>MU128995.1:81550-223343 GCA_014904985.1 Hydnum rufescens UP504 | reverse complement strand
AAACTCCATTGGATAATAATTTTCCTCAGAGTAGTCCCTTGAGCAGCATCTTCGAAGATGGCAAACCTCGTCATCAATCCATTCTTCGTTGACAAGTTATCAGAGTCATCCGATGTGGTAGAGCTAGAGTGGATGGAAATCTCTTTGCGTAGCCGTAATTGATTTCATAATAGGTCACATGATCATTCCAATGGCTGGGTTCAATGGATATTCACATTTTCTGATACTGGATGTTTTTATCTTCCACACCGGATGCCTTCCTGGGCCTGAAGATTGGCAAGTTCTGCTTTGATGTTGGGAATGTGAGGATGGTTTGACTTGGTCCTTGGCTTCTGGCATTGCTTCCCTGTGGTTCGGGTGCGTGCTGATTGAACATTCCCGTTCTCGTCTTCTTTACCGAAGACATCATCAAAGTGCTCATTGTTAGAGTCTTCTGAGTCAGATGGGGTAACGAACTCTGATCCACTATCAACATCTTGACTCCAATCAACATCTTGATCTAGAGCTACCTGTGCAAACCTAGTGATGAAGTTGGCACCCATTGTAGTTCTAGACTTGAAGGGGAATTGGTGGATGTCGAAGGGACTCCGGATGTTGAAGGGACTGTGGATGCCGAAGAGATCATGGATGCCGACGAGATCACAGATCTGAAGGAACCGTAGATGCTGAAGGAACCGTAGATGCTGAAGGAACCATAGACGCTGAAGGAATCATAGACATTGAAGGGATTGTAGATGTTGAAGGAATTGTGAGTGTCAAAGGATGTGTGGATGTCAAAGGAATTGCGGGCATCGAACGAATTGCAGACGTCAAACGAATTGCAGACGTCAAACGAATTGCAGATGTCGAACGAAATTGCAACGTCGAATGAATTGCGGACTTTGAAGGAAGTGTAGATACCGAATGAATGGCAGGGGTGGAATGGCCCGCAAAGGTAGAGTGAACAGCAGATGTGGGAGATGTTGGATGAACAGTAGATGCCGAAGACAGTGCTGATAAAAGGGGAATCTAGTAAGGCGTTGGTGTCAGGGCCACACTGTGACGAGAGCACCAAACAAATATAAACACAGATAACTCTGACTAAGTCCAGTGTAAGCCGGCTAGGTCCAGGAGAATCCGGGCAAGAACGAGATAACGAGGACAGGACGGAGAGGCGATCCAGCAGCCCGGAAGGGACTAGGTGAAACGAGCACAGCGGTCCTTAAGCTCACGGAGTCAGCTGGAAGGTACTCGGACTGTAGTCCGGAGTAGAAGCGGAATCCTGAGTTTAACATTAAGGGAATAGGTACAGTGAGGCTAACCTGTAGTCTGGAGTAGAAGCAGAAATCCTGAGAGACCAAAGCTGAGTCTCTGGATTTCGCCCCGGACTACTTATACATAGGTCCTATACTACAGGGGACTGATCGCTTAATGAGAGGTGGTTACAGGGGGCAGGCACAAGAGGGGGAGTGGGCAGGGACGGGAAAGTGGAGGGACAGGGACAGGGCCAGGGGTAAGTGTGTGGGAACCAGAAGTAAAGGAAACGCGGAAATGAAGGGGGAATGAAACGGAGACGGGACAAATCGGAAACAGGCCGGAACCAAAACCGGAAACAAACCAGAAACAAATCCGGAATTAACCGGGAAGCGGACGAACTCTGACAGTTGGATCCTGTGTCAGATTTTCTTTCACTTGAAACAGATTGGGTGCACCTACGGCAGTGTTGTGTCATTCGTACGTTCACTTAGCCATGTTCAAGACATCAACTAGCCACTTATCGATAAGTCCAGACTCATGGTCTGTGGGACAGTGAGTAAAAGCGGATTGGAACATCTCGGGAATCACGGCTACCGCACTGCCAGGAGTGGTAGACACACCATAGATACATCAAAACACTGTGAAAGGTGGATATGGGCAATGTATCACGGTCTGTTCAAGTATTAATTACATAATATAATATTAGATATTACATAATTCCTCACAAATAGCAATTATAATATTTAATATATAATATTATTTAATTACAATTATCGTATTGATGGCTAGTGGAATATCCACCATATCCACTCCCTGCAGGTGCAGGAGCATACTGGAAAGACCAGAACCACGTACTGACCAAAGGCCCCCAAAATATGGGGGCTTTGCATGCATACATTGCATGCAGGTCTTCATTTTGCTGGGATTCCACTTGGTCATGCAAGATTTCTGGTGGCTGTGCACATTCCATGTTGGAGCTCCATGATCCTCGGCGGCTACACGTTGTTATTGCATGTGGGATTTCGTTTGCAATCTTGTTGGGTGGGTGTGCATGCAGGGGGCTAGAATAGCACATAATAATCTTAGTAAAAAAAAGACTCACCAGATAACACCACACCGCCGCAGTGGGTATGGTGCTGCACCTATCTGCCGTCGCATGTGTTTGGGGCTGGGCACACGCGGGGGTGGTCACATTCAGCGGTTGTGTGTCTCGGTCTTTTCGTGGTCGTCGGTGTTCACATCGGGTGGGCCTTTGCATAGGGAGGGGGAACCTAGAATAACGAATAATATTAGATGCAGCACCAAAAGAACAGCCGAAGCTGCTCTTTTGGCGCCATTGTCACTGCTGTAATGAAAAACTCACAAGGGAATACCACATCCGCCGCAGCGGGTGTGGTACCATGTTTTACCTCGCGTTGCAGGTTGAGGGGACTTGGGGCTATGTTCTTGGGTTCAGTCTTGACCGCTGCGCGTCGTTATTTCATGCCGGGCTTCATTTGCGATCTCGTGGGGCAGGTCTTAGTGCAGGGAGGGGGACCTACAATAGCGAATAATAACATGAGTAAAAAAAAAGATACAGTGCTAAAAGAGCAGCATATACTGCTCTTTTGGCACCATTGTACATATGGTAATCGAAAACTCACCAGATGTAACCACACCCACTGCAGTGGGTGTGTAGTACCTTGTTTTATCTGTCGTTGCATGGGGGCATGCGGGTTTTGCATGGAGGTGAGCCCGCGTTAATTTTCGGGTGGCCCTTGCGGGTTTTGTATCGTCATTGTTCGGGTCGGAGGTGAAAACCTTAAACCTAGAATGGGAATAATATTGTACGTTAGTGAGAATGTTAAAGGAGTGCAAAAAGGGCACCTTTCGGTGCCCTTCTTGCACGGCTGTATATAGTAAGAAGGAACTCACGTATATGACCACACACCCGCTGTGGCGGGTGTGGGGTCCTGCTCTATTTCCTCGGGATCCTGTGTTATATATGAACGAGAGAGCTTAGGTAAGCCTCAAAACAAACCACTCAACGCTGGGACTTTCCAGACTTGAAAGAGCACCCAATTAGAGGGCAGTACAAAGCTCATATGGACAGATAATAAATACCTAAATGTAAAATGAATAATAAATACTAAATATTTGTCTAAGACAAGGGAAGAAAAGAGTGATAGTCAGTTGAATTGCACTAAGGCACCAAATGCAAGGCAGAATGAGGTGACTTCCATGCATTATAATTGGCCCAAATTAGAGTATCTTGGTGGCATGTATGTATATTGCATGGGCGACGAAGTAAATTGGACGATTGGGCCAATTTTCAATTTCTCGCACCTTCAATTTCCTGAATAGGAAATTGAAGGTGCGAGAAATTGAAAATTGGCCCAATCATCCAATTTACTTCGTCGCCCATGCAATATACATACATGCCACCAAGATACTCTAATTTGGGCCAATTATAATGCATGGAAGTCACCTCATTCTGCCTTGCATTTGGTGCCTTAGTGCAATTCAACTGACTATCACTCTTTTCTTCCCTTGTCTTAGACAAATATTTAGTATTTATTATTCATTTTACATTTAGGTATTTATTATCTGTCCATATGAGCTTTGTACTGCCCTCTAATTGGGCACTCTTTCAAGTCCGGAAAGTCCCGGCATTGAGTAGGATCTAGAGATTTACTCATGCCTGAAGTAACCACAATACAGTGCCACATGCCCGCCTGGCGGGTGTGTGGCATTATTAGGTGAGTTTTTTAAGGGGTGTGGCACAATGCCAAAAGAGCAGCAACCCACTGCTCTTTTGGTGTTGTTTGAATTTTTTTCTTTACTGACGTATTTATTATTATAGGTTTATTCTCCCTCTGCGAAACCCCATGTGTAGAATGTTCAGACAAGACCCAGGGTGAAATACGGGGATGCGCACAGCCACACAAGACCCCACACCGACGACCAAGCACAGGAACCACACACCCGCTGCGGCGGGTGTGTGATAATATTAGGTGAGTTTTGGAGTACAGTACGGCATCAAAAGAGCAGCACCAGCTGCTCTTTTGGCACTGCTTGTGGTTTTTTTTTTTTCACTAATGTATTATCTGCTATTCTAGGTTCCTTTTCCCTACGCGAAACCCCACCTGAAGCCAGCATAGAGGAGGCCCGAGGCAAAATACTGACATACGCAGCCATGCACCCCCAAACACCCGCAGTGACCAATTAAGTACGATACCACACACCCGCTCTGGCGGGTGTGTGGTACTATTAAGTGAGTCTTCCTTTATGGGGTGTTAGTATGGCGCCAAAAGAGCAGCAGCTCTTTTGGTGCCACCTGCATCTCTCTTTTTTTTATTACTAATCTATTCGCTACTCTAGGCACCTTTTTCCACTGTGAAACCCCCCTGAAGCCAGCACAGATGAAGGCCAAGGCAAAATACGGACGTATACAGGCACCCGAAAGCCTAGCCCCCAAACACATACAATGACTGCCATGATGAGTTAAATACAATACCACACACCCGCTGCGGCGGGTGTGTGGTATTATTTGGTGAGTTTTCCTTGTACTACAACGCCAAAAGAGCAGCATCAGCTGCTCTTTGGCGTTGCTTGGATTATTTTTTTAATATTAACATGCTCATTTTTCTAGGTCCTTCCTCCTACTGTGAAACCCCACCTGCCTGAAGAATACATAGACAAGGCCCAGGGCGAAATGCGGGCGCACGCAGCCACCCAAGACCCCGACCCTCAAGTCCTCAAGTATCCACAACCTACATGACCATGAATCAAATACAGTGCCACATGCCCACTTCGGCGGGTGTGTGGCACTATTAGGTGAGTTTGTTACATCATGCGGTGTACCACGATGCCAAAAGAGCAGCACCAGCTGCTCTTTTGGTGTTGCCTTTAGGTTTTTTTTTCTCTTTCACTAATGCATTCCCTAGTCTAGGTACCTTCTCCCATTGCAGAACCCCACCCAAAGCAGCACAGATGAGGCACTGGGCAAAATACGGACATACACAGCCATGCGAAAGCCCAGCCCTGAATGCCCGCAATGCAATTAACTACAATACCACACACCCACTCCAGCAGGTGTGTGGTAGTATTAAGTGAGTTATTCTTTACGGGGTGTAGTACGGCGCCAAAAGAGCAGCAGCTCTTTTGGTGCCACCTCCATCTCTTTTTTTTTTTACTAATCTATTTGCTACTCTAGGTGCCTTTTTCCCACCTAATGCACCCTCAAAATAGTACCTCTTAGGTGGTTTGAGTTTGCATCTGCAAACCACCTAAGAGGTGTTCTGAGTATAGGCGTGTCTAAGACACGCCTGAGGGGTATTTTTGGGGAATTTTTTTTCTAAGTTCACTATATAGACATGTCTAAAATAGCCCACTGCAGGCACCGCCCGGGAGGGTTTGTTCACTGGCTGGAGAGTGTTACAGGTCTAATTTAGGCATGTCTAATAAGATATTTTCTGGAGCCTTAGAGGTGTCTATCATCCTTACTGTGTGTCTACTGGTGTCTAAATCAACATTTTGAGCCCAAGACCTCTGGTGGCAGTACTAATAGGTGTCTAATGTTGTCTAGATCCAATAATAATCCAATAATAATGGTGCTATTGTGGATGCATGTCTACTAGTGTCTAAATTAGAACAAAGGCATCTGCTCAGGGGGAGATTATTAGACATGTCTAGAGATGTCTAGAGATGTCTAGGTGTGTCTAGACATATCTAGACACATCTAGTCATGTCTATAGTCATGTCTAGACATCATGTCTAGTCATGTCTAGCATGTCTAGTCATGTCTATAGTCATGTCTAGACATGTCTAGTCATGTCTATAGTCATGTCTAGACATGTCTAGTCATGTCTAGTCATGTCTATAGTCATGTCTAGACATGTCTAGTCATGTCTATAGTCATGTCTAGACATGTCTAGTCATGTCTATAGTCATGTCTAGACATGTCTAGTCATGTCTATAGTCATGTCTAGACATGTCTAGTCATGTCTATAGTCATGTCTAGACATGTCTAGTCATGTCTATAGTCATGTCTAGACATGTCTAGTCATGTCTATAGTCATGTCTAGACACATCTAGTCATGTCTATAGTCATGTCTAGACATCTAGTCATGTCTAGTCATGTCTAGACATGTCTATAGTCATGTCTAGACACATCTAGTCATGTCTAGACACATCTAGTCATGTCTAGTCATGTCTAGACATGTCTATAGTCATGTCTAGACACATCTAGACATGTCTAGTCATGTCTAGTCATGTCTAGTCATGTCTAGTCATGTCTAGACACATCTAGACATGTCTAGACACATCTAGACATGTCTAGACACATCTAGACATGTCTAGACATGTCTAGTCATGTCTAGACATGTCTAGTCATGTCTAGACACATGTCTAGACATGTCTAGACATCTAGACATGTCTAGACACATCTAGACATGTCTAGACATGTCTAGACATGTCTAGTCATGTCTAGACAAGGAAAAGGTGCATTAGGTAATATCCCATAATAACTTTGGATATCCAGTTACATAATAAAGTGTTTCTTATTTAAAAAAAAGCCTAAATGCGGAAATTGGATGAAGTACATCCAAATAATATTTAGCCATCCAGCCCAATGGAGGCCCAGGACCAGGGGGAGGTGCCTGGGATGGGTGGAGGGACCCCTAAGGACCCTGGCTGAGTGAAGAAACCAGGCCCAGAGCAAGTGGCTAGTGCCTGGAGAGATGGGGGCAGTAAAATGAATACCGGAAATTGCGGAACTTGCCGGATCTGAACCGCTGGGCGGTTCGTTCTGAAATTTGGCACATGATTGGGGACTATTAGGGCGAAGAACATATTAAAATTTCAGCCAATTCCGATCAGTAGGTATTGAGATATGAGGAAAACAAGTTTGGACACTGAAAATTAATTTCCTCCCCTTACAGAATACCTGGGAACTTGAAAATTTGCACAGAGTATGATAATATAATGTACTAATTATGTGCCAAAAATTATCCCAATCCACCCACTTTAAGGTAGGGAACTGGACAATGGATACCAGAGGCAGTGAAAATTGCCAAAAAATACCCAATGAGCAGACTATTCTGAAACTTGGCATGTGATTAGACACTGCTCAGGTGAAGAACATATTCAATTTTCAGCCCAATCCATGCAGTAGGTACAGAGATATGAGGCAAATAGGTTTCAACCTTGAAAATTGATTTACTCCCCCTACAGACAAGATATGGACTTGAAATTTTACATGGAGTATGACCATGTAATCAAATAAATATGTGCCAAGAATCAGCTTATTTTGTTTACTTCTAGGCATTGAACTCCCTTTTCAGGCAAAAAGGGAACAAAAGCCTACCATAAATGTAGAACACTCCACATTAGGACCAAACTAAGTGGAATAGGCTTAGAATATTATAACACTGACTATATCCAAAAATGAAATACATTGGATGTGTGGAAGTGGTTGAAATTCAGGGGGAGGGGGAGGAAGATCAAAAGTCAATTATATAAGATGTAGAGCAGAGGTTGCTCTAATATAATGCCAATAGTTTCATACATATATGGGGAGTATACATACTAAATATCAGCCTGATTGGACTCCATCTAGGCACTATTCCACAGCACTCCCCCTAAATAATAATTTCCTCCCCAGAGCCTTCCATCCATGCAATGGCCCTGAAAATTCACCCTTAGGTCAGCCAAATACATTCATAACATTCCCCAAAATTTCAGATTCATGACTCCAGTGTGAGAGTTTCCATAATATTTTCAAGTTTCACTGACATACCCCCTCCAATTGGGGCACTTCCAGAGCTCCAATCACTCCCATTTTTTGTAGGCCACAGCCGGCCACCATTTGAGGCTCAGGCCCAAAATTTCAGCCCATTCTAAGCACTTTTGACATTGGTCACATGATCAAGATCCCCCCCTCCCCCTGCTTCACTCAGTGATCCAATCTGTATGAAAGCTGTTGCCATCTGTAGTAGTAGTATGTAACAGTGTATGATTCAAATTTCAGAACATTCCATGCAATATTGATTGAGTTATTCAAGAAATATTCTAGATCTATTCAATTTGGGGGGTAGAGGTATGGTATGTAGTGAAATTTCACTACATACCATACCTCTACCCCCCAAATTGAATAGATCTAGAATATTTCTTGAATAACTCAATCAATATTGCATGGAATGTTCTGAAATTTGAATCATACACTGTTACATACTACTACTACAGATGGCAACAGCTTTCATACAGATTGGATCACTGAGTGAAGCAGGGGGAGGGGGGATCTTGATCATGTGACCAATGTCAAAAGTGCTTAGAATGGGCTGAAATTTTGGGCCTGAGCCTCAAATGGTGGCCAGGCTGTGGCCTACAAAAAATGGGAGTGATTGGAGCTCTGGAAGTGCCCCAATTGGAGGGGGTATGTCAGTGAAACTTGAAAATATTATGGAAACTCTCACACTGGAGTCATGAATCTGAAATTTTGGGGAATGTTATGAATGTATTTGGATGACCTAAGGGGAATTTTCAGGCCATTGCATGGATGGAAGGCTCTGGCGAGGAAATTATTATTTAGGGGGGAGTGCTGTGGAATAGTGCCTAGATGGAGTCCAATCAGGCTGATATTTGGTATGTATACTCCCCATATATGTATCATATTGGCATTATATTAGAGCAACCTCTGCTTACATCCTATATAATTGACTTTTGATCTTCCTCCCCCTCCCCTGAATTTCAACCACTTCCACACATCCAATGTATTTCATTTTTGGATATAGTCAGTGTTATAATATTCTAAGCCTATTCCATTAGTTTGGTCCTAATGTGGAGTGTTCTACATTTATGGTAGGCTTTTGTTCCCTTTTGCCTGAAAAGGGAGTTCAATGCTAGAAGTAAACAAAATCAGCTGATTCTTGGCACATATTTATTTGATTACATGGTCATACTCCATGTAAAATTTCAAGTCCATATCTTGTCTGTAGGGGTGAGTAAATCAATTTTCAAGGTTGAAACCTATTTGCCTCATATCTCTGTACCTACTGCATGGATTGGGCTGAAAATTGAATATGTTCTTCACCTGAGCAGTGTCTAATCACATGCCAAGTTTCAGAATAGTCTGCTCATTGGGTATTTTTTGGCAATTTTCACTGCCTCTGGTATCCATTGTCCAGTTCCCTACCTTAAAGTGGGTGGATTGGGATAATATTTGGCACATAATTAGTACATTATATTATCATACTCTGTGCAAATTTTCAAGTTCCCAGGTATTCTGTAAGGGGAGGAAATTAATTTTCAGTGTCCAAACTTGTTTTCCTCATATCTCAATACCTACTGATCGGAATTGGCTGAAATTTTAATATGTTCTTCGCCCTAATAGTCCCCAATCATGTGCCAAATTTCAGAACGACCGCTCCAGCGGTTCAGATCCGCAAGTTCCGCATTCCGGTATTCATTTTACTGCCCATCTTCTCCAGGCACTAGGCCACTTGCTCTTGGGCCTGGTTTCTTAACTCAGCCAGGGCTCCCTTAGGGGTCCCTCCCCCATCCCAGGCACCCCCCCTGGTCCTGGGCTCCATTTGGCTGGATGGCTAATAATATTATTTGGATGTACTTCATCCAATTTCCACATTTAGGCTTTTTCTTCAATAGGAATTGGTATATTATGTAACTGGATATTATCCAAGGTTACTATGGGATATTATCTAATGCACCCTTCCTTATTGGGCTCTCTAATTACCGCATTTAGGGATATTAATATTATAAAATATATATTATTTAACTGGAATAATAAATAATAGCCTGGATGCAAAAGGTTTAATGAAACAGGGTTACTGTAGCTTGATGCAACAGAGTTACCAGGTTTTGATGCAACCCTTCCACAGTAAGTTACTGTGTTTTTTGCAAAATATTTACAGCATGGGCTGCCCTTCCCTATGTGAAAACCCACACATGGATGAGCCACCCAAGCCCCAAGTGCCCACCCCCTGAACATGATGATCAACAAGATCAACAAAATCGCATACCACACACCCACTGCAGCAGGTGTGTGGTAATACCTTGTAAGTTTTCAATTACAGGATGTAGGAAAGCACCAAAAGAGCAGCAAGAGCAGCTCTTTTGGTGCTTCCTTTGTTTTTTTTTTAAATTCTAAATTAATGTGTTATTTACTGATTGATCCATCCCCCAGCACAAAAACCCCCCACACAAAAAAGGGACATGCACAGCCACCTGCAACCTGCAACCCGATCCAAGAGCTCAGCACCTGAACACCCGCAACATACACAATGACAGATGAAATATGGTACCACACCCACTGCCGCAGGTGTGCAGTAATAGCTAGTGAGTTTCTCGTACAACAGTGCCCAAAGAGCAGCAGTAGCTGCTCTTTGGGGGCTGCTTCTGTTTTTTTTTTTTCAAACTAATGTATTATTGATTATTCTAGGTCTCCCCTCAATGCACAAAACCCCACCCAACAAGAACACAGCCAACCTCCAAGATGAAAAAGAAATGTGTGCAGCCACCCACAACCTGATCCAAGAACCTGTGACCACAGGCCAAAACGAGTACCACACACCACCAAAGCGGGTGTGTGGTACTACAAGGTATTTTTATTTTATTTTCTATATCTACAGTGATGCAAAAGGAGCAGCTTGTGCTGCTCCTTTTGTGTCACTTTGAATTTTTTTACTAATGTGTATGATTATTTTAGAAGCTCCTGAAATGATGACCCACCCAACGACAACCATGACCTGTCCAAACGACCCACCCAATGGTGAACCACCAAGCCTTGCCCCCCCCCCAATGGCCACCAATGAGCCGGCCAAACCCCCAATCAAGCAATGGAAAGCACCACACACCCCTTAGGGCAGGTGTGTGGTGCTACTAAGTATGTTTTTTTTTTGAATTTTTAACTTATATTTAATTATATTTTCCTAGATTCTTGTGCAATAGATACCACCTGACACCCCAGCAGTGTGTCCCCTGAACCCATGTCTGAACACCAGGTGACCCCCCATCCAAACTTCTGAGGAAGCAATGGACAGTACCACACCTGCTAGGGTGTGGTCTTTTTTTATTGAATTTTTAAATAAAATAAATACATGTACATAAGTTAATAAGAACAAAAGATGAGACTGCTGAACAAATACTGCCCCCACCTGGGTATGTATGATCATAATGATAATAAATAAATAATTATAAATGGGACACCAGAGGGAATATAATAATAATAATGGTGATTAACCCTGATAAGCCCGCATAGCTCAAGGTCATGTAAGTCTAAGGCTTGATCCTCTAAGTCCCAGTTTTGGCCAATTTTTGGCCATTTTGGCCAATTCTGGGCCAGGAGGTGAAATCATAAAAATGGCCATTTCAGCCAAAATAGTGATGGGACCTACTTAGGTACCATTATCTGCCTTGGAAGTGGTACCTAACTAGGTAGGCTTAGATGACTGACCAAGGTGCCTCACTGCATCTATGGAAACTTGGCACCAATGGCTCAGCCACATGCACTATGACTCTGTCTGTCACATGGTCAATAAGAACCTCATCAAAGGCATGGAAATCCAATCTGGAACAAAGGAACCATCATCAGTGTGTAAGCCCTGTGTTGAAGGGAAACACATGCACACCCCCATTCCAAAAGAGACCTCAACATGCACTGACATGCTACTTGGCTGTGTATTTTCTAATGTCTGGGGCCCAGCACCTGTTGCTACACCTTCAAATCAGCAATACTGCACCCTATTCATTGATGACAAATCATGCTGGATTAGTGTCACACTCTTAAAGAAAAAGAGTGACACCTTCACCAAGTATAAATCCTTTGTTTCTTGTGCTGAGACAGAGACTGGCATAAAGGTTAAGGCCCTGCAGACTGATGGTGGAGGGGAATATGGGTCAAACAAGTTCTCAGCCTATCTCAAGGAGAAAGGGCAGAGGCACAAGATTACCAATCCTGATACTCCCCCTGAAAATGGTGTATCCAAATGTGTGAATGGATACTTAATGGGCCATGCCTGGTCCATGCTCCATGATGCCGGACTTCCAAAAGCTCTCTGGGGTCATGCTGTCCAACATGCAGTTATGGTTGCCACAGTCAGGTTTTGGTCAGGTTTTGCCCAATTTGGGCAAAACCTAAACCTGACCAGGTTCCAAAATCACCCATGAGGGCAAAACCTGAACCTGACCTGAGGTTCAGTCTCATTCAGGTCAGGTTCTGGTTTAAACCTGGTTTAAACCTGAAACCTGAGGTATGAGTATGGTTGCCATGGTCAGGTTCAGGTTTAAACTCAGGTTCCACAGGTTTAAACCTGAACTGCAGCATCCATACATGCAGTCTACATTCACAATATTACCCCATCTAAAGCCTTACCTGGGAATATCACCCCCCATGAGGCATGCTTTGGTCAAAACCCCAACATTTTGCTTCTTTGAGTCTTCAGCTGTAAAGCCTATGTTCAAGTCCCTGCCAAATACTGTGGTAAATTAAATGCTTGTAGCATTGAGTGTGTCTATCTCGGCTATTTGGAAAATAAAAAAGCCTACTGAGTATATGACCATAAATCCAAGTACTTCTATGAGTCTCATGATGTAATATTTGACAAAGGACCAGGAACAACAGAACATATTGAGCTTGAAGTCAGTTCAATGGTCAAAAAGGGGGAGGCTGATGGGCAAGGAGAAGTTGGAATGCAAGAGAACTCACAGTCTCAACTACCAAGCAAAATGCCCAGTGTTCAACTGCTGCCTGACAACTTGACAATCTTATGCTGTTCAGCCTGAACAACTGTTAAACCCATGCACAATGATGAAAATCCCAAACTTTCACTTACCTCCTACACCCAATCCAAACCTTTGCCAGTATCAGAAAACCCAACTACAGATTCAGTGGGCAATGATCATGCGAAACTCACTATGCCACACAAGCCCTCTGGCTATAAACAGGCAATGGCCTCACCAGAAACTCTGCAGTGGCTCAAAGCTTGCATATATGAAATAAACGTGCTTACAAAGACGAACACATTCAGGTGGGTAGAGAGGTCACCACCAGAACAGCAAGTGGTGGGAAGTCGCTGGGTCTTCAAGGTCAAATGGACTTTTGAGTGGTGAAATTGAAAAATTCCATGCTCAGGTAGTTGCAAAGGATATATGGAAGTTCCTGGGGTCAACTTCTTTGAGACATATGCCCTGACCATCTGAAAGCAATCATTTCTTGTTATCCTGGCTCTAGCTGTGAAACTCAATCTAGAACTTGTCCATTTTGATGTAAAATCAGCTTTCCTAAATCCAGTCCTCAAGCAGCTTATTTACATGGAACCACCACCTGGTTTCCATCTGCCTAAGCCCAGACTCATATGGCAACTCCTTTGGAGTCTTTATGGCCTTAAGCAGGCAGCACACAAGTGGTACCTGGAAATGAGAAGCAAGTTCTCTAAAATTGGTTGGACTTGAATGGATGCAGACTATGCAGTCTTTGTCCAACAAGACAAAAATGGGATGAGTATCCTCAGTGCCCATGTTGATGACATCTTACTAGCCACACAAAAACACTCTCTCACTCACTGGCAGACTGATCTCCTTGGTACCTTCAATATGCACTATATGGGAGAAATTGAGTGGTTTACCAGAATTTGAGTTGTACATGACTGCACCTGACAAGCCATCACCATTTCCCAAGATCTTTATACTCACAATATCCTTGAGTATTTTGGGATGGATAAGGCCCATCCCACAGCCACTCCAATGATAGCTAAACTCAAACTGGAAAAGTTGAGCTCACCTGCCATTGACACTCAATTCTACCAGTCTATGCTGGGGTCTGTAATGTATGCCATGACAGGAACCTGGCCAGACCTTGCCTTTGCCATTGGTTATCTTAGCTGACATGCTGCAATGCCCCGAAATGAGCATTTGGCCACCCTAAAACAGGTGTACCAGTACCTCCTCAAAACTAAAGATGTGAGTCTCACCTTTGATGGAATGAAACCTGGTATCCTCAAAGGGTTTACAGACTCAGATTGGGTGGGTGACCTGACAGACTGAAGATCAATTACAGGAATCTTGTGGACCCTCTGTGGTGCACCCATTGGCTGGAGTTCTCAAAAACAGTTGACAATTGTATTATCCAGCACAGAAGTGGAATATATTGCAATGACCCAAGGGACTCACAATGCCCTGTGGTTCTGCCACCTGCTCAGTGACCTCAATTACCCTATGTCCCAGCTGACAGTTATCTGAGTAGACAATCAGTCAGCAATAGCTCTTGCCCAAAACAAGAAATTCTCAGAACATACTAAGCACCTTGAGGTCTGACACCATTTTGTGTGTGAGAAAATCAAGGACAGCTCCATTTCTCTTGAGTACATTCCAACTGACAGACAGCTTGCTGACATTCTCACAAAGCCCTTACTGAAGCACCAATTCCTGGCCAAAATGATTGGCCTCAGTGGTATCCATTCCCCTTGAGTGGGTGTGTCAGAAATCAAGAGTCACATGTATAGCTTAGTCATTTCCCCTTTTGGGTAGCCTCCTCTTTTTGGCAACCACTATATAGTTGTGGTATTCCCTGATGGCTTTCCTCAGTCCTCTTATACAAGACTGAGGTAAGCCAACCCCCATTAGTATTCTACCTGTGGCCTAATACTTATCCTGTATATAGCCTATTCTCCTAGGTATTATATACTTTACTCAGTCCTCTTATATGAGACTGAGCCTTCCCTCCTAGTCTTCTGATAGTGGGTATATAAGGTAAGTAGATATAGCATATGCAACTGCACAAAAAGAGCAGCAAATGCTGCTTTTTTTGTGCTGGTTATGAATTCTAACTAATATCTTATCAATTTTTCTAGGACATCACCTGAACCAGAACATGTCAAATGAGTCCCCCCCTCCCAAACAACAATCCACTGAATGAACATCTGCCTGACAAAAACCTGCCAAATGAAGAACCCATGCCAACCACACACCTGCTGCAGCAGGTGTGGTGATATATAGGGTAAGTAGATATAGTGTATGCAACTGTGAAAAAAGAGCAGCAAATGCTGCTCTTTTTGCACTGGTTATGAATTTTAACTAATATCTTATCAATTTTTCTAGGACATCACCTGAACCAGAACATGCCATACAAGCCCCCCCCTCCCAAATGACAATCTGCTGGACAAAAACTGCACAACAAAACCTACACAATGAAGAACCCACACCAACCACACACCCACTGCAGCAGGTGTGGTGATATATAGGGTAAGCTTGCTGGTCTTTTTTGCACTACTTATAAATTCTAACTAACATCTTATTGATTTTTCTAGGACATCACCTGAACCAGAACCCCCCAAACAAACACATGCCAAACAAGCCACCCCCCCCCCCTCTTCCTGAATGACCAACCACTGAACAAACAGCCACAAAGACCCACACAACCCCACTGAATGAAAACTGAAACCCTGCCCACTGAGACCCCACCAAATGAAAACATGCAGCCTGAGGTGAGGCAGGTGATAAATATGTACAATAGTATGTATATAATAATAATAAATTGATAACTACATGGGATCTGGGTCTAATAATGAGAATAAGCAAGTCAATAATTGTAATCACTGACAATATGGCCATATGGTCCACTGACCCTTTCAGGGGCTTTCCCAGGCTTGATGGGACCTATCCTGATACCCCCAGCAAATATATCCATGTGCTTCTGTTCACAGTGTTATTTGGGCTGTGGGGCAGACCTATGGATTGACCTAAGGTCACCTTCTTGAAATTATTTGATATCAAAGGATTTTGATGCCTCTTAGGCTTTTGATTTGATGCAGTTTGACATATGTATTGATGCCCCTCTAAGTGGCTGACCAAGGTTCAGGGTTCTACTTCACAACTTGGTGATTATCCTGGAACCACATGACCCAATGACCTATTTGGATTTTCAATGGGGCACCAACAAGGACATGGTGAGATTGGCATCCTTGACTTTGGAGGTGCCAGTGGTGTGCCAGATGGTCTCAACTTAACACAATATGGAAATGGGGGTGTGTGTGGATCTATGGATGTGGCACAGGCTACCTGGGGACTTGATGGCTTTGGATTACCTGCATCATTTGGACACTCTTGACTTAATATCATGCTTCATGCAAGTCTCTACAATTCTGCATCCATCACATTCCTTGCATCTCTTGTTCTTGCATCCACAGAGCTGTCCTTTCATATATTCTCAGCCTTCTTCCATATTCTATGATTGCAGTCTCATTATCTATGCCATTTGGACAGTCTTAACTTAGTGCCATGCTTCTTGCAAGAATAGCCAACTTTGATTCTTCTGCCTGCTTAATGCTATAAGTCTACTCTTGTGATAAGTTGTATAGGCTGGTGAGTGCATGCTCAAGGCATGAAGTCAGAGACTTGGGCCCTAATTTGGTTTGGTGGCTACCAGGTGAATGGCCCAATTGGGCCCCATGGCTGGGAGGACCTAGTTAGGTACCAAAAAATGCCTGGGATTTGGTACCTAAGAAGGTCCTGATGTACAGTGGTCCAAGGTGAAGAGGCTGGTCTCATTGCTGCTATAGACAGAGCTATACTAGAAGATTAAAAATACTAATATTTAATCTGGCTCTCTTAAATAAATTAACACATTCTTTGATCATCACATTAAAAATAACCTTGAGTTTGAACTTGTGATAAGTCTCTAGTGAAACAAGGCCTTGTGAAGATATACAAGTTCACTACTTTTGATCTCAAATTGACATCAAAAATCCTCAAATGTGGCTTGTATGATCATCAAATGCCCATTTGATCAGTATTTGATGTTGAACAGTTTTCTACCCTGTTAGGTACTATATCACATCAATTTGACATACCTTTTGAGATCTATGCAAGTAGCTGACCAGCCTGGACCTACACTGTGGTGCATGGGTATCACACCTGATTCATTGAGACTGACCTCCACCTCTGAGTGGATCAGCCCATCAGAGACAGGGATTGACAACTAATGACATTGGAGGATATCTCTTGACTTGATACATGTATTCTGCACACATCACATTGGTGTATACTCATCAATGATCCTTGCCAGTCTGTCTGCAGTAGCATATGAGTCCAGTGCTTGAAAATCTCCATAATCCACCAATTCACTCCTGATTTGAGCCTGGACCAAGTTAGTGGTGTGCTCTATTTCAGGCACATCAGGTGAATCAGCATTCCTCCCCCTCCGAATCCAAAGGATGATCACTGGGTTGACAAACCAAGATCAGCAATCCCATCCACAGTTAGAATTAGTCACAACCCTGACAACAAATAAACACCAGATATTGAAGATGTGGGTGTGATGGAATAGGCAGGTGATGCTGGAATGGTTGCTTAGACATACTGGAGGGGGGAAATCAATGAAAATCTAAACTGACCAAAAGTTTCAGGAAAGGCACACAGGCCTTGACTGCCTGAATATTTGAGCACCTAATAAAATTTGGGAGAGATAAGGTCAAGGATGGAGGTGAGGCTTGACAATATTTACCAGATAACAGGGGAGCAATGATGAGACCATAATTACACAGAATCATTTGGCTTTGGCACATTAAATGCAACTTACATTATCCTGTAATAAACCCAAGTATAAGGAGTGCAGCCAAAAAATAGGATATTACTCCATTGTATAAATTTATGAACTCACAAGCTAACATTGTAAATGTCAGTGAAATGTGTATGAGCCAGGACCATACACAGAATAGTAGCAGAGGGGACATACATCCTATGTTGTAGATGTAATGAAATAAGTTGTCCAGAGATCACAAATCCAGGAGTGGGAAGTGTGGACTGACCTCCTATGCAACAAAACCACCAAGTGAGCCATGATCAAGTAAGGGTGCATAGAATTATGAGACATCTGGACTTACAGGCTGCATTATCATTAAAAAAGGAAATCAGCAAGGGATGATGTATTGAATTCCAAGACATTCAGACTCACTTGCTACATTGTCAATGGAATGAAAAGATGAATTAGTGAAGAAGATGCATCAAATCCTAAGAGATCTGGACTTACAACCTATGTTGTCAATATCACCAACAGATGAATCAGCAAGGAACAATCCATTAAATTCTATAACATCCACACTTACATCCTATGTGGTCAATGGCACCAAATGATGAATCAGCAAGGGACAATCCATTGAATTCTATGACATCCACACTTACAGCCTATGTGGTCAATGGCACCAAATGATGAATCAGTAAGGGACAATCCATTGAATTCTATGACATTCACACTTACATGCTATGTGGTCAATGGCACCAAATGATGAATCAACAAGGGACAATCCATTGAATTCTATGACATCTACACTTACAAGCTATATGGTCAATGGCACCCAATGATGAGTCAGCAAGGGACAATCCATTGAATTCTATGACATCTACTCTTACATGCTATGTGGTCAATGGCACCCAATGATGAATAAACAAGGGACAATCCATTGAATTCTATGACATCCACACTTACACTCTATGTGGCCAATGGCACCAAATGATGAATCAGCAAGGGACAATCCATTGAATTCTATGAAATTCACACTTACAAACTTTGTGGCCAATGGCACCAAATGATGAATCAGCAAGGAACAATCCATTGAATTCTATGACCACCACACTTACAGCCTATGAGGTTAATGGCACCAAATGATGAATCAGTAAGGGACAATCCATTGAATTCTATGACATCTGTGCTTACTTCCTATGTGGTCAATGGCACCAAATGATGAGTCAGCAAGGGACAATACATTGAATTCTATGACATCCACACTTACCCACTATGTTGTTAATGCCACCAAATGATGAATCAGCAAGGGATGATGTGTCAAATTCTCAGTCATTCACACACTCACTTCCTACATTTTCAATCCCACTGTATCAGCTAGCACCTATATATCAAGTGGTGGGGGAGGTCACTCACTTCCTACATTGCCAATGCAACCAGATGATGAATCAGCCAGCAATCCTGCATCAAATTGTGAGAACTCCTGGGCCCACCAGCTACATCATTGATGCCATTGGTGAGATCAGCAAGTCACCACACACTGAGTCAGAAATGAGCCAGGCTCACCTGCTATATTGTCAAGTTCATCCAGAATGTATCAGCCAGTTATTGCCCATCAAAGTGGCAGCAGAACCTACATGCTACATTATCAATGTCACCAAAGAATATATTGGCCAGTGACCTCATGTTTAATCAGCAGAGATCTGAACTTACATGCTACATTGTCAATGGGAACAAACAATGTATCAGACAGTGACCATGCATTAAATTGTGAGATCCAGCCCTACTTCCTGCATTGTCCATTCAGACCAAGAAATATCAGTCTGCACCTGTACATCTCATTGGAAGAGAACCAAACATACAGCCTCCATTGTCAACTTCACCAAAAGATATATTAGCCAACAACAGATTGAATCAGAAATTCAGATTTACATTCTATATTGTCAGTGCCAGCAAAAGATGGTTCAGCCAATGATCAAGCTCAAAATTGAAAGACAGCCCACATTCTTGGTTATTTATGTCAGCCAGTGATAGTGCATCAAGGGGGAGGAGATCCAGACTTACATCCTATATTATCAACAATGTATTAGCCAGTGACCACACTCAACAAATTGGGAGATATCCAAACTTACAGGCTGTGGTGTCAATCCCAAATGATGTACCAATGAGGAACCATCCATCAGATTGTGAGAGATCTTAACTTACTCCCTACATTGTCCATGACAGACAAAGAGATATCAGCCTGCCCAAGCACATCTAATTGTAAGAGATCCACACTTACTTTCTACATTGTCCATGCCATTGGATGATGGATCAACCAGTGACCAGGTGCTAACTTAAAGGGAATTCCTACTTACATACTACATTATCCATGTCACCAAATGATGCATTGGCCAACAATCACCAATGAAAGCTGGGAGATATGGACTGACCTCCTATTTTATCCATTCCACATAATGATGTATCAACCATGGATCCCATGTTGAATCCACACTTACATACTACAGTGTGAATGTCAATAAAATATTTATCAGTCAGTGACCATACATCAAATTCCAAGACATCTGGACATACAAGCTATGTTGTTTATGCCATGGAAAAGATGTGTAAGTCAGCTTGAATGGTGGGGAAATCCAACCCACATCCTACATTCATGCCACCAAATGTTCTATCAGCTAGTGACCACATATGAAACTATGACAGGTGCAGTCTTACTTCCTACATGGTTGATGTCACCAAGGGAGATATCAGCTGGTGACAGTGTGGATCTAATGGTGGGAGATCCATCCTCACATGCTATGTTATCCATGCCACCAAAAGATATACAGCCACCTCATATCAACTAAGAGATGCATAAACTCACCCCCTGTGTTGTGGATTCCACCAGAAGCTGTATCAGGGAATGACTATGCATGGAATTGGGGGAGATCTGGACTCACATACTGTGTTCCCAATGGCAGCAAAAATTATATCAGTCAGTGGCCATGTATTCAAGATCCAGACTGACCAACTACATTGACAGTGTCACATAGAGACATGTAAGCCAATGATTGTGCACCAAATGTGAAAACCTGCAGCCATACCTCCTATGTTGTCAACACCATCCAATGAGTAAATTATGTGTCATATTGTCAGAACCAGTTGCACAGTTATACCCCCCATGATACAATCAGTACCTTAAATGTTCTGCAAGGGATATATTCACTCACCATAAGAATCCTGAAACCCTTGTCTGCATGTAACTCCAATTCTTCATCTTGCACAGGTTGTTGGGCTCTAGCCACAATGCTCCCTGAACATAGTCAAATTGTACCATCATCTCATCAATACAGCTTGAGACAGGACCTTGAGTTCCAGCATGAAGGACACTATGAGATAAACACAATCATGAGCCACCATCAATCTGTTGGACATCCAAACTCACCGCTTTAAAACAAACATGGTATGAATTCGGCATTTTCTTTTCCAAATCGTGAGCCTGAGTAATGATCTCTGGGTCTCATGGGGAAGAGCATCCATAGTGACTTGAAGAAGATGATTGCACAATGCTATGCTCTGCATGCTGACTTCATCCATGTCTTTAGGCCATAGATTTAAGTGCCAAAATTGCTGCTTGGATAGAGTATACATACTTCCAACCCCAATGAAACCAGCAGGTGGGTACCGCTCATTGCGAAATTGTGTCTCGAGTCCATTGACAAATTCAGCTACTTTCTGATCCACCTCCTGGGCACGATCGCGGAAATCGGATGGGCGGGGAGCAGGGCCCAGAACCTCAGTCTCCACTTTCGTCCTTCTTCCATCCAACTTGGTGAAAATTCCAATAACAGGCACTGAACGGATACATGGATCAGTGCGTAACACATAGTGTCGAAGGTCGCTACTGATGGGACATACCTGATGCCGTGGATTGGGAGAAAAAGCCTGACTGCAGGAATCCAAAGGGCCTGGCATTATCTGTTGGAATACAGAGCCTGTCGCAATTCATGAATCGAAGTATGACGATGTGGGAACTGCATGGGTGAACGCACCAAATCGCATGCAGCTGCTGTGAAGGCGAAGCTAACGAGCGCTTTCGAATAAATTTCCAGACAGCCTCGAGCTCCTCGACCCCTCCCGCCTCGAAACCACCAGAGTCGTGGAAAACGAAGGCCGGGTTTGACGCGTACGTGATTTCGTCGTTGATATTATGGATCTCTCGCTAGATGGTGTAAAAGCATCGAACAACCGCACGGTACATTTGCTAGGATGGCTCTTACTCGATCATATCCTTTTGGGACCTCCTTGACCTGGGATAAAGGGATGGGTTGGACCAGCATCTCTGCTGAGTTCAAACATAGTAATTACACGTTTTCCGTTCCGGGTCACTATCGCCGCGCCCGCAGGGCTGTCCGTTAGTCGCTTGAGCAGAGTGGTCTTTCCTGCGTTCGCCGGTCCAAGTATGAGGACCCTGAAGCGCTTATTGCTGTCCCTGTCCGCTTTAAAAAGCTTGCGAATAGATTCCCACATCGCTGAAGGATCACAGGAGGAGAGCTAGAGAGAGGGCGTGGTGTAAGCAGGCGTGTGTGACATGTGGAACGCTACAAATTGTCAAAAGCCAGCCAATAGGAGCTTCCCGGTTATGTCAACTTGACTAGCTTCTGTCCGAGAAGCACGAACTCGCGCCATGCCTGATCTGGCACCAGAGGCTTCTCAAATTCCAAGAGAGGAAATATATTGTTATCTGGTCCCTGGCTCTATGTGAAATTCGGTAGACCCTAGATCTGATCCTTTTGGATCCTCGTTCCAGATCATACTGGATAACAACGTGACTTTTGCCTGAGTCTTAGGATGGAGCTGCGCGAACACGTCCCAATCGGCATACTAGACAGCGTCCCCCACCGTGAAGCGCGAATCACGTGATGATCCGTATCACTCACGCGATAACTTCATAGCTGCAGGACACGACACGATGCTTGCGATTAACAGCGAGGCTGGCGGCCAGGGGCGGCAGACTTACTAGAGAGTATGAATACTGGATACCTTGAGCTCGCCGCCCTCGAATGGTTCAGTGCCCGTGATTCGCGAAGCCTTGGACTCAACACCAATTAGATCGCTCATCTTTCAGCCTTTTCTTCCCGCTCTTGCCTTCTCTCTGTCCTGCTTGCTTGGATTCTGATTTTCCCATCTGTCTGATCTGGCTGCATCTGCTCTCTCGCAGGACTACTGTAGACCGTATGGGGCGGGTGCATTTGCCATTCGTATCCTCTCGAATCCTCTCTGCATTTTCCATGGACCTGTCCTCATGGTGGCATGGCAGCTGCGGACTGGCCATGGTATGACTTCTGATATTTTGTTTCATATCTCCTCGCGTAGAGGACGTGTCGGCCAACGTCAAGAAAGTCGGACCAAAGCTAGCGACACAATGGATCCTCCTGGCACTCACAGAGAAAGGCGAAATTACCCAAAAGAGTCACGGTGCGTTCGTCTCCTCGCACTCATTCACGTTGCCATCAGGCGCGTGTCTTCGTCTTGTAAAATACTAGAGTCGTTTTTCCTTCCTCCAGGCAAACAAACCTTCTTGGTCGCCAAGCAGGTTATGTCTCCCGATCTCTGGACGGGCTCTCGTTGTCACCGTATAGACCGTACTGGCTACCCTTGAATGCAAACAGTCCGATGAGGATGACATGCCCACAGAGAAGGCGGACGAGCTGCAAAAGGAAGTTGACCAATCCAAAGAAGAAAATAAACGAACTCACGACCTCGAATCGACTCCTCACGAAAGGTGTGCCCTCAATTCTCGTTCAAACGTTCCTTCCAGGGTCTCTGGTCTCCTGTGTTACAATCCTGGTGGAAATTCTCTCATCCATTCACGACACCCCTTCTAGAATCAACTCGAATACGCCTTAGTCCGACAACGGACTCTCTTCCGGCCCCCATCTCCACTCTCAGGTCTTCGCTCGAAGGCCTGGATGGCGTCCTTGCTCATACCGTATTTCCTTTGCCGACGCGCCGATACCAGAAACGAAAGACGTTGAACGACTCGATGCAGACCGGGCAAGATGGAGAGAAGAATGGAAAAAACGCAAAAAGATTTTCAAGAGTTGCGTTGCTTTATTCGAATCACCCCACGCGCGGTTGTTCTTCTTATGCTGGACATGTCTTTCAAACGAAGCAGGGCATGATCTAACACCATCCTCATGGATTTGCTTTTTGTGCGCCAATTTTCTTTTCACAGGATTTGGTCATCTATAACGGAGCACCTAAGCCCACCCGACGCATCCGAATTGGCGGAATCTCTCGGGACCGAGTTCGACTCAGAAGAACACGAGGCACATCGAACGCGGACCTCTCTGTCAACCCCCAGCTAGATACAGGGCTGGAACTACAGGCAAGACGACTAAACACTGAGGTCCTGCCGGGACATTTTTAATTCTTGCTGGCCCCCTCTGCTTTCGTGCTTCGGTCCTCTTATACGACTACTGGTGCTTGTAATGTCTCGGGTGCCTCTGGATGTGATGGTGTCTCCCTTCTCGTTCATTATTTCCTCGTCTGCGTCCCCGATTTGTGTGCTGTCCTTTGCTATTTTGGTCCACGCTCGTTCTCGACCTTTCACTTCGCCCGTCTTACAAACATTGTTTTCGCTTCCTGCCAATTTTGTGCATGAACCGGTTAATCATAGTGGGAATATTTCCAGAGATACCCAGTATGGAGAAGACATGAATGACAGGCCCATATGAAATCAACAGTAGTATCCCCATAATTTACTAGAGACTATTCCCTCGGCTCGACGAAGTGTTACTTTGTTGAAGCAGCGCTTTCCAACCATCGCTCTACCATAGTCTTCACAAGCCGATAACATCTTCTTGCAGCGGCGTTCACAATCCTTGCAGCTGACGAGGAATATTCGAAACGCCTCGGTGAGGGAGGAATGGTCGGGTCTTCCTGGGTATAATAGTGATTCGCTGAGATGATCACATAACTTCCCTCGTTTGGTGTCAGACCAACCACACGTCGCGTTGGGACACCTCTCCAGCACTGACACCCTGTAAACAAGCTGGTTGCGGAATAGTTCGCGTGCCGCAAAAAAGGGGACGATAAGGGAAGGGGGCAAGAATGCAATATCATCGGATGGAAAGGACCTCTGAAGGCACAGTTCCGGGAGGATATCCGGGAGCCACTCTGGCACATCGTACTTGGCACTGATCGAAAGGCGCATAGAAACGTGTAGGTCTGACTTGGCGAGGTGTGCGATTGCAGCGTCCCGCAAGAGCGGGGATTGCCACCGCTTCGCCACGTCCAGTACCTTGCACCATTCGGCAGAAGATTTCTGGGGTTCTTAATGAGCAGCCTAAGTAAACGTTAAACTCTGCTTGACGTGCAGCCAGAGA
Source organism: Hydnum rufescens UP504 (assembly GCA_014904985.1). Classification (NCBI taxonomy): domain Eukaryota; kingdom Fungi; phylum Basidiomycota; class Agaricomycetes; order Cantharellales; family Hydnaceae; genus Hydnum; species Hydnum rufescens. Next base: position 198,227 of record MU128995.1, on the reverse strand, counting down.
GCTCGAGACACACTGACTCGGGATACATCAGGGACAAAGCGAGTTCGAATTCCTCTATCGTGATTTCTGGATAATCCCCATCGGCAAGATGCACATCAGCTAAGACAATAGGAGCACTATCACTGGATCCTTCAAGTTGCTTTTCGGAACCAAGGGATAGCATGTCGCGGAAAAATTCGCTGTACCGTCGTAGCAGGAATATGTGCGGTCGGAATAAGATGTCCTCCTACCTACGCACAGTCTGAATGTGAGCAGAAGAGAAATGTGTCATGGTCATGGAAGTCGCGTACCTCGAAGATGAGAGTCTCGGGCTCATCAAAATAAAACTTGCCATGGCGCCTGGCAGTCGTCGCCGTAGCCATCGGTGTCCAATGTGATTTTTCTTAGTTTCGCGTTCGCGCAAATAGCTGGCGCAAGGCTGGTGTCTCACGTGCCAAATTGCCTACGCAGCGGTATCGCGACAAACTAACTTCCCTACGCATACATTGGTGAGTTTTTGACTTTTAAGCTCTTTCTCAGTTTCTCAGAAAACGGTGTGGCGACGAAACACTGGGATTCCCCTGGCTTGATCTACTTCCATAGTTCGGTCTTATATGACTATATATGGGTGTGCTATAATGTCCTCGCGTGCCTCGGGATGTGATAGTCTCTCCCTTCATATTCATTGTTTCCTCGTCTGCGTCTCCGATTTCTGTGCTGTTGTTAGTTATTTGGACCACGCTCATTCTTGACCTTTCACTTCGCCCTTTTTATAAACATTGTTTCATTTCCTGCCAAGCTTATTCCATTTTTACGAGGCAGTGAAGAATGAACCGGCTAATCATATTTCCAGAGATAGATCTAGACAGTATGCAGAAGACCTGAACGACAAGTCCGTATGAAATCAATGATAGTAGCCCCACAATTTACTGAACACCTTGTCGTCGAGAATTTTTCTTTTTCTTAGGAAAGCACCGCTTTCGGACGAGGGATCTTCCCAAATCTTCACAAGTCGATAACATCGTGTCGCCGCGGAGTGCGCAATCGCGGCAGGTGGTGGCGAATGTTTCAAACACCTTGGTGAAGGAGGAATGGTCTGGTCTTCCTAAGTCTGGGGTAGATGATATCGAGGCCCTCAGATAATCACACAACTTCTCTCGTAGGGCATGAGACCAAGCACACGACTTCCGCTCACACCTCTCCACCGCTGACACCGTGAGAACAAGCTGGTTACGGAATTCTTCGCGTGCCGAAAAAAAGGGGACGATAAGGGAGGGGGCAAGAGTGCGATATCTTCAGATGGGAAGGACCTCTGAAGGCACAGTTCGGGAGGATGTCCGGGAGCCACTCTGGCACATCGTACTTGGTGCTGATCGCGAGGCGCATAGAAGCATGTAGGTCTGACTTTGCGAGCTGTGTGATTGCAGCATCCCGCAAAAGCGGGGATTTCCACCATTTCGCAACATCCAATACCTTGCACCATTGGGCAGAAGTTTTTTGCCGGTTCTTAATGAGCACCCTAAGTAAGGGTTAACTCTGCCTAATGCATATCGAGAAAACTCAAAAGCACACTGACTCGGGATACATCACGGACAAAGCAAGTTCGAATTCCTCTGCGGTGATTTCTGGATGATCGGCAAGGCGTACGTCTGCTAACACAATAGGAAGACTATCATCATATCCTCCAAGTTTCCTTTCGGAATCAGGTGATAGAATGTCCCGGAAAAATTCGCTGTACCGTCGTAGCAGAAATATGTGCGGTCGGAATAACACGCCTCCTACCTACGCGCGATCTGAATGTGAGCAGAAGGGAGACGCGTCGCAGTCATGGAAGTCGCGTACCTCAAATATGAGAGTCTCGGGTTCATCAAAATAAAACTTTTCATGGCGCGTCGTAGTCGTCGCCGTAGCCATTGGTGTTCAATGTAGTTTCGCGCCGGCGCAAATTGCCGGCGCAAGGCTAGGCTCGCACGTGCCAGATTGCAGACTCTAGACAGCCGTCACGCTCCGCGGAGCGTGACGTCTGCCTGGGGAGACTATAGATGAGCACTGCCAGGTTGACTTTTTCTTTCTGGGTGAAACATGCTTGAATCACTCTGGAGTCTCCTGCCTTCTGCTTGGATGGTATCTCTTACTATAGTGAGAGTCGACTGCCCTTGGGGCCTTCGGCCCCAAATCAGATTTTCTCAATCTCGCTTGCTGACAAACGTTGTGACAGTGATGATGCAAAATCGGAACAAGTACAAGACAGCCACTAGATGCATAGTCGGGCCTCAATAAGATAGGATTGTCTTGCTGTAAAGAGTAGGTTTCCCCGTACGTTGTGTGGAATAATCGCCCAGATTGTAGTTTGAGGGTAAATCAGAGTGCCCACTTGCTGCGACATAGAACCTACATCTAGCCTAGCTCATAATCTCTGAGTGGATTGGACCTGCCGAAGTTGGGCCGTGTCGGCGAATCTGCGCACCCAATCATGGTCCAGCAGTTCGTCGGCAGAGGGGCGCTGCTCAGAAGCCAGCCAAAGACAAATGCCGGTGAAAGTAGCCACAGGTTCGATAAGGGTTTGGTAGCGCCTTTCGAATACTCACAGGATACAATGTTCTGATACAGCTGGAGCTGGCAGATGCGAACAGCGAGCGTTCGAACGAAAGATACAAACGATGTCCGCCTGCTGCAAAATAAAACGGTTGAGGGAGGGACCTGGCTCGAATATATTTCACCCGTCAGCTCCATCATCCTGGCGAGACGATCGTCCTCGATATTTCACGGTTTCGTCTTCCTCTGGCCGAATGCCCATTATCTTATCAGCAACCCAAAGATCTGCAAAATGCCATCAGATTTGAGGTTGAAAATACAGAAGGAACACATTCGATGCATCCGAGTGCCCAAATGCCAATCTCAGTACCAAGGGGTGCCCGCAGGATTACTTCAGATGTTCAGAGCACACAAGGCCAATGACCTCCATCAGTCATTCCTCATCGACCCGCATCGCCGTGAAACAAGCATCAGATCTCCGATGCAAAGAAGACCGACGAACACTATAATCTGACCGGCTATGCGACCTGACGCACAGGGGAACCAGAAAGAACAAAAAACTTTGATTGCGGTCTCCCGTACTTGGACACTCCTGCGCAGTGGAAGCCCGAAATTCGGCGCAGAACAAGTAAGAATATTGATGTCATCATCGCAAACTAACTTTGCTACGCATACATCAGTGACCTTTTGACTTTTCAACTGTTTCCCAGTTTCTCAGGAGAGCGAGGAGATGCCTCGATGTAAACAAAACACAACAACCGCCCAACCAAGCGGTGGTTCTCAAGGGCGCGGGCCCCCACTACTACTGAAACTGAAACTGAACGTGATGTGAGCTTACATGCTGTATGTAGCTGAGGAAGCGGTACGCCAGTACATCAAGAAGTGTAATAGACCGTATGGGGCGGGTGCGTTTGCCATTCGTGTCCTCTCGAATTCTCTGCATTTTCCATGGACCTATCCTCATGGTGGTATGGCAGCCGCGCCTGGCCATGGTATGACTGCTGATATCTTGTTTCATATCTCCTCGCGTAGCGGACGTGTCGGCCAACATCAAGAAAGCCGGACCAAAGCTAGCGACACAAAAGATCCTCCTGGCACTCACAGAGAAAAGCGAAATTACCCAAAAGAGTTACGGTGCGTTTGTCTCCTCCCACTCATTCACATTGCCATCAGGCGCGTGTCTTCGTCTTGTAAAATACTAGAGCCGTTTTTTTCCTTCAGGCAAAGCAAACCTTCTTGGTCGCCAAGCAGGTTATGTCTCTCGATCTCTGGATGGGCTCTCGTTGTCCCCGTATAGATCCTACTCGCTACCCTTGAATGCAAACAGTCCGATGAGGATGACACGCCCACAGAGAAGGCGGACGAGCTGCAAAAGGAAGTTGACCAATCCAAAGAAGAAAATAAAGGACTCACGACCTCGAATCGACTCCTCACGAAGGATATGCCCTCAATTCTCGTTCAAACGTTCCTTCCAGGGTCTCTGGTCTCCACCGTGTTACAATCCTGATGGAAATTCTCGCATCCATTCACGACGACACCCCTTCTAGAATCAACTCGAATACACCTTAGTTTGAGAACGAACTCTCTTCCGGCCCTCATCTCCACTCTCAGGTCTTCGCTCGAAGGCCTGGATGGCGTCCTTGCTCCATACCGCATCTCCTTTGCCGACGCGCCGATACCAGAAACGAAAGACGTTGGACGACTTGATGCAGACTGGGCAAGATGGAGAGAACCATGGAAAAAACGCAAAAAGATTTTCAAAGAGTTGCATTGCTTTATTCGAATCACCCCACGCGCGTTTGTTGTTCTTATGCTGGACATGTCTTTCAAACGAAGCGAGGCATGATCTAACACCATCCTCATGGATTTGCTTTTTTGTCCCCCAATTTTCTTTTCACAGGATTTGGTCATCTATAACGGAGCACCTAAGCCTACCCGATGCATCCGAATTGGCGGAATCGCTCGGGATCGGGTTCGACTCGGAAGAACACGAGGCACTCGAACGCGGACCTCTCTGTCAACCCCCAGCTAGACACAGGGCTGGAACTACGGGCAAGACGACTAAACACTGAGGTCCTGCCGGGACATTTTAAATTCTTGCTGGCCCCCTCTGCTTTCGTGCTTCGGGTCTCTTATACGACTACTGGTGTAGTAATGTCCTTGGGTGCCTCTGATGTGACGGTGTCTCCCTTCGTGTTCATTATTTCCTCTCCTCGTCTGCGTCCCCGATTTCTGTACTGCACTTTGCTATTTTGGTCCACGCTCATCCTCGCCCTCTTACAAACATTGCATTCGTTTCCTGCCAATTTTCTACTGTTTTCAGAGGTCGTGAAGAATGAACCGGTTAATCATAGTGGGAATATTTCCATATATACCCAGTATGGAGAAGACAGACGGCAAGCCCGTATGAAATTACAGCAGCACCCCCGTAATCTACTCTGAATTTGAAGAATCTGAAGAACATAAACATGACCTACACGTGCACGGGCTCGTATATCTTCACGGACCGAGATCTCGTCCGGAAGAATTTCTTTTTCTCTTTTTGTTCTTGGGGAAGCAGCGCTCTCGGACGAGGGATCTACCAAACTCTGCACACGCCGACAACATGTCCTGACAGCCAAGAGTGCAATAGTGGCAACTGGGGGGGTTGCGTAGGAATCCTTGAAACGCCTCCGTGATGGAGGAATGGTCTCGTTTTCCTAGGTCCGAGGTATATGAGAGCGACTTCCTCAGATGACCACATATCCTCCCTCGTTCGGTAGCAGACCAAGCACAGGACGTCTTGGAACACATAGCATGCTTTGACACCCGGGAAACCAGGTCGTTGCGGAATTCTTCGCGTGCGGAAAAAAAGGGGACGATAAGGGAGGGGGGCAAGAGTGCGATATCTTCAGATGGGAAGGACCGCTGGAGGCACAGTTCCGGGAGGACATCTGGGAGCCACTCTGGCACATCGTACTTGGTACTGATCGCGAGGCGCATAGAAGCATGTAGGTCTGACTTGGCAAGGTGTGTGATTGCAGTGTCCCGCAAAAGCGGGGACTGCCACCGCTGCGCAACATCCAGTACCTTGCACCATTCAGCAGAAGATTTGTGTGGGTTCTTAATGAGCACCCTAAGTAAATGTCAAAACTCCGCCCGATGTGCATCCAGAGAGCTTGAGACACACTGACTCGGGATACATCACAGACAAAGCAAGTTCGAATTCCTTTGCGGTGATTTCTGGATAATCGCCATCGGCAAGATGTACGTCGGTTAAGACAATAGGAACACTATCACTGGATCCTTCAAGTCTCTTTTCGGAACCAAGGGATAGCATGTCCCGGAAAAATTCGCTGTACCGTCGTAGCAGAAATACGTGCGGTCGGAATAAAATGCCTCCCACCTACGCACAGTCTGAATGTGAGCAGAAGAGAAATGTGTCATGGTCATGGAAGTCGCATGCCTCGAAGATGAGAGTCTCGGGTTCATCAAAATAAAACTTGCCATGGCGCCTGGCAGTCGTCGCCGCAGCCATCGGTATCCAATGTAGGTTCGCACGTGCGCACATGACCGGCTTCACGTGCCAAATTTCTTTGGACACTGCAGTGGAAACCCAGCATTCGGTGCAGGTCAAGTAACAATGTTATCGCGACAAACTAACTTCGCTATGGATACGTACATCGGTGAGTTTTGAGATTCCAGCTGTTTCTCAGTTTGCCAGAAAAAAGTGTAGAGACTAAACACTGGGATTCTACTGGCTTGATCTACTTCCGTCTTTGGCCTCTCATATGACTACGGGTGCCTCGCGTGCCTCTGTATGTGACAGTCTCCTTCATGTTCATTGTTTCCTCGTCTGTATCCCCGATTTCTGTGCTGTTCTTGGTTATTTTGGTCCGTGGTCGTTCTCAACCTTGCACTCCCCCCTTTTTATAAACATTGTTTCATTTCCTGCCAAGTTTATGCCATTTTCGAGGCAGCGAAGAATGAACCGACTAATCATAGTGTGAATATTCCCAGAGATAGCCAGTATCCAGATGAGAAGACATGAACGACAAGCCCGTATGAAATCAACGGTAGCACCTCCACCCGTTTTCAATGGAACTGTCCTCACGGCGATGTGGCAGCTGTGCGCCGGCCATGGTATGACTGCTGATAAATTGGCCCATATCTCGCGTAGCGGGCCTGTCGGCCAATATCAAGAAAGTCGGATCAAAGCTAGCGACACGAACCATCCTCCTGGCACTCACAGAGAAAGGTGAGATTATCCAAAAGGAGTTGCGGTGCGTTGGTCTCCTCGCACCAATTCACGTTATCATCAAGCGCGTGTCTTCGTCTTGTAAAATAATGGGGCCGTGTCTTTCCTTTCTCCAGGCAAACAAACCTTTGTCGTCAAGCAGATGATGCTTCTCGACCTCTGGATGAGCGCTCATCGTCTGCCTATAGACCCTACTTACTTCGCTATCCTTGAATGCAAGCAGTCCGATGAGGATGACATACCCACAGAGAAGGCGGACGCCCTACAAAAGGAAGTTGACCAGTGCGCAGAAAAATAAAGGAACTCACGAGCTCGAATCAACTCCTCTTGGATGGTATGCCCTCAGTTTTCGCCATTTTGTCCAAACGTTCCTTCCAGGGTCTCCGGTCTCCATTGTGCTACCATCCTGATCGAAATTCTTGCATCCATTCACGACACCCCTTCTAGAATCAACTCAAATACGCCTTAGTACGACAACGGACTCTCTTCCGGCCTCATCTCCACTTCTCAGATCTTCGCTTGAAGACCTGGATGATGTCCTTGCTCCATACCGTATCTCCTTCGCCAACGCGCCGATACCCGAAGCCAAAGACGCTAAACGACTGGATGAGAAGAATGGAAGAAACGCAAAAAGATTTTCAAAACGTTGCGTTGCTTTATTAAAGTCACCCGGGTGCGTTTATACTTTGTTCCCATCATGGTTTCTTGATATGCTGGACATGTCTTTCAAACGAAGCGGGGGCATGATCTAATACTATCCCCGCGGATTTGGTTTCTATTCTCCAATTTTCCTTTCACAGGATTTGGTCGTCCATAACGGAGCATCTAAGTCCACCCGACACGTCCGAACTGGCGGAATCTCTCGATATCGAGTTCGACTCGGAAGAACACGAGGCACTCGAACGTGGGCCTCTCTGTCAACCCCCAGCTAGACACACGGTCGGAACTACAGGTAGGACGAGTAAACACCGAGGTTCTGACGGGTCATTTTTAATTCTTGCCGGCTTAATCTGCTTCCGTACTTCGGACCTCTTATACGACTACTAGTGTTGTAATATCCTCAGGTGCCTCTGGATGCGACGGTGTCTCCCTTCTCGTTCATTATTTCCTTATCCGTGTCCCCAATTTCTGTGCTGTTCTTCGCTATTTTGGTCCACGCTTGTTCTCGCCCTTCTTACAAGCATTGCCTTCGTTTCTGTGCCGTTTTCAGAGGCCGTGAAGAATGACCCGGTTAATCATAGTGGGAATATTTCCAGAGATACCCAGTGTGGAGAAGACATAAACGACAAGCCCGTATGAAATTAACGGGTGCACCCCCGTAATCTACTCTGAATCTGAAGAACGTAAATCTAAACATGTCCTACAGGTGCAAGGACTCGCATGTACGGGGACGAATTTTCGTGGACCGGCATCTCGTCCGGGAGAATTCCGTTTTCTTTTTTTGTTCTCGGGGAAGCAGCGCTCTCGGACGAGGGATCGACCATAGTTTGCACAAGCCGACAACATGTCCTTGCAGGCACTAGTGCACTGGGGGCAGCTGGTGGGAGAGTGTAGGCGTAGGGATTTTTGAAATGCCTCGGTGATGGAGGAACTTTCTAGGTCGGAGGTAGACGATAGCGACTCCCTCAGACGATCACATAACCCCCCTCGTTTGGTGGCGGACCAAACACAGTGCGTACTATAACATACGGTCTGGCTCGACACCCGGGAAACCAGTTCATTGCGGAATTCTTCGCGTGCCGAAAAAAAGGGCACGATAAGGGACGGGGGCAAGAGCACAATATCTTCAGGTGGGAAGGTCCTCTGAAGGCACAATTCTGGAAGGACATCCGGCAGCCACTCTGGGACATTGTATTTGGTGCTGATCATGAGGCGCATAGAAGGGTGTAAATCCGACTTGGCAAGGTGTGAGATTGCGGTGTCCCGTAAAAGCTGAGATTGCCACCGCTTCGCGACATCCAGTACCTTGCACCATTGGGCAGAAGATATCTGTGGGTTCTTAATGAGCACCCTAAGTAGAGGTTAGCTCTGCCTGATACATATCCAAAGAGCTCGAAACACACTGACTCGGGATACATCACAGACAAAGCGAGTTCAAACTCCTCTGCGGTGATTTCTGGATGATCCCAATCGGCAAGATGCACGTCTGCCAACACAATGGGAAGACTGTCACTGCATCCTTCAAGTTGTTTTTCGAAACCAAGGGATAGCATGTCCTGGAAAAACTCGCTGTACCGTCGTAGCAGGAATATGTGCGGTCGGAATAAAATACCTCCCACCTACGCGTGATCTGAATGTAAGGAGAAGGGAAACGCGTCATAGCCGTGGAAGTCGCGCACCTCAAAGATGAGAGTCTCGGGTTCATCGAAATAAAGCGTGCCATGGCGTGTGGTAGTGGTCGCCGTTGCCATTGGTGCGCAATGTTAGTTTCGCGTGTGCGCAAATAGCCGGCGCAAAGGCTGTGCTCGCGCTCGCAACGCCGGTGGTGATGTCCCTGAAACATTGGAGCCCGGTTGCATTCAACCTTCGTTATGGCCTCCCCTTCGTTTACTCCAAAAGCGTTATCTGTGCAATATCTGCAACAGAGAGTCCTAGCTCTGAGATATCCTCAACGGAGGCATTTGTCACCAAGATAGAACAGCGTGATGAATGCCAATGCATTGTCTGTGGTGAGGATGATGAGGCCATCCTCGAGCATGCCTAAATCATCCCCAGAGATGAGGACAGGACTGTATGCCTATTATCCCTGTTGCATCTCATTTGTACTCATTGAGCCTTATGCAGTGGGAAGACTTGCGCATGAGGCAATTCATTCCCATGGAAGCTAGATCTGTACAGCACGAGGCAAGGAATAGTATCCTATTGTGCCCCAATCATCATACATTTTTTAATAGGTTCCGCTTTTACATCCGCTGGGTGCCAGAAGTGGGTTAACCCTCCCGCTCCGTGCCTTTCACTCCTCACGACATTCTCACTTTTTGAATTCTCATTTTCCTCTAGGCCAGATGCTTTGTGTTCATAAATCAATCTCGCACCCGCTCGTTGCAGCCATTCCATGGCTGTGCCGTCCGGCTCTTCCCAAACAGTCGATACTTGCCATTCCACGGTGCCTTCCTCATTCATGAGATGAGGGTCCGGGGATTTTGGCCCTTTTCTGACGACCCTATGCTCTCATTCCCCATCCCATGGCAGACATGGATTCAGAATGGTTCTGATGGTGGGCGAAATGACGATGACAATGGCAGCAGCGGCCAGAATATGAGAAGTGATGAGGCCACAGGCAAATGAAAATATTTCCGTGCTCCTGAAAATGCTATTCCTACCGTAACCTCTGATGCCAAATCTGGCCGAGTTGTCCCCGGTTACACCCCCATGAAAATGCCTTCGGTGAACACCGGCCCTTACCAAACGCCAACCCTGACGAACCCTTTCGCAAAGCCTCCCGACCTCGAGGCTCTTAAGCACTCCTTTACCCAGCAACCCAATTTCATCGCAGTGGCCAGATCTTGGGAAGGTACTGCAGAGAGGAACATTAAAAAGTGGCAAGATCTCGTAGGTAGGGGAAAGTCAAGTGAAGGTTGACCTGTTTCGGGTGAAGCTGTGGAATAAAGTGTAGGTACTTAGTTCATTGCTACTAAAATTGCGTGTACGCTGCTCCTAAATTCCAGTCAACTCGTACAAAGATGGCAGCACTGCATTGTCGCTTTGCGCGCTAAATGCTCCCCATAGCATGGAGGTACGTGTGCACAGAAAATACCGCCATACCTGTGATTCCCGACGAATTTGGATATAATTCATTGGGTCACAAGACGAAAGACAACATCCCGAGACTGGTTTCTCGACCCCGCATATTAATTGAAGCAGGAGAGCACACAAAACTACGAAGATGGAAAATTCAGGAGTGCCTGCTATCGAGGGGCTATGGGAACACTAAAATGAGCATTCAGATTCCACGAACCCAAAGAGCCAAGCTCTTGAGCACGGACGTCCGGCCCATCCAGTGAGAACATAAACCTAGCACAGAATAGCCGAGCCATTCTCCTCTTGTCGAGTATCCGTTCAGGAACCGATGTGCCGTCACGCCGAAGGGGTAGAGCGGACCACGTATTCAGTTCTGCGAAAACGAACAAAGGAAATGCCACGGTGAAGGCCACAGGGAGGATGCCGGCTAGAATTATACTCTTTAAGCAACTACGATGTAACCAAGAAACAGCCACTCACGTCAAGCGTAATTCCAGGCGTAAAGATTGCGACAGCAAGCGCATGGAAGAATCCGCGACGTCCATTGATACTGAGAAACGATACTCGACACTTTGCTAGACCTAACAAGTCCGTCGCGACACTAAGAAGTCCTACCCTTCTCGTTCCTACTTCATCGTCTTCAGTTGCAACAGTATTCGATCCTCGAGCAGAAAGCGGATGCAATACCCAACATAAAGAAATGGGATCGATCAAAGCTAACGACACAAGATCTTCTGGCACTCACAGAGAAAGGCGAAATTACCCAGAAGAGTCACGGTGCGTTGGTCTCCTTCCACTAATTCAGGCCATCATCGGGTGCGTGTCTCCGTCTTGCAAAATATCACGACCGTTTCTTTCATTCTTCCGGGCGAACAAGCCTTCTTCGTCGCTAGGCAGGTGATACTTCTTGATGTCTGCCACCAGTGGATGGGCGCTCATCGTCCCATATAGCCGCTACCTACTTTCGCTATCTTTGAATGCAAGCAATCCGATGAGGGTGTTATGTTCATAGAGAAGCTGACGCGCTGCAAAAGGAAGTTGACCAATGCAAAGAACAAAAATCGAGGGCCTCACGAGCTTGAATCGACTCCTCGCGAACGGTATGCCCTCGATTTTCATCGTTTGGTCCAAATGCTCTTTCTTGAGTCTCTGCTCTCCACTGTGTTACCGTCCTGGCTGAAATTCTCGCACGACATCTCTTCTAGAATCAGCTCAAATACGCCTCAGTGCGACAACAGAGTCTCTTCCAGCCTTCATCACCACTCTCAGATCTTCACTCGAAGGCCTGGATGGCGTCCTCGCTCCATACCGCATTTCCTTTGCCGATGTGCCGACATCAGAAGCGAAAGACGTTGAACAGCTCGATGCAGACTGAACAAGATGGAGATGAATGGAGGAAGCGCGAAAAGATTTACAAAAGAGTTGCGTTCCTTTATTTCAGTCACCGTGCGTGTTGTTATTCATTCCCTTCATGTGTCTTGATGTCCTGGATATGTCTTTCAAACGGAGTGGGGCACCAGCTAACACCATCCTTGCGGATTTGCTTACTAGCCGCCACTTTCCCTTTCATGCGGTCTGTTGTCCACAACGGAGCACCTAAGCCCACCCGGTGCATCCGAACTGGCAGAATGCGAGACTCTCGAACGCGGTCCTCTCTGTCAACGGCCAGCCCGGAACCACCGGCAAGACGACTAAACACTAAGGTTCCGCCAGGACCTTGTAATTCTGCCTGACTTGATCTGTTTCTGTACTTCGGTCCTCCTATATGACTATTAGCATGCTCACTGGATGTGGCATTGTCTCCCTTTGTGTCCTCATGGCTTGGTCCACACTCGCGCTCGACCTTTCTCTTCGTCCCTCTTCAAACTTTTTTCATTTCCTGGCAACTTGAATGCCGTTTTCACAGGCGGTGAAGAATGAACCAACACAGTACACTGTGCAGAAGACACATGAGCGACGAGTCCGTATGGGTTCAACAGTATTAGTAGTACCCCCATATTTTACTCGGACTCTGAACTACAACAGTTCTCGAAGTCTGGGGGCCGTGACTGATGGTCTGCCTCCCGATTCACTCTGAACTAGAATGTCTTCCCACATGTACAAGTCATTGCATCTGCGGGGGACGATGATGTTCCCACAATGACGCCTCGCCCTTGAAAAGTTCTTTTTCCCTCGGGGAAGCAGTGCTCTTGGACGAGAGATTTACAAAAGGCTTCACAGCCCGCCGAGATTTCCTTCCAGTGGCGAGTGCAAACGAAGCAGCTGACAGGGCTGCATAGGTGCCCTTGAAACACCTCCGTGAGGAACGAATGATTTGGTTTTCGTAGGTCCAGGGTATGCGATAACGACTGACTCAGATAAACATGTAACCGTTCTCGGTTGGTGGCAGACCAAGCGCAGTAGCTGTGACACATGACTTGTTTTGTCACCCTGGAAACAAGGTGGCTGCGGAATTCTTCGCGTGCCAAACAAAAGGGGGGGGATAAGGGAGGGAGGCAAGTGCGCCATGTCATCAGATGGAAAGGAACTCTGAAGGCACAGGTCCAGGAGGATATCTGGGAGCCACTCTGGAATGTCGTACTTGGTGCTGATCATGAGGCGCATAGAGGCATGCAGGTCTGACTTGGCAATGTGTGCAATTGCAGTGTCCCGTAAATGCTGGGATTGCCACCGCCTTGCGACATCCAGCACCTTGTACCATTGGCCAAGAGATTTCGGTGGGTTCTTAGTGAGCACCCTAAGGAAAGGTTAAACTCTGCTCAATGTATACCCAGAGAGCTTAAGACACTGACTCGGCATACATCACAGACAAAGCAAGTTCAAACTCCTCAGCGGTGATTTCTGGATAGTCTCCATCGGCAAGGTGTACATCTGCCAACACAATAGGAAGGCTATCTCTGTATCCTTCGAGTTGCTTTCCAAAATCAAGGGATAGCATCCCCTGAAAAAATTCGCTGTACCGTCGTAGCAGAAATATGTGTGGTCGGAATAAGATACCTCCTACCTAGGGGTAATCTATGAGCAGAACAGTAGACACATTGTCGAAGTTGCATACCTCGAAGATGAGGGTCTCAGGTTCATGGAAATAAAACGTGCTATGGCGAGTGGCAGCAGCTCTTAGTAGATTTGGACATTGGTGTCCAATGCTAGTTACAGTAGTGGGTAAGCAAACACGGATGGTTTCGCCAAGGCTGATCCGATGACTTTGGGATTTCAAAAAGTTGAACCTACACCTAGCAGTACTTACGTGCGATCAGTAAGAGAGAAACACGTCAAGGAAGCCACGTATCTGGAAGGCGAGAGTCTCGGGCCCATTGAAATAAAACGAGCTATGGCGCGAGTTCTAGTTTATATACCGCATTGGACTGCCTACAGGTAATGGTAAGGAGTCTAGGGCAGTCCATTTATACGGCTATCAATTACGTGTTTTTGGAGAACTATGTAGTACCTACGCTATATATAATAAAAGGTCGGCTAGAGCGGCAGAAGAGCGGGAGGGTAGAGCGCCACAAATGGCACGTGAACTAATGCGCCGTAGCCGATAACGCTACTCAACAGTGTGTCCTTTCCGTTCTCGACTCTGCAATGCTCTCCTTGGACTCGTACTGTTTCCGTCGCCCCCGCCATCGTGTGTAGTGGTGCTCAGTAGATTTCGGCGTCAGTGCCCGCTGTTCAATTCAAAGATTCACGCTCTCGGTGAATACCGGAGCCGCTTATATTGGAGAGGGAATCAGACCATTTTCTCATCTGGGAGGATATTTAAAGCCTGCTAGGCCTATCATTCGTTCCACACCACCCAGATAAACATCCAGGACTGCCGCTATGTCTTCTCTCCTTGAATTTACCGCAGGTCTTGACTGGCGTTCATGGCTCATCATTGTTGGCGTCGTGTTTGTTGGTATTCCCCTAGGAGGGACCATTTTGAATGTCGTCTCCCAACTCGTATGTTCCTTGTCTTCTTTTTCGTTTTGGATGTACCGTCTCTCAAGGTTCAACATTGTGTCCTCTAGCTCCTTCCTAAGGATCCCAGTCTTCCGCCATTAGTATTCCACTGGTTCCCATTTATTGGCTCCAGTCTGGGCTATGGTCTCCGACCCATACGATTTCTTCCTGGAATGCCGTGAGAAGGTATCTTTCCAGCCTATATTCAAATCAATAATTCTCGCATCCTAATTGGTCAACAATTCTCAGTATGGCGATGTATTCACGTTTGTTCTCTTGGGCCGCAAGGTCACTGTCGCTCTCGGTCCGAAAGGAAATGATTTCGTCCTTGGTGGAAAAATTTCGCATCTCTCAGCCGAAGAGGCATATACCGTATGCCCAATGTTTTAAAATTAGGACCGGTGCTAAAAGATCTTAGTAGTCGGTCACTACACCCGTCTTTGGCAAAGGCGTTGTATACGATGTACCAAATGCCCAATTAATGGAGCAGAAGCGCTTCATCAAATTTGGTCTCACCACTGAAAATTTCCGCACCTACGTTGGACTTATCGTCAAAGAAGTGGAGAGCTTACTCGAGACCCACCCCGCTCTCGAGCGTACCGTGTTCCCCCCTCATCCGAGCCTCAATGGGGAGAGTTCTCTGCGTTCAAGCTCATGTCGGAGTTGACTATCTACACGGCCTCTCGGACGCTTCAAGGGGAAGAGATCCGTAAGGCGGTAGATGGCTCCTTCGCCGACCTCTACCACGATTTAGATGGTGGATTCAAACCTATCAACTTGTTCTTCGGGAGCCTGCCTTTGCCCATGAACAGGAGACGGGACCGCGCACAATTGAAAATGAGTAACTTCTACGTGGATATCATCAAGGCGCGCAGGGCTACAGGGCATGCGGTGGGTTTTTTTTTATTTATTTTCGCCCCTGTGGATTCGTTCGTCTTAGTCTGACACCAAATCAGGGGTCATATGACATGCTCGCTGCTCTCATGGATCAGAGCTACAAAGATGGTCGCACTCTTGGCGACCGAGAACTTGCCCATATTATGATTGCTCTCCTCATGGCAGGCCAGCATACGAGTTCGGCCACCAGCTCTTGGGCCTTACTCCACTCTGCCAACCGTCCTGACATCTGGTATATTTTTTTCTTTAACGTTGTCAATAATCATTTATTTATTCCTGATCCTTCTAGGCAAGCCGTATATGACGAACAAGTGGCGTACTTCGGCAATGGGGATGGCACGTTCCGTGACCTCGAGTACGAAGACTTGCGTAACCTGCCGGTCCTGGATTCTCTCATTCGGGAGACCCTACGTGTTCATCCGCCTATTCATAGCATCCTCGTAAGGCCGGATCGGCATCCTATTTTTGCTATTTTTTTGACGGATTCCCGCTCGTTTAGCGACATGTGAAAGCCGACCTGCCTGTTCCGCCAACTCTTTCTAGTTCTGGTCCCTTGAACGCCTCAAAAGCCTCTGAGAATGCGGGCTATGTTGTCCCGAAGGGTTACTTGGTTCTCGCGAGCCCCGCAGTATCCCAGGCAGACCCACGGATCTGGAAAGAAGGGCGAAAATGGGAACCATCGCGTTGGTCCGATCCTGAAGGAGTTGCCGCTTTGGCTCTTGATATGAGCGAACAGGGGGAGAAAGTGGATTATGGCTTCGGGGCGGTATCCAAAGGCACTGAGAGTCCATATCAGCCGTTTGGAGCTGGCCGCCATCGGTGTATAGGAGAACAGGTCAGTGCTCTTTTTAGGCGCCTTGAGACGAATTGCGTTTGGCTCACGTTTATATTCTACGGGATCAGTTCGCCTACTTGCAATTGGGTGTTATTGTTGCGACGTTGGCGAGGGCAATTGAGATGAGAATTGACAAAGTCCCTGCCCACAACTATCGAGTACGTGTTCTTGATATAATATTGTCGTAGTGGTAACTGAGATCCCTCATCCTTAGACTATGATTACTGTGCCCATGTCCCCAGACTTTATCCAATTCCGCAGACGTCGGTAAAAGTAGGGATGCCATGTCAGTTTTATTAGCTACACCATCAGATACACATAAACCCATCTATCACCCGATGTCCTCCGGTACAGCAATTGTCAAGATAATGTTATGAATGAACAATGAGCTCGAAAATTGGGAAGGCGCTAAACGAGTTTAAGAATGACTCTCGGCATCATCCCCACTTCAACGGAATGGAGTCTCGCTTTCAAGGTTTCTCCCATCTGCGCCGGACTGTTATGGTCGAAGTCCAATATTGCGGCATTAAACCCGAGTTGTGGTAGTGTGACATCCAGGTAGGATGCCCGGATATCGTTGGCCCATACCGGAGTACCCATAACGACCGCATCGAGATTATTGAGGACATGGTGGGCATATTCGTTCGTGGGATCAGCAAGGGCATTCTGCATCACGTTCCCAGCCCACGCCAACATGTTACCCTGTGATGCACGTTTGAATGCCATATCCACATGGTTGTGGTCTACGACAAGCTGATCTAGCATTCCTTTCGCGAAGAGGGGTACAGGCGCCGTGGCGGTGGGCGGGAAAGACAGCGCATTAGGAGACAATGTATTTCGAAGAGCGGCCTTGATTTGCCAATGGTTGACGAGATCAACGAAGCGCCGCAATGGGGATGTCACACGACAATACAAATCGGGTGAAAACACGCCCATCGTCTCATGAGGCATATCTTCCGTCGTGTATATGCTCCGACCAAAGACAATATGACGCTTGAAGACTTCGGTCAGGGGAATGGACCCAGATCCATTGCGCAACGCCATGAGCTCGGCGCAGTCTTGTTCGGTGGCAGTGTGTGGAAGTGAAGCTCTGTAGATGAAGGGATTTTGTGTCCTTTGGCGAAGCGCGATGCGACTATGCCCGCTGTTATCATAAGTTCAGAGACCCACCCACGAGCCGGAGATTCCCATATATGTTCGACACCCAATTCTGCTGTGGGGAACCCTCGGTATAAAGAGGGCCGACTTGGTTCCAGGGGGTTAATAGGAAGATTTGTTGAATGCAAAAATACTTTCAGGTGTGGGGACACCCATTGGAGTACGCGCTCGCTTGAAGATCGTTTCTTTCCTAGCCGCTGAGCAATGATGCCCAGATGCCGAATATCCTCGTGAGCAATCTCCGGGATGGGGGAGGGAGGCACAGAAAACGGTGACCCAGAGGCGAGAGGGTAGGCAAGGAATTTTGTCTGGGCGCCACCATTAAGGAACCTATCGACGTCATCATATCGAAGGGAGATCACATTCCGAACGAGGGCTGGCCGGATTTTAGACTGAACTATGCATCCTTGTTCATCCACTTCATAACTGAATGTCAACACAGGCTGAGCCAGGGTCTTCAAGGATGTCGAGCCCAGACTAAAAAGGGCTTCCGTCATGGTCTGTGGCAGCATTGGCCATGTTCTCTCCACAAAATACGCTGTTACTCCACGGTGCTCCGCAATGCGTGCTATTTCATCGCGCGGATGGATAATCGAGCTCGGATCCGCTACATGAACGTGGACCCAGTAGGAATTTGAAGCAGGGATCGGCTCGATGGAGATCGCATCATCCAGCTCTTTCGCATCGAAATCGTCAATAGCAAACGCTGGAGTCTGGCCGAAATCGTGTCGAATAGAGTCAAGACCATCGATCAATGTCAAGTGGCTATCACCAACTTGCACTGGAACCGAAAGTTCAAGGATTTTTTCGGACCGACTCTCGGCGAGAATTTCCATAGGACTTGTACCGGGTGGACCTAGAGGCAATCCACGCTTGTTCATCTCCGTCCCGTCTGCGCCGTGTGCAATCATAGTATCCCACGGTGTATACACCCCTAAGTCTTGAAGGACCCGAAACGTTATCGAGCCATAATCCGGTCGTCATAACCCTCAAGGCGTTTAATGATGCTCGGGAGGTACGGAGCATATGGATCATCCTGAATATAACGCTGCCGAAGGAGGGAGTTCTGCAAGAACTTGATGATGACGATATCCGTCGGACTAAATCGAGTGTCCTCCTCTAGGGGCACGGGCTCCACGATCGCATCGCTGCATGTCTCACTGCGAAGACGCCGAGACTTCTCTATGATAGGCTTGCCATCCTGACAAATCTCTCAATACTCTCGTCGTTGTTCCGAATCCACTCTGCCACTTGTTGGAGATTTTCCAAAGCCGCCAATGGGCGGACGAAATAGGTTCGGGACCTGAGCATATCGAATGTCTGGATGATGAAGGGGGTGGATTGCGCAAGAAGATATTCTTTCATGGCCAGGGCATGGTGCAGTTGTAGATCAGCCTTTCGACCAAAAGTAGCTCGGAGGGCGTCTACGAGCGTCATTATGCCCCACTTATGTGGATCAGGATCCTTGAACATGCCGTATAAGGCAGAACCGCGTTTCACTATCCTGAGCATGGCAATCTGGACGGCACGCTCTATCTGTCGAATACGCTTGACGATCTGTATTCGAGCTGCAGTCTCTACATAACTCGTAGGGATCTCGCCGAGCCCTGCGCGAGAGATGACGTCGGAAGAAACAAAGCTGGGATAGGAGAAGGAGACATCGGTGTTTCGGCAGGAGAACACACCGCCATTGGCGCTTATGCAGAGAATGTGCAAACTTCGATACCGTTGTTCGAATCCCAGAACAACTCCGATAGTCGACCGACCAGACCTAAGGAGGATTCTATCGTGAGTCTCAGCAACATCCTCAGAAAGAAATATTGTACTTTTGGCACTCGAGAAGATATCCTGGTTGTATATCCATCATGGCATCAGAATAGACATACTTCGGGATGCCAGGAAGTGAGGAATTATCAGTGAATTCCATGCCATATGAGGGGACAGAGAGTTCTGGAGTATTGGTGATTGGGGGAGGCGGCAGATACGAATCTGGATTTTCAACTACTTCTCGAAGCCTATTCTCCTCTGCCATGCCACGACGATCGCGTTCGGAGCGCTTCATATGTGGTCGACGGTCGCCTTGCGCCAATGCAGTTATGACACGCTGGCTAAGGTCACGTACTCTCGCCTCGTCCCGCGGATTGAGCTTGGGGCGTTTGACAGGAGGAGAGGCGGCAGCAGACATCGTCCTCTCGGGAAAAAATCCACCACCACTGGAGTGGCGAAGCAATGAAATTCGCACCACATTCTGGGTCCTCAGCATTCTTGCACAATGATCCTGCAAGTTTTGCTAGTGGACTTGCGGAAGCAAATTTGAAAGACACAGCCACCACCTCTTGACAAGAGTCAACAATGTACAAAGTAATACAACGAAAGCGGAAACGACCCCAGCGGGACGATAGCGAAGACAGTGCCCAAACAGATTCTGACGAATCTCCCCCGGGATCTGGCAGCGAAGATGTTTCCGCAGGGGAAGAGTCTGATCTGGACGAGCCGCTTCCCATTCCAGAAGAATCCTCAGATGATGAGCTACCTCCCATCTCAGCGAAGACCGTTCTATCACAGCCAATACAGTCAGATCCTGGAGGCTCTGGGCGATCTACATGCTTAATATGTCCCGGAAAGATTCTGAAAAATGGCAAAATGGTCGAAGTACATGTCTCATCTGGGGTGCGAAGCCATGTTTTATCCTTCACTCGACAGTGCATAACACCCTCTTTCCGTGAAGACTCATATGAGACGTATGAAGCGATTTTCAACCGTCGCGACAACATTAGCCTCTGAGAGTCACGACACTTCCGATGATTTTCACGTCATTTTACAACTTGTCGATGCAGCCACGACGGATATGACGCCTCGTGAACCCAAGGCTTGTTTCCCATTTCTGCGTCTTTGAAAAATCCCTGTAAAAATATGATTTCCTTAGGTTGGGGCTTCGAAACGAGAGAAACTAAGTTCGAAGGAAAGCAGAGACCATCGCGACGAGAGCGCAAGCTATTGCGAAAGGAGAAGGCCATCGAAAAGGGCGCCTGCCCACTGCCCCCAGTACTAGCGAAACTATCCCTTCAGGAAGTGAGGCAGTACCTGCATCCTCACATGTGGCACCACGCCAACAAACAACCAAACGTCTTGAAGAGAAAGAGGGAGGTGCCGATATGAAACGACCCAAAAAAAGCGCCGAGTCGACGCACTTTCTACGAAGGTCAAGGCTGACACATGCATGAGATTCTTTGACAGGTGAACCCAGACGGTGCGTCTACTTTTTCTTCCAAGCAACGTAGTATATATCGGTAACGTCATCCACGCAAAGACTATAGATACAAGGGAGATTGACGTCCGTGGCAACGTGGATACTTATTAATTAAGAGTTTGAATCACTCTGTCCGTGGCTTCAATAAGCTGGGTGAAGATTCCTATTAACAAGAGACCAGCGGAAGAGGAATGCCAAACGGCTGCACCCGCTGAATATCTGGTCTCTCCTTTGGGTCCACTGTAAGGGCCATATCTATCAACTTCGTAATCCCTCCGAATACGGTGATCCAGTAGGGTGTTTGTACTGTGCGTTGAGGACTGCCATGGCGATGGATCCCCCCTGTTCCATCGTCTTGCGTGTTCTCGAAAGGAGAATGGCCATATGCAAGAGCAAATAGGGTGCACCCAAGGGACTGCAATTGCTGAAGATCAGTCAATGGACAGGTTCGTGTTAGCTGGACGTCGCACCCAAATATCAACTTTCTCATCGAGAATGGTGCCTGTCTTGACGTCAAATAACTCCGGGGCTCGATATGGCATCGACGATTGTTCCGCGGCGATATCCTAGCCGAGATTGAAGCGACAGTGTGAGAAACGAGCCCGCGACCACGAGGCTTTGATGATGCTCAACTTGTTGGATCAATGCTTGTTGTCGTGTGTCGATCCGAACACGCGCTCGCATAGCGCTCCCTAAATCCATGAGGATCGGTTCGTCATTATCGTCAATCATAACGTTCCTGGAAGGGAAGGATTTAGCATGTATACAAGGAACCACGGTCACGTCTCAACCACTTACGCAGGTTTCAAATCTCTATGTGCAAATGGAATGAGTTCTCCCTCTACTAATGGTGCTTCAGCAGGGACAAGTTCGTCATGCTCAAAAATGACATCAGCGGGTCGAGTTTCCATCTTTCGCGTCCTCGTGGAAAGTAAGATGTTGGAACCGGCATACGTGAAGCCTTCGCCCTCGCCTTCATCGTCTGGATGAGGATGAGCATCGTGACCGCCATCGTTATCATCGTCTGTGCGCTGAAGAAGGCCCTCGTTCTCGTGTTGCTCGTCCTCGAGGTCGTGGCTTGACTGGATGATTGTCCCCAACGCAGGTGTGGGAGAGGGCCTCGCGAGGGTGGAGCGATTGTTCGTGTGGGTCGATTGGGTGATGATGATGCCTTCGAAGAACGATAGGTATGCATGGCTCGGACTGCGAGGCATGTCCCTCGGAATAGACGAAGTATCTCCCTCTCGGGAAAATGTGTTCCGTTCACCGAGTTGGAGTTCATAACGTCTTGTAGGTTTCCGCGCCTGTAGAAAGGCAAGAATAAATATACTATTTGCCCCTCCCCATCCCGATCTTGCACAACTGCGGAATCCTAGGGATGTGTCAGTGACACAAAGATAGCCCGGCACGATCGAACCTAGCATACCAAGATACGAATAATATTTGGGTGTCTATTCGATGACAGGAGTGAATCCAGAGGGTTGGCAATAAGTCAAATTTGGAACCAAGCGCACCTGAAACGCCTGTATGCTTCAACTTCCCTCATAGCCTGCAGAACATCATAGTACGTTAGACGATGCAATCGAACCCAACGCACCCGATGCACCTCTTTGACACCCTCGCGCCCAGTGGGACATCTTATCTTCTTCAGGGCAAACTGTCTCTGAAAACACCATGGTCATCACATGCCCCGCGCAGCAAATGTCGCTGCTGGCATTATCAACGGCTTACCCCACTATCAGCGTCCTGAGCCAGGTACACGAAAGAAAACCCGCCCTCTCCGAGAATCTTGATGATCTGAAAGGTGCGACCGTTTACTTTTATCCTAGCTGTGGATTGGCAGCATATTGATTGGATTTGGAAAAGAGCATCCAGTAGCTTTTCCTTAAGGTTGTCGAGCCTTTGAAAAAGTCGTTTAGATACTCGTCACAAAGTCGAGAACCATAGCAGAGCCCACATTTGTGCCATAGTTTCCCAGACACTCAACGTCACCCAACACCAGAGACGTAGTTATGCGGAGCTCACAGCCAAACGGAGCAAGGGTGTCCGGGGTCCATGAGGCGATGACGATGATAAAATTAGACTTGCTGCGGTACGCGAGCTGGAAGTACTGTACATACAGAGAATATGAAAAAAAAAAAAGACAACGTCCACGTCCGCAGACCTCGAACTCTTTCGCCCTGAGATACCACGTCCAATATCAGCTGAGTCAACGGCTATCTGATATCCGCTTTTCCCTTCGTCTTAGTAGTTGTATCATGATTTGAGCGAGGCTTTCGTAGGCGGGCAGCTCGTTGACGGCTGACTATATTTTTAGGGGAGGGCGCTGGTGCCCGTCCTCTTCACTCTCTGACAGTTTTCGTTTCCTCTCCGATGGGGACAGTGGGCTGTCATTGTGCTCGGTGGAAGCACTCTTGGGGACCAATGTGGCAATGAGACACATTGATCCGTAGAAGACTTCCTCGGTGCAGTCAGGTCCGTCATCGTAGGACAAGGACGCGAGCCTGACGAAAAGCTCTGGATCTCCAGGAACTTCCACGAGGCCCATTTCCTCTGGCATTTGCGCATTGGCCTTTTCCATCATCTGCTGGAGGGTACCAGCGGGTCCATGAGAGTCGCGGACAAGATCAGAAACCTCAGCTTCGGCGGGAAGAATAGCAATCGATCCCTCCCCAGCGTCGTAATCTTTGATGTCGTTTTCGATCTCGTAGTCAGTGAAAAAAACGAGATGCAAACTGATTTCCGCATCGATGGCTTGGAGCGCATGATACAATACCGCATCTCTTCCTTTCAACTAGGGTGTGATCATTGGTAAACGACGGCAACATGAGATCCACTAGAAGACGCACATGGCTCTTGATAGACCAGAGATCTGGGTCTTCCCAATCCACAGGCTATTTAAGGTATGGGCTGTTGGTCAGAATAGGGACGTCTCTGAGATCCACGAGATGCGCACATATTTGTGCTGCAAATAGAAGCAGAGGCAAGGGCGGTCTTCCGTCAAGACACCGGGGGCCTTGAGTGCATGAATGAGTCTCTGTCGGGCCAGATCTTCGAGCCAGCCATTGTTTCAATATCAACAGGATGATTTTGCTTTGCCTCTTTGATTGGATCCAGCGAAGGAGAGCGTGTATGAAAGCGTGACTCTGTTATAGGCAGTATAATTTCAGTGAACTCAAGGGGGCCATGGACAAGGCAAGAAGTAGACGCTCACCGATTCCCACGCGTGACAGGCAGCACTTCATGTTCACAGTCCGAAAAGAATGCGATCCAGTTGATGTCGGTGCTTCCTGCCCAATTAGTCATATACTGTTTTGGAGTGCCTTCGCTATCGTCACGGACTCCCTTTCGATGTTTCGCAGAGGCTTCAGGAGCACGGACAACTAACTGGCCTCCTTCATGAGCCACAGGAAGATTGATGAGGAGGGTACCAAACATCCCGGGCGAGCTTGGCGTATCAACGTGGCCTTTGAAGAAATCTCCTTCCGAGTACACGTTCAACTTGTCGAACACCGCAACAACCCTACGGTGGCTTACACTACCATCAGAGATGGAAACCAGAGACTGACTGATGGCTTCGACAATTCCCATAGCATGTGGCTCTAGAGATCCAGCAGGAGTGATGGTGATACGATCTGGATTCAGAACCAGAGCGCGACGATATGACGGGTCGAGAACGTCCTTGCCCCCACGTCCAAACGACGCTTGCTGAGAGGCATCGATGAGTGGCTGAATTGCGGCCTCATGAGTAAGAGGGAACTGGATAGGAGTGTACGTCGTCGGCGTATTTTCGGATGTCTCGGAGGCTATAAGTATTTTGACAGGAGAAGAGGCGTCCATGGGAAGACTTCCTACGCAGAAATATGGGCTCTTAGCCGTGTCAAGCGCGGCAATGATATTCTGAAGCCCCTCGAGTTGAGGGGCATTTATAACGGTCTTCCTGCGCATACGAGCATCGTACAGAATGCGTGAGATGAGGATGTCTTCTGGGTACTCCGTTGAGTGAGTTCGGCAATCTGTTTCCAAACCGCGTTCCTGGTGTAGGCGTCAGCGGGGTAGGCAATCATAAGGAAAGGGATACAGACTGTGGCAAGCTCCTGAAGCTCAGAGAGAGAGAGGCTCTCGAGAGTTTCTCTGTTGATATCGTCGGATGACATTGTGAGACAAGCGCGGCGCCAATTACGTAATATGTTCCCTTCATTGACAAAGTTGCCTATAGGGATGTCCAATTCACTTAGCTCCACAACTCAGGCACATGAAAGCCTCGTGTGAGGGACTTTCTAACCGCCACCTCACTACACTGTGATCCAGACTTCCAGACGTCATTCCCCTTCCCTGAGAGGAAGCAACATCATCTCTGGTGCGCATTGTCGTACAGGTGTAGTGGGGATATCAATCTTAACCATCAAGCTTCTAGCGTCTCAGAACAAGGTTAGGAGTGTACCCAATGTCGGCCCCTCTTACATACACAGATCAGCAGAATCTCATCTATAGCATTCCGCAGTCCGCGCCGCCAAAATGGTTTCCTTGGGTGACGGTATTACCAAGCAGTTAGGCTCAAGTCCGGCTTCGCCATCTGTACCTCCAGTATCAGGCCTGCTCTCCATATCTTTGGACTCGCCCATTGTCGATGACCGTAGCCAATATAATCCCATCTTCAAATCCGCTCCCTCCACCCACCATGATCCGTGGGCTGAGATGGTGCAAGAATGCCAGGACACGAATCCGACACGAGTTTTTACTGCTGGAGGTGGAGAGACTGGGAATCTGCAATGTGTGGCTACGACTTGAGAGACGACCGGACAAAGATGCCTCCTTAAAGGACCTGTTCTTCTCAGATGCAAAGTTAGATGACTCTGTGAGGGTGTTCAAATAGCGATATGTCATATCAAATTAACTATACTAACGGAACACCGGATAATGATAGGTGGAGATGTGTGACGATCCTACACATCTGTGGAATGAATCATGGAGTGAGATCCTAGTTGTTACTCACTTCAAGGATCCACCCCATTTGGAAGTGCTTGGTCACCTTCTCTCCGTCATGGAGACAGAGTCTTGTAAATACAAGGTCTATCCAGTGAGTGTTACCTTCGGTTTTGCGGTCATGCACTGATGCACTGATCTCCAGGAGAATTGTTATTTTTTCTGTTCGGTGATCTATGAGATTTTATTTAGCATGAGTGGTGGCGAAAATGTGAAGGGTACTCCGAGTCACCTCTCCTTGTCTCTTGCTCCCCGAGTCAGGGCAAGCATCAAAGAAAAAATGGACGAGTTGCGCCTGGTTCCCCTAGTTCACAGGGTTTCCCGGTACGTCCATGATTCGCTGGCGACATCTCGAGTGCATCCTGACAGTCCCAGAAGCCAGCAGACATTGGAAACAGAAAGCATGATAAAACCGCCGACTCCCCCTGAGGTGCATTGATGGGATGGTTGAGGGATTAGGGCTATTGCTGATCTCTATGGTTTTAGAATTCCGAAAAGACTCAGGAAGACACTTCTATTGGGGATAAGCCTAATGCCTCGACACCCCAGGAAGCACAAATGGGATATGTTGGCCCTTTTCTACCCCCTCAGTAATCGCATCACCTTCCCACTGATTGAAACTTTTCAGCAGGATGTCTCCCTCGGGATCGATCTAGTGTTGTCGTTGCTCCTTCTCCGTCGGGGGTTGCTGAGTTCTCGGTACCAAACATGCTTACGCAACCATGGATATCCCTGTGTCGTTAAGCATCTCCACCCTCATTCCAGATCTCATGTCAAGTCGCACCGGTCACATCACACTCTTAAATTTGTACAAGGACCTGGGCGGATCTCTACATCAGTTCTTGCTCCTCCGACTGGAATTTCCAGAACACAGGACCTCATGGCTGCGTCTTGACAGGCGAAGTGATCGAGATACAACCGCCGTGCAGTTAATTACTTTACCATCTTCCCCGGTTGACACCGTGAGTATACTCGGATATCAATACAGTCCACCAGTCACGGTTGGCCCAACTAATAAAGTGCATGGGACTTACAGGCAACATTGTGCTCTAAACTCGATCGTTTAACTAGTGATTCACAGTCTAGGGTCCAAGCACACTTACATTCAGGAGACTGCTAAGTCTGGATCAGCTTGGAATTCTTCTATCTGTCATATTGCAAGAGTCTCCTCAATACACGATATTTGCAGTACGTATTTGCCTTCAAACGCGTACCCCATCTATTGATGCGCTTGTTCACAGGAAAATTGTTACTTTTTCTGCTCAGTCATCTATGAGAGGTTGTCCGCCATGGGTGAAGGACTGAGCGTTGGCGTCCCCCCCAGTTTTAATAAGCTGCTTACGCCGGGCCCAAGGGCAAGGATAAGACAGCGGACGAATCCGTGAGTCTCTTTATGGCTTCTTTGTCACAATAGGGTCATTTACGGCATCTTGGTAGCACGGAAACTCCAGGACATGAACCCCTAGACACACTTCGTAGTCCAGAGGTGATGCCGTCACCCCCATCCCTCTTATTCGGCAATATACACATGCATCCGCAAGCTCGGTCGGCTGGTTCCGATGGTTCCGACGTCAGCTCCGCAAGTTCTTATGCCTTGATGGAGTTTGAAATGATATGCTTTCATTGGGGCACGCGCATACTGTACCATGCTTGACTCGCCCTTTAATCTCCTTCATTCAGTGTGTGCGTTGCGAAATGCAATTGAAGTCGACGCTCTCCTGTCCAGCCCGGAGACCCGAATCCTCAATATTTCCGGCGCGTGATATTCTCAAAAGTGATTCAAAGCAGAGGTAGAATAATCCCTGGCTGAGCGCTGGGCACGTATTTTTGAATCTTACGTACTTGTATCTATGGACCATGACAGAATGATACGGGTCAAAGATGAACGCGGCGGGGAAGTGCTTTTTTTAATGATTTGGACATATTCATCCACCAATGAAAGGTGTTCCTACCTGTGAGATGGAAATTTCTGCTCCTTGAGCCAATAGAAATGCTATGAGTCCCAGTTGGGACAACCCAGCCTTGCGAAGATGTTTCCCAAAGCTGTACCGACTAAAGAGTCATTGTTACCGTTGGCGATATACAAGCTGCCCACGCAATAGTGTTGAATCTGGAGAAACCAACGGCCTAAAGACAAATACACCGCCTGATTAATAAGGGGGTCAAAGTGGGAACCTCGATTGTAGGCAATCATAAGGAAAGGGATACAGACTGTGGCAAGCTCCTGAAGCTCAGAGAGAGAGAGGCTCTCAAGAGTTTCTCTGTTGATATCGTGGGATGACTGTGAGACAAGCGCCGCGCTAATTACGTAATACGTTCCCTTTAGAATTAGCTATGCAACTCAAGGCACATGAAGGCCTCCTTTCCAACTGCCACCTCACTACTCTGTGATCCAGACTCCCAGACGTTGTGCCCCTTCCCTGGGAGGAAGCAAAATCATCCCTGGCGCACATTGTCATACAGGTGTAGTAGGGACCTCCAATGTAGGCCCCTCTTATAGATCACCAGGATCTCATCTGATAGAGTTCCACAGTCCGTCGCCGCCACAATGGGTTCCTTGGGCGACGGTATTACCCAGCAGTTAGGCTCAAGTCCGGCTTCGCCATCTGCAACCCCAGTACCAGGCCTGCTCTCCATATCTTTGGCTCGCCCGTTGTCGACAACCGTAACCAATATAATCCCATCATTCAAATCTGCTCCCTCCACTCACTTGATCCGTGGGCTGAGATGGTGCAAGAATACCAAGACACGAGTCAGACACGAGTTTTTACTGCTGGAGGTGGAGAGACTGCGGATCTGCAATGTGTGGCTACGACTTGATAGACGACCAGACAAAGATGCCTCCTTAAAGAAGCTGTTCTCCTCCAATGCAAAGTTAGATGACTCTGTGAGGGTGTTCAAATGGTGATGCGTTGTACCAAATTGACTATACTAACGGAACACCTGATAATGATAGGTGGAGATGTGTGATGATCCTGCACATCTGTGGAATGAATCACGGAGCGAGATCCTAGTTGTCACTCACTTCAAGGATCCACCCCATTTAGAAGTGCTTGGTGACCTTCTCTCCATCATAGAGACAGAGTCGTGTAAATACAAGGTCTATCCAGTGAGTATTACCTTTGATTTTGCAGTCACCACACTGACACACTGATCTCCAGGAGTGTTACAAGTTGTACTCGTAACCTCACTTACGCATGAATAACCAAGCCAATCATGCCATCACGTGACCTTAACCCTTGCTGCCATTGTGCCTTCCTCTTTCAGCAATTCCTATTATATACATCCTTCCTTTATTCAACACCCCTTTATCCATAAAATCCTTTTGATCTCTAATAGTATAAGTAGTTACTTGATGTACACTCGCTCTTTAGAAGATTGAGAATATATTGTCAACCGATTGAATTCCACTCTCGTGATCTCAGTTATCGCTCGCGACTCTCATCTTAAAACCTTTGTCTATTAAGTCTCAAGAAGCCAGTCTTCCTCGTACGTACTCGTCTTTCGTGACTTACATAATCCCCACTTCGCGACCCCCTCGTCAATTGCCTTAAGGGCATTTCCTTGTATTTGTCTTGATTACATCATTGTATCTTTCGCCTCGAGTACAACCCTTAACAGTATTCTCGATCTAAATAACCAACTTCCTTGAAAGACTCAATATGCCCTCCACTCGACGAAACCCACACCCACAACCAGTTGCCAATGACTATCGCGACGACACAGCCACCGTCGAATCCACTTCCGCCCTCTCCTCTCCAATCGTCCTTGAGGCGCCAATCACCCCTCGGACGACGTATCCCACAATACAAACACCACCCAACTTGATGCAAGGTCCGCACATGGGAAACCCTCCCAGCACCACGTCAACTTCGAGCACCGAGACAATGCTCCTGCACATGCTGCAACAAATGCAGGCAGACCTAGCACGCAGCACGCAGATACAAGCGGAAATGGCGCGCACCAACACACAGATGAACGCTCGCCTCGAAGAACTCGCGAACAAAAACCGGGAACTGCGCAATGAAGTTGCGCACCGCAATTCGCAGTCACCCACCCTTGACGCAAATACGCGACTGAGACAAGTAGTCTCGCCCGCAGCGCACAACTCGCAATTCGCACCCCGCACCCACACTCGAAGCCCTCACTTCGAGCCCAAACCTACCCCGAGGAAAACAATGAGTTTTCACCTCAAAACCTCGATGACACACCACGAGGCAATTCAGTCACGTACACACCACCTAGCAACATCGTGCAACCAACTCCACGACGCGCGATGTTTGAGGATGCGCACTCCACCCCCCTGCGCCTGGGCTCTGCGTTCAGGGCCCCAACTCCAGGCGTGGACCATCAAGGAACCAAACTCGAACACCTCCCCACCACTCCGCGATACCGCGAAACAGCGACAATCACCCAACCCTCCGTGCCATCGGGACACGCACTTCGCGAACCCAAAATCAAAGAGCCGGAGATGTTCTTGGGGCATGACCCCTCTAAACTATACGGATTCCTTGCGCACTGCAAAATGGTGTTCCGATCGCAACCGTCGCGATTCACGCTAGAGAGCGTGCGCATCATCTGGGCCGGATCGTATCTCACGGATACAGCAAGGCAATGGTTCCAACGCCTCATCATGGAGACAGAGGAATCCCCCACACTCTCCAGCTGGATGCTCTTCGAGGAAGAGCTCCACACCTACTTCGGAGACCCAGATGAGGTCGTGACTCAAGAGCAAAAACTACGCGCGCTCAAGATGAACGACAACCACCGCGTCCTCCGCTACATCAACCAGTTCAAGGAAGTAGTGAGCCTCACCAGATGGAACGACAACGCACTCCACTCGCAGTTCTACCAAGGCTTACCGAACCGTCTACAAGATGACATCTCGCGAGACGGCAAGCCCGCGAAACTCCAAGGCATGTACCAAGCCGCGCTAAGATTTGATGGCCGGTATTGGGAACGCCAAGAGGAACTTAAAACCACGAGGACCTCAGATCGCGGCACACAACCCCGCACCATGAACCCTGCATCGTCGACATCCCCTTCATCCTCGACAAACCCCCCACGCGACCCGAAAGTTCACAAGTCTAATGGCGCGCTCACCGAAGAGGAAAAGGAATGACGAAGATGCGAAAAGCTCTGCGCATACTGTGGGAATAACGACCATGCAGTAGATAGTTGCCCCAGTCGTCGCAATGTACCGCGAACTGCGACGACACCGGCCGCGACGTCCACCAGTACCAGCAGCACAACTGCGACAGCAACGTCACGCACCCCAGTAGCTCGCACTACGTTCACCTTCTCAGGAGGTCCCAGCACAACAGAGGAACCTCGCATCACTGAGATCTCATCATCACCCCCCCCTGATGGAACCACTCATTTAAGAGCCACCATCTCTTCCCTCTCCCCATCGTCATTCATCATGATGGTCTCAATCCCCCTCCTCTCGGACAGCCCCATCTCGGCACTCGTCGACTGCGGCGCCTCCGAAAACTTCATTGACGCATCGCGAGTACAGAACTCATGCGCTGCGCTGCACCATCGTCATTTGGTGACACCACACCCCTTGCGATTATTCGATGGATCGATTGCAAACAACCTCGAGTGTATAGTTACACTCCCAGTCACTTTCGCGAACTCGTTGCAACAAAAAATTGAGTTCGTCAAATCGCAACTCCACTCCTCAACTCCCGTCATACTGGGACTCCCATGGTTGCGACAAGTCAATCCACAAATCTCGTGGGCCGAAATGCGGATTGAGCACATGGCACACCACTCGAAACTTGTAACGACGCCATTAAGCATCGATGTCATCGCAACGACCGCCTCGACCCCAGAACCGACAACCACGAACCCCCCAGCTCACAGCATCACAATTGAAGTCTACGAAGCCGAAGACTTCATTCAAGCAGCCAGTGACGATAGCGCGACACTCTACGCATGCATCGTCACCAATCCAACCCACGCACGAACAGCATCAGTGGTTTGCGACACTCCCCCCACCTCTGTGTTACCCGAATCAATCCCCATCGAAGAACGCCAAGACCTCACACAACAACTCCCCCTGGAATACCACGAATTCCACGACGTCTTCACCAGTACAGCGGCCAGCTATCTACCGCCGCATCACAAGTATGACCTTCGATTCGATATCAAAGAAGGACACGAAGTACCACGAGGCCCCATATACCCAATGTCAGAAAGCAAACTCGCAGCACTACGTGAGTTCATTGACGAATTCCTTGCAAAAGGATTCATACGCCCTTCGACCTCCCCCGCAGGCGCGCCAATCCTCTTCACGAAAAAGAAAGGTGGCGGGCTTCGCCTTTGCGTTGATTATCGAGCACTCAATCGCATCACGAAAAAGAGTCGCTACCCCATCCCCCTCATCAACGACCTCCTCGATCACCTTCACAGCGCTATGATCTATACGAAAATCGATCTTCACGATGGCTACTACAACATCAGAGTTGCCGAAGGACACGAGTGGCTCACATCATTTCGTACACGGTACGGTGCCTATGAGTGGCTCGTAATGCCAATGGGAGCAGCCAACTCCCCAGCGCAGTTCCAGTATTTCATGAACGACTCGTTCCAGGATATGGTGGATCTGTTCGTCATTGTATATCTCAATGACATCCTCATTTTCTCTAATTCGCAAGAAGAACACCGCGAACACGTTCGCTGTGTACTACAACGACTCTGTGAAAGAAACCTTCGCGCCAAGATCTCGAAGTGCACCTTCCACACAGACACTATCGAGTACCTCGGCTTCATCATCACCCCCTCTGGCGTCCAGATGGACCCTACGAAATTCGACGCGATTCTAAGTTGGCCCACGCCCACCTCGGTAAAAGAAGTCCAGTCATTCTTAGGCTTCACAAACTTCTACCGCCGCTTCATCGCGACCTACTCAGACCTCGCGCACCCCTTAATCCATCTCACGAAAAAAGACGAAACCTTCGCATGGAATGACGAGACCCAACAAGCTTTCGAAAGCATCAAAAACACCTTCGTATCAGCCCCCATCTGTCAGGGTTCGCCCCCAACTCCAGTCTACTCCGGTCTACTCCGGTCTACTCCGGTCCTCGTCCGCCCACCTCCAGTCCGGTTCTCCACTTATTTCCCTCGCCCAAGTCCACTTTGCTTCCGGCTTGATTCCGGTTTGACTCCGGTCCAACCCTATCTTGGTTTCATTTCCCTTTCATTTCCCATTGCTTCCGGTTCACCCCCTGGCCGAGTTCCTGTTCCTGTCCCTGTTCCTGTTCCTGTCCCCCTTGTAACCACCTCCAGTTTAGCGATCACTCCCCCGTAGTATAGTCATCATGTATAAGTAGTCCGAGAGCGAAGTCCAGAGACCCCAGCTTTGGTCTCTCAGGATTTCCGCTGTTACTCCGGACTACAGGTCAGCCTTCATGTATTCCGTATTCATATTACATAATCTCAGGATTTCCGCTGTTACTCCGGACTACAGGTCCGAGTATTTTCCAGTTGACTCCGCGAGCTTAAGGACCGCTGTGCTCGTTTCCGCCTAGTCCCTTCTGGGCTGCTGGATTGCCTCTCCGTCCCCTCCTATCTTCGTTATCTCATTCCTGCCCGGATTCTCTCGGACTTAGCCGGACTTACACCGGACTTAGCCGGAATTATCTGTGTTTATATTTGTTTGGTGCTCTCGTCGCAGCGTGGCCCTGACACCGTCCTCTGCCACTTTGACCCCGAATTACGCATCATCGTAGAAACTGATGCGTCTGACTACGCCATCGCCGCGATCTTGTCACAAATCGACGAGAACAACAAAGTTCGACCTGTCGCATTCCGCTCACGATCAATGCAAAGCGCGGAACTAAACTACGACATCCACGACAAGGAACTCCTCGCAATCTTCGACGCCTTTGGCGCCTGGCAAGCATATCTCGAAGGAGCCGCGCACATGGTTTCCGTCATCACAGATCACAAAAACTTGGAGTACTTCACCTCCACAAAACTCCTCACTCGTCGACAGGCACGATGGTCAGAATACCTCTCCTCCTTCGACTACATCATCATCTATCGACCAGGACGACTAGGAGGAAAACCAGACGCCCTCACAAGACGCCCCGATGTTTATCCACCCGAACGAAACGAGGTATATGCAACTGCGAACCCGCAAAACCTTCAAACGATCATTCGCGACGCCAAACCCCTTGACTCGGACACAGCTCTTAGCGCATACTTAAGAGCGACCCTTGATGATCACCCTCTCGACTCCGAAACGACTCTCGCACTGATTCGCGAAGGCACTCACGACGACACCCTCGCAACGCAAGTGCGTGAATGCATTGAGACCAACAAAGATGACTCGTCAGCCCCCCCCACCTTCTTCTCACTCGCAGAGGACGCGACATTGCTACTACACAAAGGACACGTCTATGTCCCCGACTATCGCAATCTCCACCTCGACATTCTTCGCGCTTCGCACGACCACCTCCTTGTGGGCCACCCAGGCATTCACAAAACCATCCGTCTTATTACGCGGAAATACTACTGGCCAGGACTAACAAAAACGGTCAAGGCATACATACGATCTTGCGTCATATGCGCTTGCGCGAAATCCTTGCACCACGCCGCATACGGCCCCCTCAAATTCCTCTCCATTGCTGATCGACCCTGGAACTCGATCGCGATGGACTTCATCACCGGACTCCCACCCTCCTCCTCATTCGACTCCATCCTTGTTATCATCGACCGATTCACGAAGATGGGTCTCTTCATCCCCACGATCGCGACACTTCCCGCAGAAGGACTTGCTGACCTAATCATCAATTGGGTCATATCCAAACACGGTACACCCGCTGACATCGTCTCAGATCGAGGCTCACTTTTCATTTCCAACTTCTGGAAATCGCTCATGAAGAGACTCGGCATCAAACTCAACCTCTCGACCGCGTATCACCCCGAGACCGATGGCCAAACTGAGCGCCTGAACCAAATCCTCGAGCAGTACTTACGAATTTACATCGACTACCTGCAAGATGACTGGGCGCTACTCCTCCCCCTCGCAGAGTTCGCATACAACAACGCAGAGCACTCCGCGACGAATGTAACACCCTTCTTCACGAACAAAGGCTTTCACCCCAACCTCGAGATCAATATCGAAGCAGTGCCTTCGAACAAGGCCAATCAAGCCGCGCTCGACCTTCGCGATGTACACAAGTACATTTGCGACCAACTCGCAATCACACGACAACAAAACGAACAGCAAGTAGCTGGATCGCGACCTCCTTTCCCCACTCTCAACATCGGCGATCAAGTATGGCTTGACACGCACAACATTAAAACAAAGCGACCATCGAAGAAACTGGACCACAAGAAACTCGGTCCCTTCCCAGTCACCGAGAAAGTTTCAACACATGCATATCACCTTGGCCTCCCTCGCGCCATGAACCAAATCCACAACGTCTTCCATGTGCAACTACTCGAGCCCGCTCACCCTGATCCCTTCCCCAATCGCACCCAACCACCTCCCCCACCTGTCGAAATTGACGGCGAACTCGAATACGAAATCGCAGAAATCATCGACAGCAAGACCGATCGCTGCCGTCGCGGTAACGGCTTAATCTATCGCGTACGATGGTCCGGCTACAAGCACACCAACGACGAGTTCAGCTGGCTCCCAGCAGCAGAACTCGCCAATGCTCACGAAGCAGTAATGGACTTCCATCGCGCACACCCCGAAAAACCAGGACGAGAAGTACTCGACCTAGCAGTATAAATCGCGACAATCGCAACACTGCGCTTTCGTGAACATATCTCTCTTCCGCTCTCCACATCTCTCTATCTCTCTTCCTCTCCCCACATCTCTCTATCTCTCTTCCTCTCACCATATCTCTCCCACACGTCTCGATCGCTCCGACGTTCTTGACTTCCTCCTCTTATTTCTTACTCTCGTCCTTTCTGCACCCTTTCCCTTTTCCTTTTCCTTTTCCTTTTCTTCTTACCCGTTAAAACTCCAGTTTACTCCCCTCAGACGGTCAGAAAACAAATGAAAATTTTAATTTTTTACTCGTCGTTCCCCAACTCACGCTGCTCCCTTGCGATCTCCTGCCCCGCCTCAGCATAAGCCACGACATCCCCCCATCGCTGTCACACACCGCGCGCAACACTCGCCCACGACTTCGTGACAGCCAACCCCTGCTCCAACTCCCGCACCCTCACCTCCTCCAGCTCCATGGCCGCGGACACCTCCGCAGCGGCCCATCGCGCGAGCACTGCGCATTGCGCCAACTTGGGCATCAGGTCGTCGGCCCACGTCTCCTCGGTGCGCTTCAAGAGACTCTCGACCCGCAGAAGCAAGTCACCTGCGGAGAGCTCAGGCGCAGCCCCAGGCGCCCCCCCAGGCACTTCCTCCTCAACCCCCTCCACAGGAGAAGGCGAACCCTTCGACTCAGGCGATGCAACGCGTCGTCGCCTGGAAGCACGCGAAGGCTCCTCGCCACCCTCAGCAACCCGCTTCAAGTGCCGATGACCCACCGGCACCAGGGAACACTTCTTGTTCCGCTTCGCACACGCCTGGCAGCGAAAACGAGGACCGGACACGCACAAAGGTTCCTCCCCCTTCTTACCACTGGCCACCCATCGAGCGTGCACAGATGAGCACCAATCGCACTAAAAAACACCAAGTCAGCGACATCGAGACTTCAAAAAATCGCACTCACCATCGAGGATCCCTCATCCTCGCCCAACACGATAGGCGCATCTCTCGATGCACCCCTTGGCACCTCCGCCATGGCTGCACGCCAAGCAGCATCCTCGGCCTCGTGCCGCGCCTCAGCGTCAAGACGACGCGCCTCCTCTAAAGCGTGCACCGCCGCCTCTTCCTGGGCACGACGAACACCCACGTCATTCTCGATCTGCTCGACACGCAGACGCCAAGCCACAAGGGCCAAACCCATCTCCGGCACGAGAGGCGACACCTCGGGCATCTGACCTTGCAGATGCACCTGCCGCTTTACAAAAAATCAACGCAACTCACAGAAAACAGAAAAAGTTTCATCACTTACCTCCCACTTCACCAACTCGACCTTTGCGGTCGCAACCGCCTCCTCAGTCTGGAGGATTTCCATCACCGCCTTCGTCTTGATCAAAGAGAGAATAGCTTCGTCGGCCATATCGATGATGATGGTACGGAATCAGAAGTGAACGCGACAAACCCGCCCTTTATAGGAACCACCACAGCAACCGCCGAAACCACCAAAAAACACCCACCTCGTAAAACTCGAGTTACGCGCTTCAAGGGCTTTGCACTCAAAGGGGGGGTACTGTTACAAGTTGTACTCGTAACCTCGCTTATGCACGAATAACCAAGCCAATCGTGCCATCACATGACCTTAACCCTTGCCGCCATTGTGCCTTCCTCTTTCAGCAATTCCTATTATATACATCCTTCCTTTATTCAACACCCCTTTATCCATAAAATCCTTTTGATCTCTAATAGTATAAGTAGTTACTTGATGTACACTCGCTCTTTAGAAGATCGAGAATATATTGTCAACCGATTGAATTCCACTCTTGCAATCTCAGTTATCGCTCACGACTCTCATCTTAAAACCTTTGTCTATTAAGTCTCAAGAAGCCGGTCTTCCTCGTACGTACTCGTCTTTCGTGACTTACGTAATCCCCACTTCGTGACCCCCTCGTCAATCGCCTTAAGGGCATTTCCTTGTATTCGTCTCGATTACGTCATCGTATCTTTCGCCTTGAGTACAACCCTTAACAAGGAGAATTGTTATTTTTTCTGTTCGGTGGTCCATGAGACTCTATTTGGCATGGGTGGTGGTGAAAATGTGAAGGGCACTCCAAGTCACTTCTCCTTATCCCTTGCTCCCCGAGTGAGGGCAAGGATCAAAGAAAAAATGGACATGTTGTGGCCGGTTCCCCTAGTTCACAGGGTTTCCATGTGTGTCTATGATTTTCTGGCCACATCTCAAGTGCATCCTGACAGTCCCAGAAGACAGCAAACATCGGAAACAGAAAGCATGACAATACCACTGACTCTCCGTGAGGTGCATTGATAGGATGGTTGTAGGATTAGGGCTATTGCTGATCTCTATGGTTTTAGAATTCTGAAAAGACCCAGGAAGGCACTTCTATTGGGGATGAGCCTAATACCTCGGCACCCTGGGAAGCACAAATGGGATATGTTGGCCCTTTTCTGCCCGCTTAGCAATTGAAGGCACCCACTGATTGAAACTTTTCAACAGGATGTCTACCCTGAGAGTGATGTAGTGCTGTCATCGCATTCTTCTCCATTTAGGGCTGCTGAGGTCTCGGCACCAAATATGCTTATGAAACCATGGGATATCCCTGTGTCGTTAAGCATCTCCACCCTCATTCCAGATCTCATGTCAAGTTGTACTGGTCACATCACACTCTTAAATTGGTACAAGGACCTGGGCGGGTCTCTACATCAGTTCCTGCTCCTCCGACTGGAATTTCCAGAGCACAGGACCTCATGGCTACGTATTGACAGGCGAAGTGATCAAGATACAACCCCCATGCAATTGATTTCTTTACCATCACCCCCTCTTGACACCGTGAGTATACTCAGATATCAATACAGTCCATGGTTGGCCCAACTAATGAAGCGCATGGGACTTACAGGCAACTTTGTGCTCTAAACTTGATGATTTAGTCGGTAATTCACGGCCTAGGGCCCGAACTATGCTTAGATTCAGGAAACCACTAAGTCTGGATCGGCTTGGAATTCTTCTATCTATTGTATTGGAGGAGTCTCCTCAATACACGCTAGTTTCAGTATGCATTTGCCCTCAAACACATACCCCATCTATTGATGCACTTGTTTACAGGAAAATTGTTACTTTTTCTGTTCAGTCATCTATGAGAATTTGTCCGCCATGGGTGAAGGAGTGAGTGATGGCATCCCCCGCAGGTTTAACAGGCTCCTTGCGCCAGGCCCAAGGGCAAGGATAAGAAATCGGATGAATCTGTGAGTCTTCATGGCCTGTCACAATAGTGTTAATTCGTTACTATCCGAATTAATATTTGGTCTATCAGAGGTCCAAGTACTAGGGGGCTAGTAACGGCTGGGTTTAACTAATGATTCATTCCGCTCATTATTTGTCTGGAATTGTTACTCCTGGCTTGTACTTGTGTGGTTTGGGAAGCAAATCAGGTGCTGATTGACTGTCGGGTGGGATGGGCAATCTGGAGGCGGGCGGGCGGGCTTCTTGCCACATGATCCTACAGCTTAGCTAGTTGTAATATTTTTGGTTGATATGACTAAGTCCCGATCTAGCACTCAGATTCAAGGAACTGCACAGTCTACACTGTTACAGTCTTGGTGATTTCTGTCACACCCCAGATCTGGCGAATTTGTGACGAAATGTTGTTTTTAACATTTTATTTGACTTGGTTAGAGCACAATTTACGATTGGAAAAAAAAACTGAAAATGCGAATTTTGAAAATCGGGCTCCGGGATTTCCTAGGTATTCATGGCCATATTTAAAAATCGGAGGAACTGGTCAAAACGAGGGGGAAATGGTTTTTAAATTCCAAAATCGTGAAATCTTTGAAGTTCGAAATTCTGGAAATGACACAACCTG
The DNA here is from genome assembly GCA_014904985.1 of Hydnum rufescens UP504. Taxonomy (NCBI): domain Eukaryota; kingdom Fungi; phylum Basidiomycota; class Agaricomycetes; order Cantharellales; family Hydnaceae; genus Hydnum; species Hydnum rufescens. The sequence continues at coordinate 159,065 of MU128995.1, read as the reverse complement.
CGGGCATTCAACAAGAGCCCAGTCCCACAACCAGCGAGTGGCTCACTTCTCCCGCTGTTGAGAAAAATGAATTTCAATATTGACGGACATTTTGCTAGATGTGCGCGCGACAGGAATTATGAAAACGACAGTAATGATTTGGATATATCATCCACCAATGAAAAGTGTTACTACCTGTGAGATGGAAATTTCTGCTCCTGGAGCCAATAGAAATGCTATAAATCCCAGTTGGGGCAACACGCCTTGCGAAGATGTTTCCCACATTGCAAAGCTGTACCGAGGAAAGAGTCATTGTCACGGTTGGTGAGGCACAGGCTGCCCACGCAACAGTGTTGAATCTGGAAAAACTAATGGCCTGAAGACGAATACTCTCCCTCATTAATAAGCGGGTGAGAGCGGGAGCCTCGACTGCTCAAGGGAATAAGGGCGACAACGGGAAGAATAGCAGAGATCCTTGTTATTTGGCAAGGTAAACCCGTCTTCTTGTAGTATTTACAGGAGGTAGAGCAAATAAAAAAGCGCCCAAGTACCTGCTGGCAAGGAAAATAGTAAGATATTCCCGGCGAAACGTAGCGGCGAGTTCGTCGGCACAGCCATTTAGGGGTCGTGCATCCGGCCGTTGCCGCTATACAGCAGAATCCCTGTACCAGAGAGTTACTGGAGGCAGGAGGGCTGACATAAAATCTCAATCAGGGGGATGGTTTAGAGAGAATCGTGGCTCAGATTCATGTGCACTCCCACGGCTGGTTGAACAGTAGGCTCATTCGGAATTGATTTCAAAATAGGGGCCGTACACTATAGCACTTGCGAGCACAAAGTGATTTATTCAGGACAGCTCTGGTGCGGGGGTGATATGGAAGCCTTGAGTGAATTACGGAACACTGGCTTTCACCCGCGACGGAAGTCATCTGCTGTCCTCAGAACAAAGAAAAGATTACATTATTCAGAAATCCGACATGCCCATATCTTCACATCGAGCATGAACGCTAGAGGTCGTAGAACAATCTAGCCTGGTTGCCGCGCACCGTAACTATAGTGACATGTCCGCTCAGCGTAAGAGTTTTCTTTACAAACCTTGCTGAAGGAATGCAAGACATCTGCATGAAGATTTCAGGCAATGTCAGGTTCACAAAGGATTAGCCCATTTGACGCAGTTGAGAGGGAACAATCTTGTTCCTGGGGGAAGAAGTCGATTGAGGTTATCGAGAAATATCTCCATTGATGGCGGTGTCATTTATCACCTCCGCCTTCGCCCGCTCAACACCTCCTTAATTCGTTGTAAATGCTGGGAATATAAACTAAAGAGAACTCTTGCTCTTGCAATAATGTGAACGGCTTTTTGAAATACTCGTACATATTGTCCTTGGAAGCCGTCAAGTCGATCGAATTTGGCAGAGTTGCTTCGACCTTTATGTAGCTCCGGATAACAACACGTCGAAGGGCATCAAGGTGGGAGCAAATTTCCTGTTTGGAGCTGGGTAGTTCCTCACAAAGTTCCTGAAACGAGGCCTGGAAACCCGTTCGGCGACTTAGAGCCTTCGTGGTGGAGGGAAAAAGAGTTTGCGCAAGGGAAATCTGGCGCCGCACGTGTAGGAGGTTGCCAGATACCACCTCGTTTGATTGAGGGGTGACGCGGAACTCGTTATAAAAGACCAACCAGGCAGCTACCCACCACAATGATTCAAGATCGTGCAAGTAGTTATGAACGAACGATAAATGGTGATTTCCTGTAACCTGCTTTCCTCGAGTTCGTAGAGTCTGAATCTCTCATCAAAGTCAGGATGTGGCAATGGCAGAGGCGGAGGAGGCGGAGGGGGGAGAAATAGCTGCGACGCAACCTCAATAAACATGAAATCCATAGTACCCTGAGGCATTGTTAGTATGCTGCAAGAGAGTGAAGTAAATACATCCGACTTGCCACTGGCATGCCATCACTTGCCGTGTCCTCCATTTTCTTTGCATATTCCAAATCTTCGAGTTTAGCTCTGCTATTGCAGGACAATATATTTCCTATGCTGACATCCCGATGTATCCATCCCAATTTTCGCAGTAGTTGTAAAGCTATACGAGAATGCTTAGGTTTATCATTGAATCATCAAATGAGAACGAACCAGTGACAGTTTCAGTGAGGATCGTGACTACTTCGGAAAGGTTCGGGATGCAATCTATGGTGATGCCGTTCTCCTCAAAAACAATTCGATAGTGCGTCTTGTGTTCAATGAGCAGGTTTGGGCGGGAAATGTAGAAGCGGCGCATCAGATCAAAACTCGGAGAACTAGCACCATCATGGTACTATAATTCGAATATGTTGTCTGGAGAGAGCTCCAGGCCGTGCAAGTGTCCATTTTGAGTATCGCCAAGGACATTGGGCTCAACCGTAAACGTCTCCATGACAAGCAGGGAGGAAATGCCTCGTCACAAGCTTCTTATCTTCGTCGTCAGCTTCGTCGTACAACTGAGCGAGAATGAGACCCTCCCTCGTACGATCCTGGGAAGCCCAGACATCCTTCAGCACACCACCGAGCCTTTATCCCTCCCATGTTCATGTATTTCGATCACTTCGAACACACGAGTCCCTCGGCTTCGGAGTCGTTTAGCCCCAGAGGAAGATATGGTCTTCTGAGTATGAAATTTCCTTGGGATTGTCCTGTCATGATGCGGATGAACTGTAATGATCAGTTGCCTCGGGTCCCGTGAAACTCGCGGAATCGTAGGATCGAAGCCAAGTGACGTCCTGTCTGCAAATGCAAAAGTAGCGAAGAGTTTGACAAGCGCTTTCGGGTCCTAATGGGGACTCAGCACGCAAACTACACACGAATCTAAATTTGCACATCAACGAAATCGAACGGTTGGCTGACGACGGCCAAAGAACGATAGCAGAGCCATACTCTGGTGGTGGTATTTTCGATGGTCATACTGAAAGCAGCTCGGCGGCACGGATCGTCCCTCATGGCATGTTGCATACTCCAGAAGCACTTACGCACGTTCTAAAGAGAGGGATAAGGCTAGCATGGCATCTCCGAGAAAAGCCCAATTCTAAAGAGCGCCAGCCCTCATTTTACTGAGACGCGACGGGTCTGTCATGGTCCACGGGGATCGATTACCTATGAAGGAGATAGGAAAACCCAGTTATGGGTCCAGTTTCCATGCGCTCACAAGGGCACATGAAGCAGGAGGAAAATATAGTTCTGGACCTCTCAAGCTTTTGGCACAGCGAATACCCACAGCCATTGAATATTCAAGCACAGATATCGAGGGCGAGCACTATCGCATTGGGAGTTCTTCAGGAAAACACTCTACGCATACAGACACCACTTGAGGAGCGTACGACGTCTTCTCCAGCCCCTTGACTCTTAGCGCGATACTTGGAGGGGGAGGTATTCAGTTTCACCATGGCCAAACCAGAAGCACCTCAGGTCGGCCCAGAATACTGACGCCACCGCAATGTGCCAATTCTGAAAAACACGAGTAAAGGGCGGAAGACATCATACTGGAGGCCCGTAGGCGCCGGGTGGCGGTCGAAATTTTCTGTACATGCGAATATGTACCGATTCTAGCGTCCGTACTCGGAAAGGCCGAGATAGCTTGAAAATCGGCAGTAGTATCGTACATGAGAAATTTACCGCTCCGGTAGGACAGGTATTGCTTGAATCCACAGTGAGCTTCGCTGATAAAAATAGCCCTCGACACCATTGCTGTGGAGAAGGCCACGTTTCGTTCAAGGAGAACGCAGACAAACTGAGGTGGCGCTCTTGCAGTAGTAATGAAGACCTCGGAGATCGCTCAACAAAAGATTTTGTCCTTACTCGGGGAAATTTGAACGTGCGACGAGACTTTCCAAGACCTTTGCGCGTTCTGGAGTTTGCCGGAAAGATACTATGCGCCTCTTCGCGCTCCCGCTCACGAGAGCACGTCCTGGACATTCTGCACTAGTATACTACCTTGCACACTTCCCACCACCAAAACTACCGCAGAAACCTGAGACATGGGCGAGCAGGCTCGTGAAATCGGCTGCACATAAGGCTGCTGATACATGGGACAGGTGGGGAAAAGCCCCTGCCTCCAATTGGAAGGTGCGTCACTGTCCCTTTACCCTATGTATGAATTTATGACGGTCTCCCGCCGTGAATCCTGTCATGTATGCGCACGTGTAGTATAAAGTGCATTCGTTCGGGGTGAACGCTCAGGCGCGCTTGGAGTTTGAGGAATTGGCATTAAAGGCGATTCACCCATCTTGGGGACCGCCAATCCCTTCTGGAGGCAAAGGCGCTAAAGAACTTGAATCATCCAATGGCGCGCGAACAATCCAAGTGAGCACCACAAAGCATGAACCTTCCTCTTATCTACTTCGTTCAATGTCCCTTCCATGACGCTGCATCCAGATCCCATTAATACATCCCACCTCTTTCGGCCCTATAGTGAAACGACCTCCTTTGAAAGATTTAGAAGCTTACGCTAATTTTCGGGCGCCAAAACACCAACGGTTATTCTGGTTATACGCAATAGCCAGTCCATTCACTCTCCCATTCACACTTATTCCCATCATCCCAAATATTCCCTTCTTTTTTTGCGTCTGGCGGTACGTCTTCTTCGATACATCCTCCGTCCCGCTTGACCGTTGCTTTTATTCAGGGCGTGGTCAAATTATCGCGCGTTCAAAGCCGCCACGTATCTGAGCGACCTCGTCGCCTCGAAAGCTGTCATTGGTGCTCCAAGCGCCCAACTAGAAGCCATATACTCCGACAGCATATCGCGCCTCCGGCAGTCTAACATGCACAACTCGGAACCGTCCATGGTACTCGATAAAACGGCCATAACACTCCTGATTGAAGCTTTCATGCTCCCACCAGAGATTAGCCACGAATTGGACCGCGCGATCGAGCAAACGGCATTGCGGACAGCGAAGACTGATCCAACCCCTGAAAAAAAAAGGTAACATGGTATGACAAGGCAGGTCAAACATCGAGATATAATTAGGAGATGGGGTGATATGCTGCGCTCCAGTGTAAGAGTTATTTTATGTGCATATGTAGAGACTACAGTATACGAGGACGCAAGACAAGAGTCCAGGTCGAAAATAATGAGTAGAGGCGACCTGGGACACTTTCGGCTCCTTATCCAGAAGGGCTCCATGGTTAGGCGTACCAACGATCAGAAACCAGGCGGAACGATGCCCTGCTGACCACCGGGTGCTGGAGGTACGCCGAATGGACCACTGGACGTCAACATCTAAGACCAAGATAGTAAGCTCTGCGATCCGAATATATAATTGCAAGGAAAAGAAGATATAAAATAAAATAAAAGAATAACAGACCTGCTGCCCTTGTTGCTGTGCAAGAAGTTCTCTCTCCTGCTGAACTATCTTCGCTTCGTCCTCCAACGCAAGAGCCAAAGGCAGCCCCACCAACAGCGCACTCGTAGTGACGACCCAAACAATATTCCCCGCCAACTTGCTGCCCCTGTGGATCAAGCTCACTGTCTTTGAAATACGCGTCGAAATCGCATGACGTGTGGTAGGAGGGATGATATCGACGAGTGCGGAGAGTCGGTCGAATAGGGATTCAGAGGCTAGGCTGTCATCGGCTTCAGAAGATGCGATGGAAGAAACGGAGAGGGAGGAAGACGTCCGTGAGGAGGACGAGGCTGCGTATGGCGAGGATTTTTCCCGATCAGCGTCTAGGACTTCTTCGACTTTGACCATCGTGCTGAGGTTTTTTGGTCAGGGGAATTTGTTTCCGTGGCCCATTCAACCCGGCACCCTCCGCCTACATTGCGCGACGTGGGCAATGCTGATGCTACATGCTTTTGATAATCCAACTCTTTGGTAAATTGGCCATTTCAGCAACGCACCAACTCTGATCCAACGCGATATATATTGAAAAACCACAATGCCCTTACTACAACTTCGAGGATAAATTAACCATCAGGGAAGATGCTTCAAGTCTCTCCACGGCCTCCTGAACCATTTGTTCTATAATGACCTTGGCAGGAAGGATGTCGTCGATGACTGCAGCGACAGCACCCATGAGCAAAGGGTAGGTGGAAGCGATGGTTCTCGGGTCCTGGTCCAATGATACCGCATGTGGAATTTTCCCGGTCAATGTTAGTCGCTTGATCTCTTCTTGTCTATTAGTTTCCCTATCGAAGCATGCATTAACATTTCTGATTGGTTGTAGGACCAAAGACCGAGTACCAATCCTCAACATAGGGTGTACGGCGTACGCGAAGTGGGCGACCAGTGTAGATCGTTGTAGTTATGGTGTCCTGAAACAAAGCAAGAACGATAAGAACCAGGGGTACGGAGGGAACAGGACCGAACCTCACCCCATGATTGGCAGTCACCACGCTGTCATCGATGATCGCGGAATGTGAGCTAGTAATTGAGAGAATCTCAGTACAAAGGAAGCCCGAGACTCACGCGTCTTTATGTCGCTTCGTCACACCAGCCTCCACACTCGCTACGAAACGCGTCCCAACCCACACTGCCTCCTGCACCAAATGCAAGTGAAGCAGCAAGGCCTCTGCCGTCGTATATCCCCCCCGCAGCGACAAGGTAGACTGGCCTCCCTGTTAATGGAGACCTGGTCCCCTTAAGGGCGTCGAGACACGCTGGAATGAGGATGGAAAAGGGAATATCGCCAGTATGGCCGCCGCCCTCGCCGCCCTGGGCACATATAATGTCCACGCCTTGCTTGAGCGCCCGTGGAATATGCTTTGGATGTCCGATCATGTTCATTACTAATATATTGGCCTTGTGCAACTTGTCGACCACGTCTTTGGGCGGTACACCTGGAACGGCGCCACTCAATCGTAGTACTGATCTCCGAGCAGGGCACGGACGATCATACCAGTAGCAGAGACAAAGAGGGCTGCTCTTTCTTCAATTATTACTTCAAGGAGTTCGTGAAGTTGACCATGGGTGTAGTCGTAGCTGTTATAACGGGTGCACGATTGGACCATGAGAATCACATTCCTAGTTCAGCCACGACGATCAAACAGTAAGCAAAACCCACTTTGTCGCGCGCGCCCCGCCACCGACTTGGGGAAGGGCGAGATCGACACCAAAGGGTGCGTATTTGTCCGTAAGCTGTTGCTTCATGATCCCAATTACTTGTTTTAGCGATTTTGGCGTGTAACCGAGACCACCGATAACACCCAGCCCTCCAGCACTATCATTGGTAGCGAGGAGGGGTCGAGCGAAATAGACCATTGCCAATCGGTTAGCTAGAGATATCGATCAGTTTGGGCATAACGCACTTTGTGACTGCCGCCGCTAGATCGGGACCCTACAGAGTGAATTAGTGTCGAGGCCAGAGTATCACAGACACGACATTCCGCGTACTGCAGCGACGTTCATGCCTGTGATTGTAAGGCGTGAGGTGTGATATCAGCAACGTCAAAGCCAATTAGTATAGTGTGAACCACCTGCTAGGATTATTGGGTGCCTGATGTTGAACAAGCTCGTGATCTCGGTGGATAGAGACATGGCTATGAATGTCCCTTGTCTTGGGAGAGACTCGTCCCAACCACAGAATATGTCCCAGCCGAACCGTCAGATATAAGGACTGTCCTTATAAGTCACCGGACCCGACCCGTTGCCGAACCGTTATTTATTGCCGTCATCCCTAGTCTTCATATTAGTTGGCTAGTTTTTCCGCGTGAGGGGGTTCTGATAAGTTGGGAAAAGTGCGCGGCACTGTCGCGTCATTGGATGCCGTCGATAATATCCCAATTTTGTGCACATCATTCTCGATATTATCGGCAAGTGAAGTAAAACCACAACTGAGGTCGTTTGCTTCCGAAAGGGGAGACACAACACCAATCGTTCCATTATGCACGATCTACGCAGGCAAAAGGCCGTAATTATTGTTGATATGATTGTATAAAAATACTACCTTTGACATGGAAGTAAGCAGTCCATGAAAAATACCGATTGGAGAAGCATCACTCACTATGCAAACAATCATTTCTTCATGTGAATCTCATAGCCTTCATTATTTCGGTCGCCCTCCATCGCAATAGTCCTGTCTCCTGTTGGTTGTACCGTCCAACTGCTTCAACGAGGGCATTTAATTTGTAAGTGTCCTTGAGATAGGTCTTCAAGTTCCTCCGCTTCGGCCTCCATTGGGCGCGTTGATTACTAGATGCGATGGATATATTCTATATAGCCTCGGAGAGTATCTTTGTATAGCAAGGCAAGTCCTGGAGTGATGACAAGGCAGTCGTGAAACCTGGCGCAGCCACCAAATCCGCAGAGTCCTTAGAACACGTCCCCTTGCCTCAGGTTGTAAAACACGATTAAAATCTTTATCCCAACACAGAAAGTCTTTTTACAGTAATTTATTAGATGCATGACATGGAAAGGATAATTGTATTCACCACCTCTGCCGAGTGTTTTTTGAGGGGTGAAATTTCTGGCATGCGGGGGGATACTGGAGATCATCCCCCCTTCTTTATATTATAGTGCCATCCATTCGCTGGAAGGTTGGAAACCAACTATGAGCTGGTATCATATGTCATTGACAAGCAAAGTCAAGGCTAGTGTGTGCATTGTGACGGTAGGTCATCACGTGATCGTACGTAAGCTCCAGATGCAGGTCACAGGGGGGCTGTGACCGATAAGCATGTCGCCAGCAGCAAGGACTAGTGTGCAGAGCCATCAGGCCTTTGCATTATGTGTCATCAACAGTGGCTCGTACTCATCCAACCTCTCCTACTCATCACTCAGATCTATGGAAGCCGGGAGAGCGCTGGCTGATCTCTGGAAAACAGATGTTCAGTGCTATCTCAAACTCATTGGTGCAACTGATGAGATGGAGGATATTTAAACAGTAGATGATGATGCCCAGGAAGAAGCTGCCTACAGTCCAGATCAGGACCAAGGTGGATCCGACAGTTGCGATGCGTGAAAAACTCCGAGCTGAGATAGTCAACCTATCATCTGCAAAACCAAAACCACCTCCCAGTAGCCCCTATGAAGAACTCAATGAGGATGCGGATGATCCAGCAATCGAGGGGTGCATCATCCTACACCCTTGGGGCTGCGTCGGAGTGGCCGATCACGTATTCCCAACAAGCACTATGAAGGATCATGGAATTGCAAGGCGGATGAGGATGTTAATGATTTTGATACTTGCAGCCGTGGATCCGAGTATGATGATGACGACGAAAATGCCCATATTTGGTAATTTCCATATATGGAATCAATTCAATTTGTGACCTGTGACCTTGCCATGCCATGAGGTCACTGTGACCTGTGACCATGACCTCACACTACAGTAGTATATGCATTCTAAATGAAGGGTAGGTATTGGGCATACTGGCTATATAGAAATGCATCCCCAGCTACAATATCGTTGGTCAACACCGGGCCGAATCTTCTCGAGAAAAGGATACGCACGCCGATGGCTTCCAGCGGATGTCCCTTAGCTTCAAGTCGTTAATGACATATTTACCCCCATATCGTGATGGAGTCGACGAGTCAGAGCGAAAGGGAACAGATCGCTTCGAACACACTGACTGTATTATCCCCAGCGTCTACGAGTTTATGGGCTTTTCCAGGCTCGCATAGACCAAGAGCGTCGTAGGTGATGAGCTGATTGGTTCCCATTAGCCCCATTCCAGGTACAAGCTCCTTGGGGCATCCTTTACTTCATTAGAACTATTAATTTCGAGGGATTCATTTACTGGCGAGGAAGACGGTCTCTCCAAGTGGGGGAGATACTTACCTGAAACGGTCGTGTAATTCGACAACGCCAACCTCGTCCCTACCCGTCCCGGGAGCGAATCCAGCCTGTGCGAATGCCTCGTCGGCAACTCTCTTGGTCGTACTATATCCGACGAGCTCCATAGCGCTTGCAGCAGCGCAGCAACTCTGATCCAACACGACATATATTGAAAAACCACAATGCCGGTACTACAATTTGGAGAATAAATTAACCATCAGGGATGATGCTTCAAGTCTCTCCACAGCATCCTGAACCATTTGTTCTATAATAACCTTGGCAGGAAGGACGTCGTCGATGACTGCAGCGACAGCACCCATGAGCAAAGGGTAGGTGGAAGCGATGGTTCTCGGGCCCTCGTCCAATGGTACCGCATGCGGAATTTTCCCAGCTGATGTCAGTCGCTTGATCTCTTCTTGTCTATTAGTTTCCCTATCGAAGCAAGCATTAACATTTTGCTGAGGTATGGTTGTAAAGATCGAAGAACGAGTACCAATCCTCAACATAGGGTGTACGACGTACGCGAAGTGGGCGACCAGTGTAGATCGTTGTAGTTATAGTGTCCTGAAAAAAGCCAAGAACGATAAGAATTAGGGTAGCGAGCGAACAGGACTGAACCTCACCCCATGATTGGCAGTCACCACGCTGTCAGCAATGGTCGCGGAATGTGAGTAAGTAATTGAAAGAATCCCAGTACAAAGAAAGTCCGAGACTCACGCGTCTTTATGTCGCTTTGTCACGCCGGCTTCCACACTCGCTACGAAACGCGTCCCAACCCACACTGCCTCCGCCCCAAATGCAAGTGAAGCAGCAAGGCCCCTGCCGTCGTATATCCCCCCGCAGCGACAAGATAGACTGGCCTCCCCGTTAATGGAGACTTGGCCCCTTTCAGGGCATCAAGACACGCTGGAATGAGGATGGAAAAGGGAATATCGCCAGTGTGGCCGCCGCCCTCGCCGCCCTGGGCACATACAATGTCCACGCCTTGCTTGAGCGCCCGTGGAATATGCTTTGGATGTCCGATCATGTTCATCACTAATATACTGGCCTTGTGCAACTTGTCGATCAGGTCTTTTGGCGGCACGCCTGCAATGGCATCACTCAATCGTGCTGATCTCTGAGCAGTGCACGGACGATCATACCAGCAGCAGAGACAAAGAGGGCAGCTCTTTCTTCAATTATTACTTCCAGGAGTTCGTGAAGTTGACCATGAGTGTAATCGTAGCTGTTATAACGGGTGCGCGATTGGACCATGAGAATCACATTCTTCGTTCAGCCACGATGATAAAGCAGAAAAACACACTTTGTAGCGCGAGCACCGCCGCCGACTTGCGGAAGGGCAAGATTGACACCAAAGGGCGCGGATTCGTCCGTAAGTTGTTGCTTCATGATCCAAATTACTTGTTTGAGGGATTTTGGTGTGTGACCGAGACCACCAATAACACCTAGCCCTCCAGCACTATCATTGGTAATGAGAAGAGAACGTGAACGAAATAGACCATTGTCAATCCGTTAACGAGAGATATCGAACAGTGTGGGCATAACGCACTTTGTGACTGCTGCCGCTAGATCTGGACCCTACGGAGTGAATTAGCGGCGAGGCCAGAGTATCACAGACACCACATTCCGCGTACTGCAGCGACGTTCATGCCTGTGATTGTAAGGCGTGAGGTGTGATATCAGCAACCTCAAACCCAATTAGTCTGAGCTACCTGCTAGGATTATTGGGTGCCTGATGTTGAACAAGCTCGTGATCTCGGTGGACAGAGACATGGCCATGAATGTCCTTTGGCTTGGGAGAGACTCGTCCCAACCACAGAGCCATACCGTCAGATATAAGTACTTTTATAAGTCACAGGACTCTAGGAGGCAAGCTCCATTGGAGGCTTGATCCGCAGTCCACGGATTTTTGCAGACTCCTACCCGGTCGCGCGGGCGGTTAACTCTGCACTCTCGTGAATGTAGTTAATGCTAGAACGCAAATTGATGATAATCCCGGCGGAAATTAAAGATAAAATCCGAAAATTGATTTTAAATCCGACCAACGTCGGAAACTTAAGGCAGAGACAACACTTGTAAGCCTAACCCCTATCGGAAAACTCCGAATGCTCCCCAATGTCCCACAACTGGGCACAGGATACCACAAGTTACCCCCGTCCTTCCTAATCTGAAGGTCTCCCACGGCCACACGTCACCGACCTGGAGCTCCATTGCCAAACCATGTCACCCAAGGGCTCAAATAGACCAAATCAATACCATGAAATCAAATGGATATAAGCGTGTTCATTCATCTATGTCCGGATATATGCCACGAAGCGGGGAAAAGATGGGATAATGAACACGCTTATATCCATTTGGTTTCATGGCTTATTGATTTGGTCTATTTGAGCCCTCGGGTGACATGGTTTGGCAATGGAGCTCCAGGTTGGTGACGTGTGGCTGCGGGAAACCTTCAGATTAGGAAGGACGGGGGTAACTTGTGGCATCCTATGCTCAGTTGTGGGACATTGAGGGAGCATTCGGAGTTTTCCGATAGGGTTAGGCTCTGCCTTAAGTTGATCGGATTTAAAATCATTTTTCGGATTTTATCTTTAATTTCCGCCGGAATTATCATTAATTTCCGTTCTAGCATTAACTACATTCACGAGACTGCAGAGTTAACCGCCCGCGCGAATGGGTAGGAATCTGGGATTTTTGGAGAAAATTTTGGTCAATGCTAGAGTCAATTCACGGATTTTCAGCCCAGTCATGCTAGATTCCAGCGCTCACGGATTTTGCCCACCCAGACTGACACCTAGATCCATTTTCCCGGATCTCTGCTATGTACGTGGTTGGGAGGTGTTTTTCCCCATGGCTTTTAACTTTTAACTTGTGGCCCCCAAAGGCAACTTCTAGCTCACGACCGTCTCCGAGTCTAACCTGCATTACTGTCCTCTTTCCGATGGTAGGTTCGTGTCACGCGTCACACGCCCCCTCGAACCTAACTTAGAACTGCTTTGTAACGCGTCACAGAAGGGTCGCCGAACTCAGGAATGTGGGGTGTCACACGAAATGTTCGCCCCGAAGGGGTAATTTTGCCAATTATCGCTTTTTTTCGGTCCCTGTGGCCAGTTTTGTGCGTAGTATACGAGGGCGTCTGCGATGAATTTACACGGGGGGAAAAGGATTTCTAGTCACGCCCGGCTCTCGACCACCATTCAATGTCATTTTGATGCGGATTGGGTTTCTTTATTCGCTTCCCACGACTGCCTTCAAATGGCTCCACCTCTGGGACAGGCTTGTCTGCCTCTGGATTGGGAATGTTGATGGGCTCTGACTTGTAGTCCAAGTCTTTGTTCGTCATCCCTTGTTTCATCATCCATAGGCGTATCGGATCCAGAGAGACCTGATAGAACACTTTCCATGATAGTGTCAATACAACAGTCATGGTAAATAGTGGTTCTTCACTTATTATGCTGTGAGGGATCAGAGCTTTTGCACGCTGGGTCTTGTTCAGAGGGGCCACGGTGCATATAGATCGTGCTGCGTAAGGACGGTCCAGAGCTCGCTATCGGTAGTTGGGAGCTCCACAAGAATCTGACGTCATGAAGGCACCCGAACTTGACTCCACCTAGGGTGGAAGCAAAAATATATCACGTGGCATTTGATCGAACCTCTCGAAATGGGACAGTATGTTTAGCACCATCAATCCCGGTGCTTTTTTGCTATGCAAATCCCTCAGGACTTGGTTTCTGTACCCCGGCGACGAAGATATGGACCAAGGAATGGAAGCTGATGGAGATTGGGTGCATGTGGGAGGGCACAGAGGGTAATTACAGTAGAAAAGCGCTTTTTAGTTTTTTTTTGGTATCCTAGATCCGCGTTCACGGATTTTTTGAGCTCCAAGCCATACCAGATCCCAAATTCACGGATTTTCGGCCCCTAAGGGGGTCAAGCCATTCACGGATTTCCGAGGGCCAAAATCGGTCTGGCGGATCAAGCTTCCAATAGAGCTCGCAGGGGTCTGTCTGCCCAGTTGCCGAACCCTTATTTATTGCCGTCACCTCTATAGTCTTCAAGAAATTGAAATATTACAGCACAACGTATAATACCAATTCATTAAGCCAAGCCACAATGGGCAGTAGAAGAGCTAGGATTCCCCGACCGGCGCACCGGTGCCACATTATTCCGTTATGATGAAAAATATTCATATCAAAAGAACACGCAGACTGGCTAGGCCACATTCTTCATTTCAACATGGAAAAATATACGCTACAGTGGGAAGAACGAGTGGGACGTGTGAGCAGGAGGAGCAAGGAAAGGCCCTGTAGTACATTCCATCATTGAGTTTAAGCGAAATACAGATTATTCAAAAAGGATGGCCCCATTTGAGGCGCCAGAGGTGGATGGGCAACATACAGACGACGTCATCCACAATTGCCTGTCCTCCGGGTGTGACAGTGAGACTCTTGGAATTGGCAGCCCATGTTGCGATAGACCCCTTTGGATGAAGAGCGTGGGGTGGGAAGCACTCTCGGAAAGGGAATGGCGTTGATTTCGGGGGAGGGGCGGTGTCGTAAACCATGTCAGTGAAACTGATTCCACCTGGCCCAGGAAGTCTCGCTTACCTCGAGATCTCGATCATCCGGTCCTGCCTGTCTCCATTTGTACTCAGCGCCATCAGAAGCAACGAACTTCCGAGATCTGATCTTCAACAGTCAAATAGAATCACCATAACACCGATAAACGCAATGATGAGTCCCCCTGGGGTAAGAAAAGGGGGCGCTGGTGTGGTGGTGAGAGAGGCTCAGTTACTCTCTGCTCTAGGTTTCCTGAGCACGTCATTGAATGTGACGCCTGGCTTGCAGGAACATAATTTCAGGACAGCAGCAACTGAGGTGACTGCACATGCCCTTGACATGAATTCGTGTGGTGCCGTGGCAGCTAAATGGCAACGACGCGTGGAAGGGTGATGGATCCATTGAAAACTCCGTATCGATTGAGTTGTGATGTAGTTGACTAATTTTTCCCGCGTGAGTGGATTCTGATACCGGAAATTGTGAAAAGTGCCGCAGCACTGTCGCCTCATTGGATGCCATTGATAATATCCCAATGCGATTTTGTGCATACTGTCCCAGGGAGCTCTATTTTTAGAAAACCCCGATCTGAGCCCCGATAAGGCTCGGAGCGCGTTTCCGGGTCAGAAAAAGTGGCTGTGACGCGTGACAGAACCTATGGTTGAAATAGGAGTCATAGGGAAACCGACGTTTGCTTCCGGAATAGCGACAACACCAATGGTTGTATTATGCACGATCTACGGCGACAAGGGGCCTTAATATTGTTGATATGTCTAAAATACTAGCTTTGGTATTGAAGTAAGCTGCCCATGAAAAATGTCGATTGGGGAAGATTTACTTACTATAGAAACGTTTCCACCAATTCTTCATGCGGATCTCATCACCTTCATTATTTCGGTCACCCTCCATCGCAATAGTTCTGTCATTTATTGTGCCATTCAACTGCTTCAATGACGGCATTTAATTTGTCGGTGTGTTCCTTGGGCCTGAGATAGGTCTTCCTTCGCTTTCAAGTTGGCCTCCGTTGGGCACATGGTATATATTATAGATAGCCTCAAAGAGTGTTTTTCTAGAGCAAGGCAAGCACTGGAGTGACGGTAAGACAGCCGCGAAATGTGGCGCAGCCACTAAATCCGCAGAGTCCTTAGAATACGTCCCCAGGCTGTAAAACACATTTAGACTCTTTATCCCAATAGAAAAAGTCTCTTTAATTTATTGGATGCATGATATGTAAAGGATAATTTTATTCACCACCCTCCGCCGAGTGTTATTTGAGGCAGTGCAGGTGAAATTTCTGGCATGAGAGGGGCATTGGAAACCACCCCCCTTTACATTATAGTGCCATCCATTATCTGGAAAGCTGGGGACCAAGTATAGGCTGTTGGTAACATAAGTCATCGGCGAGCAAAGTCAATGCTAGCGTGTGCGTTATCAAGCAGCTACTCTCACTTTAGACTCGTAAGGGTCGGATTCATTTGGGTCCAGAAAGACGCCCCATGGCCAAGGTAAGATACAGGCCACATATTTCGTAATACAACAGTACACAGGATTCGGAAAAAAAACAATCACAGACGAGCTTGTTCCAAAACCGTCGGAGAGTATTGACGAGAACGAACTTTGACGATATCTTCCATCGTGATCGGCCGACACTCCTGGCCATGATTGTAACCAACTCTGAACAGAGAGGGCATTGTCAGAATTCGGGTTCCCGCCATGACTATGGGAGAGGTCATCTTCGATTATCAGCGGCACGCACCGGTTACGACCGTCTTCTCTCTTGTTATCGCCGTCCCAGAACTCGGGACGCTTCATGAGCGAAACGACTGCAGCACCACCCAATCCCAGATTGTGTACCAGACCGAGTTTTCCGCGTGGATCAGGATGGTCCATCAGATTAGGGGATTGCATTTGACCTGCCCAGCCACGTAATTGAGCTAAAGGGTATGCCAATTAGCATATGATAGCATTCTAAACGAAGGGTAGGTGTTGGCCATACTGGCTATATAGAAATGCATGCCCAACTACAATATCGTTGGTCAACATCGGGCCGAATGTTCTCAAGAAAAGCATACGCACGCCGGTGGCTCCCAGCGGGTGTCCCTTAGCTTCAAGTCCCCCACTAGGGTTAATAACATATTTTCCCCGTACTGTGATGGAGTCGACGAGTCAGAGCGAGAGTAGACAGATGACGTCGAACACACTGACTGTATTATCCCCGGCGTCAACGAGTTTATGGGCTTCTCCAGGCTTGCATAGACCAAGAGCATCGTAGGTGATGAGCTGATTGGTTCCCATCAGCCCCATTCCAGGTACAAGCTCCTTGGGGCATTCTTTACCTCATTAGAACTATTAAATTCGAGGGATTCGTTTACTGGTGAGGAAGACGATCTCTCCAAGTGGGGGAGATACTTACCTAAAACAGTCGTGTAATTCGACGACGCCGACCTCGTCTCTACCCGTCCCGGGAGCGAATCCAGCCTGTGAAAATGCCTCATCGGCAACTCTCTTGGTCATGCTGTATCCGACGAGTTCCATAGCACTTGCGCTCTCAAACGTGCTAGGCATGTCAGTAGCCAACGACTGGGCCACAAATTCGATCGCCTGGTTCTCCAACTTGTGAGCATGGACGAACTTTTCGGAGGCCACGATACAACAAGCAGCTAAAGTTTCAGGATACACTAAGTGCACCACTGTACGTGGAAACGACGAGTTCGAGACCTACCCCCGTCCGAGGTTGGCGAGCACATGAGCAGAGTCAATTCATCAGTGACCTGAGGGGATTGGGCAACTTGCTCTGGTGTCCACGGGACTCGGAATTGTGAGTATGGATTACGGCTTCCATGCTGATGATTCTTGGAGGCTATGATTCGTAACGCGTCAAAAGTTCGGTCAGCTATTTTACGGCCATGCGCGCTACCGACCAATCTTGGATAGGTGTTCCTTTGGTGGCACCATACTTTTGACAATATTCCTTGCCGCATTGCCAAAGAGACGGGGAGCATCAGGGCCCATACCTGAGCCACCCGTCGCAAGTTCGAATTCGCGCACTTTGTCGGTCCACAGGGATATAGGGGGTTCGCGGTCCTTCCAGGGAGTGGTCAAACTTCCAGGCGCCATTTGCTCGAACCCAAGGGCAAGAGCACACTCCGCCATGCCAGATTTGACCAGCATATTTGCCTGATACAGAGCACTGAGCGCAGTCTCGGGTCAGTTTGATCGTCGGCGTTCACAGATAGTGACTTACGTGCTACCGGTGCAGCATGCCTCATCATGGATGTCATGCTCAGGGGGAGTTATACGGTGATCAAAATTGAATACGCACATTGTTCACGTTGGTGATGGGAATTCCAGTCAATCCGAGATTGTAGAGGGCGCGCTGACCAGAGCAGGTATCGCCATAACACTATTTAATGCTTCTATTAGAGAATATCAATGTCACACCCCAGGAATTAGCTGACATATCCAGTGTACGCGGCCTCCACTTGATCAAAGGTGATTCCTGAGACGGGTCACTTAAGGGCGCTCCGTAGTATAAACTCAAATAATATATACGCACCAGCATCAAGCAACGCCTTAGTTGCGGCTTCGAGGCCCATCTGAAGTGTGATATCAGAAACCGGAGCCTCCTGCGCTACGATGCAAACAATGATCAAAGCTCACATCAGAGGTAGTCTTGACAATAGAGGTCAGACAGTATATAGGGAAAAGGAGTGATATGACGTACACGCTTCGTCGAGGTTTGATGAAGGCCGTTATTCCACATCCTATCAAAAAAGACCTGCCTCCTTTCTTGTTCATCGTAGGGCAAACTTCAGGGAGCAGAGAGGTGAAAACTTCTGCAGCTGCCGAGAGATATGTACGAAACAATATATAGCTAACGGAACCAGTTACTCGGCAGCATTACAGTATACCGCATATATTCGTATTTACCCGAGGAAGGCCAAGGAGTCACCAACTTGTGATCGTGACCGGCCACATGTCACAGGGGACAATGCGACAGCGTAATCCAGGAAACCCAGAACCCCATATGTTGACGATCTGGCAGCCGACGCTCTAAGCGTCTTGCATTATAGTTCACATACAAAGAAAATCCATAACATTTCAGGTTCTCTTCCTCTTCATCAAGGCCCTCTCGGAACTGCTCGAATATCCGATGGTCGTCTGGGATCTCGATGGTCGGATAATGGAAGATACCGCGGAGGCAGCCGATACACACTTCACACTCACACCCGTGTCGAATGTTCTTCAAACTTGGTGGCATAGCCGCCCCGATCCCTGATGCAATCGAATGAGGGCGTCGTCTGGATCCAAATTTGGATGAAACGGAAACAAGATTGCGCAATGGATCATGTCTATTTGACACAAGTGAATGTCACTCTCCGACAAGGGATGGCTATGAATATTGTCTATCAGTTTATCAAGGCCGGAGGGGAAATCCCAAACCTTTTTATCATCTCATGATAAGTCAATTCTATGTCATAATTGTCACTCAGTGCAATCCCGAACCCACCATTAACGAATCGGATGTCACACCCTTTATAGAGAGCGAGGGGACGGAGAAGTACGAAAGCTCTTGGAAGAGCAAGGTCTGAACGACATCAGGTATCTCACGGCTCTGATAGGGTTCTAGTTAAGTCTCTCACTGCCCTATTGATCTTCGCAATAAATATTCCCAATCTCAGGATATCCATGACTAGTAATAGTAAAGTCTCCCTCCTAAATGATAACTCCTCAATTTCTGACCAAAATGCATATTTTCATGTAGGGGTGGAGTTGAGTGAAGTTAGAATCGGATAATGGTGAGAGATACCTTTCTCGTCAATCAGCTTCCCAATACCAGAGACTTATTGCTACTCTACGTCATACACAGACTTGGTCATGTAAGTTGATAACAAGTCACATCCATGATTTTCTATACATCCACTGTTCATGTCTGTACCCGACCTGTTCAGTATCCTACTCATCGGTTTTCCAGTAGCGCACGAAGGAGGTCAGCTCGTCGTACATGCTCCAGAGACCCATTCCGTGGAAAAATATACCGGAGGACGCCAGTGCGAAAGAGGGTTGTGACTGAAGCACTTGCTAAGAGTACGTGAACGATTGGGGAAAGGCCAATAGCATCGGTTGGAACGCGTTCTATGTAGGCTGTGATTATGAGGAGCTCCCTGTCGCCCGTGGAACTCGGTTAGTCTCACTTTTTCGTCCGTACTCTGGGACCTCAGTGTAAGTATTCCTATGCCAGCGTTACTCTTTCACACTCTTTCCTTCGTGACCCCGCTCAATGAGAGGAAGCTAAACTGATAGACATCGAAGTGCTTTCCGACTCGAAAGATTGGGATTGTCAAAGGCTTATTGACGCCCTCTAGGCTCTAGACGTCCTCATGGAGTCTCGCCCTCGGCTCTACTTCTACCTTCAACACAAATATACAAGGCAATCTTCATCCTCTAACATACAAACTAACCTGGTCCGAGCAGCCTAGTTGCTCCCAAATCGCAGTAGTCACGCCCCGAAGGCGATGTTGAGGCAGTCTTAAAGTCAAGGAAAGCAAGCACGTCGGGAGAATCCCGCGCCGCGGAGGTCAATCCGAATTCAACGCATTTTGTCGAGCTCTCGTCTGCAGTGTACGGGGACCATCCCCGGCGCGACACTATCCATCCATCGGTTTGCTTCATCGCTTCTTGGCATCATATGAATCCGGACAAGGGATTGCGCATGCCGGCTTCATTTTTTTTCGAGAATAAATATGGACTAGAGGGGGCAGGTGCCAGTGACCTTACTTGGGTTAGTGTGAGAAACAATCCAAATTTATTCCTTATTTCATGTGCATGTACCAATGTACAACCCAACTGACAACTATCAGCCTCTCACATACTATAACGCATGTCGATGCCTCAAGACCGCTATTAACCAAAATCACTTTCACTCGGCCTGTCTTTCTCGTCCCCAAGAGTGGCAATGCTATCACAGCTAGGTGGGCGGGCTGACTAACTTCGGAAAATGAGAGAAAGGACTCAAGTGAGTAAATAAGAGTGTAAAGGGGAGGGGGGGAAGCATGCCCGCGAAAGTCGTCGAAATACTGAGTTTCATAGTACAGCGCTCAATCTGCAGTGACCCACTCCGCATTGCAGACATCTTCAAGCGTGACCTTGAGGCTCATGTGACTTCTCAGGGCCAGGGCATTCAAGAGTGCCCTTTGCCCATAGCAGATTCAAGAGCCGCAAATGTCTCGAGCTCGGCAAAGATAATTGATGTCCTGGCAGGAGAAAGCACAATAGAGGCCGATGCAGACTTGGCCTCGGCTGATCGGTGGCTGGGATTCCGCCTCCAGCATTGAGTTCAGCCTCCTTTCTTTTTCATCGTGCAAATTCCAGGGAGCAGAGACGTGAAAACTTCAATATATGGCTAACGGGAACACTGACTCGGCAATGACCCATAAGTCACAGGGTCACAGCGTGACTGCGTAACCCAGCAGCCATCGGTTCCACTTCCTGTCTTAACCATTGAGATTGATTGAAAATGTTGTCTCTCACTGATTGCTTTGGTGAATTGGAAACTTTACAGTGGATGGCTGAGGTGGGTGATTTCTCATTGTCTCGTAGATGAGGTGCCTACGAGGCCTACTAGGACCGCGGTATCAACCCAACCGGCGATGTGTATAAACTCGGCTGCTCCATTTACGTCCACGGTCTTATGCGTGTCAAGGCCACGCGGGATGCCTCCCAACTCGACGGTCTCCAAGAAGTCATCGCTTCTCTCGAAGCAGCGAAGAACCCGTATGTCTGTGTGGGACGCCTGCCGTTGTCTAGCTTCACCATCCTTGTGGGTTCCGAATCGTCCGAAAAGGCAACTACGACATATGTTCCTGTTCACTTTCCGCTGAAGAATGAGAGTGACATCCAGCCGCTGATCGATGCTTCCAAGCCGGCCACATTTAAACCCGCGTCAGATATCCTCGATCCATTTTCCTTGGTTCTGCATCCCAATCGCTTTGGTATTACGCCAGCCTTTTCCCTGGAGCCTCACATTCTGGGGATCGTTGAATCGATCACCGAGACTCTGATTGCTGGTCTTGGTCCTCCCAAGGATTCTCGCAAGATTGTGGCTGTCTTGGACAATTTGACTATCCATTCGGAAGGCTGCTTCTCCAAGGCCCACGCTGATACGCCTAGGTCACCCAATGTGTTCGGTACTCTACTCATCAATCTTCCAGTAGTACATGAAGGAGGTCAGCTTGTCGTGCGTGCTCCTGAGACTCATGCCGTGAAAAGTATGCCGGAGGAAACCAGTGCACAAGAGGGTGGTGACTCAAGCACTCGCGAAGAGTACGTGACCGATTGGGGAAAGTCCAATAGCATCGATTGGATCGCATTCCATGCGGATTGTGAATACGAGGAATTCCCGGTTACGCATGGAAATCGGTTAGTCACATCTTTCCGTCGGTATTCTGGGGCCTCGGGATAAGTCTTCCCATGCCAGCGTTACTCTTTCGTACACACTTTCCTTCATAACCCCGCTCAATGAAGAGGAACCTAAACCTGTGGACATCGAAGAGCTTGCCGGCTCGAAAGATTTGGATCGCCAAAGGCTTATTGATGCTCTCAGGGCCCCCGACGTCCTCACGAAGGCCCGCCCTCGGCTGTGCTTCTACCTTCAACACAAATATGTAGGGTAATATTTGTCCTCTCAACATACGAACTAACCTGGTCCGAGCAGCCTATCAATTGTGACAACCCCGAATTAGAGTCTCTTCCCAGTCGAGTACGTGATCTGGCCCCTTATAGCCCGAAATAAATAAACTTCTTACTGAACGCTTCGATCAAAAGCTCAAAGGAAGGGATGCAATGCTGTATTACGCACTCCAAGCCATGGATGCGAAAATCAGCGTACACCTCGTTTTCCCAGTCTCTTACCGTGCCGATGAGGATGAGGAATGGGAGTATTGCGGGGAGAGTGACGACGAAGCCATCACTGCGATACTTCCCGCAGGTGTCTCTCCCAAACCGCAGTGGTCACGTCCCGAAGGTGATGTCGAGTCACTCTTAAAGTCAAGGAAAGCACGCACGCCGGAAGAATTGTGCGCCGTGGAGGTCAATCCGAATTCAACACAGTTTGTCAAGCTCTCATATGCGGCGTACGGGAACCATCCCCAACGCGACACCATCTATGGATCGGTCTGCCTTATCGCTTCTCGCCATCGTATGAAGCCGGAGAAGGGGGTGTACAGACCTTTCTTTGGAGAATAAACGCAGATGTGCTTGTTTTCGGCAGGCCTCTCATACGACGTCTGTCTCTTTCCTATATATAGCCCCTCAAATCGGTAGTACACAGCATCCGCATGAAGATTAGATTAACCTGAGCTCTAAGAAAACCTGTTCTGTGTTCTGTGTAGAGCATATCATTTTGCAACACCAACCCAACCAACGAAAAGGGGGTCTGAGAAAAAAAAACGATGGACGCTAAAATCTAGCACTAAAAAGCCGTGCGAGCATGCAGGACGTGAGGGCAGTAAGCATGAGTGGGAGGTCGAAGGCTTGTAAAGTATGGAGGGTATGGCGAATGCATGCTTAGCATTCACAGCGCCACGGCGGTATATCGTGGCAACGCGTATGTTATAAAAGGAGCGCGAGATCCATAAAGGGGTAATGAAGGTGGTCCGTGAGGTTCGTCGGAAAGCGTAAAAAAAACAAGGGTTGGGGATGGCGTGAGATGCATAAACAACAATATAAATAGGGCCAGGGAGCGTAACAGCTCATGTCTTGTACATTAACATCCGTCGTAAACACTGTTCCGCGGAAATTCATACGAGGCTTCCGCCCATGTGGTGAAATTTGCATCGGTACTATGAAATAATAGGATGAGAGGTGTCGTGCAGTACGAGGTTATCGTTACTTACTATGCCCCAATATGGCTATCGGTGGATCGAGTTAGATCAATAGTACTATCGCAGTCGATTCCAGAAGCCTCACCTGTTAATATAGTCTGTGGTTGGGTACCCAGAGGGATTGCAGCCGACATTTTCAGATCCAGTACGTTGGTATACCCGGACGTAGTCGATGAGCATGTGTGCAGGAAATTGCAGATGCGCGAAATCTTGGCGCTGGAACGAAGGCGCCATGCCGAGATTGAGAATAATATACTAAAACATCATGGAGTCGTCAAGATCAATCAACAAGTGTCGAGTAGACGGGATATCGGAGCAGGCAGAGAATTAAAGTGCACGAACCATTGGCTCTTCCGGAATTAGTCGGTTACTTACACCACTGATTGGGTCAGCTGGGACAGAACCGGCGGGTGCATTCCACGTTTTCACCCCGTCGACAAACCACGTAATGTAAGAGTGATCCCGATCGTTACGGTTGCCCCAAAATTCGAAAGCATATGTGCTGTATCCAGTACCATTATAACTTGTATTGGGGAGGTCGCTGACGCAGGAGATGGCTTGTTGATATGCCCCTCCCTTGTATGTATTGTAATGCGATGCAGAAGTGTTATACATGGTTGTGGTCGAGTTGTCGAACTGATACAGAGCATTGAACGGCGCCACCTGGAAAGATTGAGAGGCCCCACCCTGCCAAACAGTTGGGTCGATCTGGGCCTCGATGCTGAACGACGGAAAGCATGGTTAGAGGCTAAGAAGAATAGCAAGGATCAAGAAGTAAGTTACATATCAATTTCAGGTACACCGCGCCCCCTGTTAACGCTGGGACCTGGGTGGTCTGATCCTGGACATGTGCAAGCAGAGACCCTTTGTCCGGGGAGGAGCGAGAACGTCCCAGTTGAGGTTCCAAGAGTTTGCTCTGAGGTTGGCGTGCCATTCTTATTTTGCTGGCCGGGAAACGTCCCGAGATCGCAAGTATCGTAAGAGTACGGCCACATCCCATCGGTCGTCGCACCATAGCCAGCTCGCCCAAGGTTACCCCTGGAAACATAAGGCACAGAGTCAAGGGTTACTCTACACGCCACTGGATCACGCTCTACGTACATCGTCCAGGCCCCGGGCCAGAATCCAGGCGTATTGTGTGCTCCAGGGAGGGAGATATTTACTGTTAGGAGAATGAACAATGAGGCTGGAAATGCACGGACTCGATCGCGTACCTTCGATATACCCGGAAGAAAAACACATCTTATTCCATGATTGAAGCATACCAGACTGGAAGTTAAGATCGTGGCTGAACTGTTCCACCATAGTGATCACAAGATTTCCGCCCTTGGTCTCGATCGCATCGGGCGAGTACCATTCCAAGTCACCCGTGGCCCAATAATGTAGATCCACAGCTTCCCAATATGGATCTTCGCCAGGCCAGAATGTCCGCCCATCGGTATTGAACTCATCACTAAAGACCAAGTTATAGGTCTTGCCGTCGGTCCCTACTCGCGTATATACAGAGGTAGGTGTATCCTTGTCGATGAGACTTGGCAAGTTGGGGAGTATTGGGACTTGGCCCGAACCATTGATGCCACCAAGATTGTAGCCATTCAGAGTAAGGGCACGATATCGCCCATACCATGTGATGATAGGATATCCCGCAAAGAGCGCGATAAGACCGAAGCATACAACAGCGACCATGGTCATGTTGAGCCACCCACGGCGCGACAATGGGTCGCATTCTTGATCGAGAAGTGGATCTCGCACAGGGTCCGGATCATGCAAAGGATCATCATCATCTTTGTCCCACATTGCAAGACCCGTCATGCCGATGGGTGCCGCTGATGTGTACGGTTCCTTGGTTGGGAGGCCTTTGTCTGGTATTGATGAGGTAGAACTCTGAGTATTCTTACTGATTGTGTGTTTTCGCACCCAAGCACGCTCGCTAGGAGAGGTGGTGTGCTATTAGAAGGATGTAACTTCATATTAGGTCTGATGCGTAGTAGGGGTTGAAATGGAACAACTAATGTCACGAACCGCGTAGGGGCCAAAGCCTCCTCCGATATTATGTGACTGGACGTCCTGGGCGGTGGTATTTGTATTCAAGGGTTTAGACGTCCGTGAGGTTTGGGGGTTAGAGCTACTATTTGACCGAAGTGGAGGATTGATCCAAATTGGCGGGACTGGCCCAGAACGAGTTCGTGGTGGACTATACGGTGCTCGAGGCACAGTAACATATTCCCCTTGATTAACTTGCGCCGGGACACGTCGGGGGATAGAGGAAGAGGCTTGAGCGGCCATAATTTTAGCACGATGTTGAGGAGCTTGAAAGGGCGAGGGTGACTGTTACAGGCGGGCCGTGTCTGAGTTTTTAGTCGTGAAATATCGTAACGGACACGAGGGGGAGAGGATGAGATGAATCCGACGTGGGATCTGGTCGGCGTGGAAAGCAGCAGGAGGAGCTGAGGTAACTGAATTACGTCTATTCTAGTGCTTCCCTCCGGCAAACTCCGTTACGCAGTCAAACATCTGTATGCTTGGGGCAGACACTGTGTGTCCCCAAATATGTATCGCAAGGCACCTGGGAACGGCTGACTGTGTCCAACATTCCAGGAACCCGAGATACCTCTGACTTCGAGATCCCATCTCCCCAGGTCTTCGCCCACCTTGCGTAGCCGTGTTATAACCGTGCACCCCCTGATATGCACGTTGCTGCATCTAAACACTTTCAACTCCGGGACCACCTTTCCCTCGATACTTGTTGCCACCTTCTAAGCTCCCTCTCCAGACCTTAATGGTCCTCATTTATCTTTCTGCTATCCATGGCGACCTCGAAACCAGGGACTCAAGCATCCGTCCTATTATCCCAGAAGTATCCATAGGTACCTTCCCTATGGATTATCGACAGAAGTCGTGAGAGTAAATTGATTTTGCGTTGTTGCTAGCGTTAATATTGCTAGGCTTGAAAGCAGGTACTCTCGTTACCTGACTCCGAGTGACTATCAATGTGTGATAATGTTACCCAGACCTAGTTCTCGATTAGGAGCTTTCGCGGAACAAGAATCCAGGTTAGCATCGACCTCAGATTCCAACCGCCGTTCCAGCTTTGAGGCTAGAATCAACTTGGAGCCATGATTCCCGCATCCAGAACATCATCAAGAATATCCTCTGTAAAAATCCTGAGAGTTCTCGCCTCAATTATCAGCCGTCCAATGCTTGGTAATGGGTGACATCTGAACCATTGGAATCCCACCCATAGGACTTGATGAATTTGAATTTGAGCCAAAAATTCCAATGAATTGTGACAACCCGGTTTCTGGACCACTTCCATAATTGGCTCACTGAAGGCTGCTGAACCCATGGGTGACCATCACTCACCTGCCCAGTTTGTCAACAATTCATGGACACTGAGATGTTGTACAGTGAGACATTATTTTCAGGACTTTAGCCAACATCAGAATAGACTGGCCCTCAGCCTAATCCATTGGGTGAAATTCTATGTCAGTCTCTGAGTAATTCAGAATCAACTGATATTAAACCAGGTATAAAACTCTCAGCCCCTACTGCTCTTGAACCAGCCCCCATCCGCACCATGTCCAAAGCCAACAATGAAGTTGGACCGGAACAATCCAGCTCAGACTGCCCATATACCCATCCCCCTGCTGACCACTTTGGTGACCTGGTGGAGACAACCAACCCAGCTTCCAAACTGGACCTGAACACCCTGGATGACCCTCTTGGCCAACACCCTGAAATTGGTGAGTGGAAGATTGCAACAATCAATCACCTTGCCTTCATGCTTACCAAGCATCACACCCACAGCTCAGAGGTATAGGAGGCAATACATTGTGGTCCTATGCAGGTCCTTTCTTGCCTATGGCTGGCCCACACATAGGATAGAGGCACAGCTCACTGATGTTGCAGAACACCTTGGCATCAAAGCTGAATTCTCCCTGCTCCCCACTGTCATCTTTGCCTTCTTTGGGGACAACACCGGAAAAGGAAGCACAATGCATGTCATCAAGGAGCCTGGGGGGCTGTCATTAGGAGAGACTCCAGGCCACTAGGGATGTCCTTGAAGCAGTCACCCAAAATCAGATGAGTGCCTATGTCGGTGCCAAAGCCCTGCGCACAATCCATGAGGCGGATGACACTTATGGGCGGAAAATGAAATGCTTATTTGCATTTTTGTGTGGCTTCATCATCACTCTCTTTGCATTCCAGGGGGCAGCAGCAGATGCACTCATTGGAGGATTATGTGCTGCTGGGATGGCTGTCCTTTCTCTCTATCTTGCATCAGAAAACCCACTGATTGCCAAAATCTTTGAGTAGGTCCATGCTGGCTCTGTCTAGTTTTTTTGTATGTGCTGACTTCATTAAATAGATTGCTTGGAGCATTTGTGATCTCATTTATAGCACGGGCTCTATATTCAAACAGTGAACACAAGTTCTGTTATTCAGCCATTGCCTCTGGGGGAATTGTTCTAATTCTTCCAGGATTCACTGTCAGTGAGTACCCCTGTTTAAATGATTTGAAATTTCTACCACATTAATGCTTCCCACAGTGTCTGCAGCCTTGGAAATTGCAACAAAAGTCTTGCTGACTGGCTCTATGAAGATTGTCTTTGCTATTTTTAGGGCTCTCTTCCTTGTAAGTCCATTATTCTTTGCAACAATTTTGGACACTACTCATTTCAACTGCCTGTGTACACTGGTTACAGGGCTTTGTGCAAACACTTGGCTCAGACTTGTATCTTCGCATTGACAGCTTTGCCATGCAACAAAGAATATCAATGATCTCAGAGATCACTAAAGTGGTGTACAGCCATGGCATACTTTCCAACAGCAATGGGACCACCACAATTCCAATGACAATTGGGATCTCCATGGGTCTAAATCCTGACCTTGCCTACCCACAATTCAACTACCAGGGCACTGGATGTTATAGGGACCAAGGATTGGCCATGGTATTTCCGGCATCCCCCCTGGTGGTCCCAATTGTTCTTGGTGCCACTGTTTGCGCTTGCATTATCACTCTGGAATGGTCAGCAGTTATCATGGGTGGAGAGGAAGACAGTTATAGTCATGGTCATGTGTGCTGGAGCTGCCTATGCTGGTGAGTTGTTTCCCCCATACTATTCTATTTCCTGAACTTTGATCACTGAAGGTGCATTTTGTCTTTGTCTCAGCAAATACATTTGGTGGACAGCACTTGACTGGTGCTATTGGGAGCACATTGGGTGCTTTTGCTGTTGGAGTGTGTGGAAATGCTTATGCTAGAATCTTCAAGGCTCCAGCTTATGTGCTCATGGTGCCTGGGGTGCTGCTCCTTGTTCCTGTGGGTACAATCTCAGCTCTACACACTCAGGCCCTCATTATCTGGGAGAACCTGATAGGACTGATACTGACTTGATGTTTTTTTTTTTTTTTGGAATATTAGACTGGCTTGACAGCCGTGGGAGGCTTGTCAAAGAATTACTCTGCTGGGAATGATCAATTTGAATCGGGCTTGAATACGGGATTAGCAATGATTAAAGGTTTGTTTTATTATCTATATATATATCTTCTGTCAGGGTGGCTAAAAAAAAAACTCTGGTTTAACAACAACAGTCAGTATTGGGGTCTCTGTAGGACTCAGTCTTGCCAACTTCCTCATCTATGTTCAATGGTGGAGATTATTCTGTTTCTTTGGGTTGTTCAAAAGGTGGAAGAGGGAAAATGAGATCAAAGAGCGGCGCCAGTCAAAAGCCTTATTTACATTCTAGATTTCTATAGAAAAGGTTCACATTCCTCAGCGCAGGGTGGCTACCTGTAAACACTTCGTGTACATGCAATTCACTTGCTCACCAGCTCATTTGCACTGCTCCGTGATTATATCTGCCCAGTCCGCATAGCAAAGGGCGACTATGACCGTGTTTATATTTCACATCTGCTCAATTAACTGCACAATTGTGAATCCCAGCGAAGACCCGGGGCGAAGCAAAGAATGGCAGCAAGGGGGGCAAGCAGGTCCCAATAGAATATGGAAGCGATAGGCAATAGTAACAAAAAATCGAAGAAATGCATGGATGGTTCTGTGCGTAATAAGAAGCATTGCGATCCAGAAGAGGTTATGGTGGGTGAAGCCAGTTGGAGACAGAAGCAACGATTCTAAAAAATCAAGAACAAAGGTGAGGGGAGTTAAGTCGCGACAACATAGGTCGCAATCTCGGCGATTGGTCAGGCACGCATGCGTTGATGGTGGTTGTCCCGATGTCTCTTGTGGAGAGCATGGAGAGTAGGACGGGGGACAGTAGGTGCATCGGTTCGCTTCATGACCAATTCTGGAGCAGCGCGTGCT
The DNA here is from genome assembly GCA_014904985.1 of Hydnum rufescens UP504. NCBI lineage: Eukaryota > Fungi > Basidiomycota > Agaricomycetes > Cantharellales > Hydnaceae > Hydnum > Hydnum rufescens. The sequence goes on along the minus strand of MU128995.1, from coordinate 129,577 downwards.
CCGAGTGTGGGAGGATTGGGTTGTGGTGTGCTAGGATTATGCTTTGAATGCGGTGCTGCAAGAACAGGAGTAGTCGTAGGGCTATCCATGCTGTAGGCAAAGGACTGAGAAACCATCCTAATTCAGTCAATGATCGAGTTCAGTCTTACCTCTGGTCGGCACCACCGCCAATAGCAATTGGATCCTGATGGCCAGGCTTGTTGTTGTTCGCTTTAATGCCGAGAGCGATTCCGCCCCCGATAGCGAGAAGCACTATGATACCAATAATCCAGACCGATAGAGACATCCTTCGGGTACCCGCTTGCGTCTTGGTAAGCCACGAACTAATTGACTGTACTCAACAAGGCACCCAAGGGAATAGATGAAAACCAAGAACGTACCTGTTACCTGCGCTGTAGCGTTTATCCTCGGCTTGGTGGGCGACCATACTGAACCTACGCCAGAAATCGTCGCCATGACCTCGCCCGGTGTCTTTGGTAGGACGAGTGCGGACGAGGAGTGAATCCTCCGAGTTCCCGCGCATGATTGGTGCTTTCTCTTCGCTACTGAAGCTAACCTTGGACGTCGAGTGGAGAGCGGCGGGTGGAGCAGCAAAAGAGTGGAGTGATGGGTGACGAAGGAGGGAGAGGGTGGGGTGATGCAGGATACGAATGGAAGGCGGTGCTAGAGGGTGCGGGAGAGGCGGGGACGGGAGTCGATGGAGCACCTGGCATCAGGAAGCTGGTACAGGGCGAGCAGGACTCGAATGTGCGTGTTGAGGGACGGGGGCAGGCATTGGGGAACGGGCCATAGAACGCAGGGGTTGTAGAAGGGGCTGCTGGGAATCCTGCGACGCGGGCGGAGGGACCCGAATCGACATCCCAGGTCCGGGAGACGGTTTCTCGTAGGCATTAGTGGGGGCAGCCTGAGGGGTGTACCCGGGAGGACTGGGCGAACGCTGTTTCTTGATGTCCAAGGGAGAAGTCCCCGACCTAGATAACGGTGCGGGGGCACTACGTTCTGGCGATCGGCGGCGGGTAGCAGCCTCGTATAAAACACGATTTTTACCCCCAGCGACAGTGGTTACCGGGCGGCGAACATCGTCGTCATCATCATCGGAATCCGACACTTCACCCATCAAACCCAAGCCAACGCCGAGGGCGGCGCTTGAGTCACGAGGGTTTTGAAAATACTGATCATAACTAGAGACCTTAGGTCAGGAATGGAATCTTTGAGAATGTAATTCTGGCTTACGCATTGTAAGTGGATTCTCGATTGTCAGCATTCTGTACTACCCGCTGGCGGGGCGGTCGTGGCGCGGGTGGGACGTCAAATATCGCATCGTCATCGTCAGTAGCGAACGGAGGTCTACCAGCAAGAGGAGCCTTTGGGGAAGGAACAGCCATTCACAAGGAGAAAGGAGTGATAAGAAGGGAGAGCGAATAGAATGAGTGGAGTAGCGAAAGAGTGATTAGAATAAGCCGTAGGTTAGGCCAGCTGTGGGACACGACGATGGGGGGAATATCGAGAAGTTCTAGACGAAGAAAGGCTACTGTGAATGGAAACAACGCCGGCTATTCCCGTTCGTTGCGATCAATCACTCGCCACATTAATGTTGATAATGTATTTGCCGAGGCTTGCAAGGCCGTATCACCAGGACTTTATGTGCAGGTTGCATACCACCTCCACCAGAATACAGTATGTCTTTCTACTAGAATTTCTACTAAGCTCACTATACGCCAGGTACTAATCTCTGGTTGTCCCAATTCCCGCCCCCTTCCCGCTATCTGCTTATTTCGCTGGCAGATGCACATGGAGTGGAAATTTGGTGACGGTATTGGGTGGCGGAGGAGAACTTACACCAGAGCTAATGGAACATTCATGCTAACTTTCTAATCCTATGGATGTGATCGCCACAAACATATCCCGAGGTTTGGCCGGACGATCTATCTTCCATTGTCCCATGGAATATTACAATGCATTCGGTGCCTTTCGTCATGCATGTGCACTCGAGACACGCTGTCCAGCGCAGCTTCACGGATGCTTCTACTATCGCTCAAGAACGATCTTCTAATTCTGCACAGGTACACATTGCCGTCTCCCCGTCGACAACTCTCACACCGTGGAGTTCTCGAACTTCTCTGATGTTGGTGATCACCAGGCATTACGACAGGCGATCTTTTTTGATCATGTGACCGAATGATCAGTGGGAACAGCCCATACCATGGGAGACACCGAAAGCACCTCCGGGCACCAAGAAATTCAATCACTCACTCCTCTTCGAACGAGTGAGATTTTTTGCTAGATCTACACCTGAACATTGTTTGCATATTTTCTCTACCCTGGACTCCATTCCAGAATACAGACAAGCACCCACGATTTCACCTTGTTCACCTTGACATGCATACTGCCAACGCCCCAATACCGAGGATTGGCATTGGTCTCTGAGTGGGACTGCCAGGGGACGATGTTGGAGCTATAGTCGCCAATTGATCACAAATTTGCAGCACCCAGCGCGGTCTCTTTCTGTGGTATCGCTAGTGACCTCCCTTAGGCAGTAGCCAGTCATCCAATACACGCATAAAGTTGCCGTTCCTGAAGTGCAAAAATTTTACTAGTGCAAATTACCGATGCTAATGGAAAGAATCATTATATTTTGCATTCAATCATCCACAGACGTCATTGAACCATTAGAGGTCCGTTTCTCCGACCCATTGCCGTCCTCTTCCTCATCATCCGTCCCTTGAGCAAGACTGAGTCCAGTGGGGATAGCGCTCCGCGGCCCAGAGACTAATCGATTAGTGCCCCAGCCAGAGAACTGGCGAAGGGTTGGATTTTGCCCACGTACAGGCCCTGGCGCGGGAGATAGTGTTGGGGTGGGTGGGCTGAGGCGCAACTGAGAAACAATTCGAGGTGGGCTGTGAGGCAATGGTTCAGTCGGCGCGACGGACGTCGATCGAGAGGAAGGAGGCGATGGTGAGGTCGACCGGGGCGGGTTGGCCCACCCATTGGAGGGAGCAATCGTAGATTGGTCGTCGCTAGGCACTAAAGTAGAAGAGGAGAATCTCTTCGAAGAGGCGAGCCTGTGGATGGACGTGCAATGGATTCTGCGCTTGTCGTCATTGGAAGAATGGATGGTGCCACCCCATCGACAACAGGATATTTATGGTGATGGTTATGGCCAGAATTGTGATTATGATGATGGACAGGGGTATCATGGTGGTTAGACGCGATATTGCTAGGGTGATGGGGGGAATATTCCGTGTCCTGCACGTCGTCATCGTCTATGATGTCGTCTGCGGGTACGAAGAAGTCTTGTTCTTCTTCGCCCTCAGATTGTTGAGGCCCGTAGCGTGGATCTCGAATTATTTCCTCCCCCACTTCGGAATCAACGGAGAAGAGGGCTCCAGGACGAGCTTGTGGTATTCGATGGAGCAGACCGAAGCCCACCCCACACCCCAATAGCCCCTCGCCCCCCCACATACGGTTTGGAACCAGCACCACTTCCCGAAGAGTACTGGGCAAAGGGCGTAAGAATAAGCTAGTGGAACAAGCTACCTTAACTCACTCAAAGTCGTACGAATAAACATAAACACGTAGTGGTTTATCCACATGCTGCAGGAAACGAGATGTAGTCAACAGAGGACAACAAAGACGGGAAGACAACTTACAGCTTCGACTACTTCAAGGAAATCGTTTTCACTGCGCAAGACCCCCCCAGACCATCCAATGATCCAATCCCCATACGGCACAAGACCTGCGCTCTCGGCTGGACTTCCCTCAAGAACCTCTAGAATATGCCAAACATTGTCCAGAGAGAGCTCAGGAGTGCACAGCCGCATACTTAGACCGAGGAGGGACGGTTGTCGTATGCGTGATGGATCTTCCAAAGACGTGCCGCGGGAATGCGACCGGGACGGAAGACGAGAGTGAGAGCTGAATGAACTTGAGGCGGAGGGTATCGCCCATATTCGCGACGGTACAATAGGTACAACTAACATCGATGTCAACAACTGAAGCAAAAAACAAGCAATATTGTAGTGAAATAGACGCACGTCTGTATATAGCGGATTTGGACGACCAAACAATGAGATTCATGGTTTTTCCTTCATGTGCTTCTACGATTTTCTCGAGATTGTGTACTTCAATCGTCTAACCCGTAACCATTTAGTTGAGATTGGCAACAGTCAAAAACGTTCGAGAACTCACGCTTTCTGTTCCACCGGAAACACCATCAACCCCAACCACGAAATCAAAAAATGGCTCGATATCAGTCTGACTAGCAGGAGATCCTTGAACAGCACTATAGCTCAATACATTTCATCGAAGACTCTCGTGTCTGGGGAAAGTAGTCGCACCAGGTGTAACGCGCAGCACATGTAGAGCTCGAATGGGGGGGCGAGGATCGTCTCCCTCATGGGATGGATGAGATGCAGAAGCACCCATTCTTCAGCACCGGTGGTCGTCAACGTGTCGGAGTTAGCCGAAACGCGAATGCTGGCCAAAGACTCAAAAACAGTTATGCGCCGCAATTTCTGATTCACTATTCTCCGTATCCTGAATTTCCGACACGTATTACTGCGGTCGTATTGGTTGTAGTAAATGTCCCACTTGCTGTTTCGTGTTTCACGACGAGAGTGCCTACCCTGTACCCGCCAATTGTGCTCCAGCATTCGATTGCAACGGATATTTGCAGAGCCACCTCGATATTCCCCCGAGCAAGGCTCCTATCTTCAAGATCCAGTATGCTTTACTTTGCCGTTGATTGTCACCATGAATTAACTGTTGAGTCTAGGATTATGGTGACTGGGACACCCTCCCGTCAATTCCAACACCCGATCTTCTTGAGGATCTAGCCAGGATCCCTCCCTTCACTTGGAAAAGTCGTGATTCGCGGTACAAACTACTCGTTCCTGGGCGATCTTCTACTCAACAGCACCCCTCGGACTCCGTTCTGGCCCTATTGGCACGGACACGATCGGAAGACGTGGCTATCCCGTCCTCAGTTCTGTTGCAGGCAGCCAACCATGCGTTCAGCACGGGGTTTGACACTGTTTTTCGGCGTATTGCAGAATATGCAATTCGACAATGCACGTCCGGCGAGAATAGGGATGCTCGACCTTATCAGGATGTAGAACTCTTTCACAGTCTGCTCATGATGTGCTCGCAGGATTTTGACCGCAACGCGGATCTCATTCTCCCTCTGCTATATGTCATAGCTGGAATACCCACTTCAGAGGGTAGGCCCCGAGACGAGGCTGTCATGATTCAATCATTTCCATTTGTCATCCTGAACGGCATTTCGCGGGCTACTCTTAGAGAGGCAGACCTGGAGCCCTTCGTCCCCCTCCTACAAACCCTATTTCGAGCCATCCTGAAGGTCGACGAGGTGAAGAAAGGTGTCGAGCCAACGAATGAAGGTCGTTGGAACATGGTCCTTGTATAGGATTGTATTGAGCCTAGTCGAAAGTGGACATCGCTCTCTTGCATTCGAATTGTTTGGTGATCTCGTCATCCAAAATCGACTCCCTTCGGACGCGCTCAATGCCATGACGTATCTCACGCCGCGAGGGGTCTCAGTAACGGATGAGGCTCAAGATACCTTCGACAGTGTTGTAATTCTCGCCTTTGCCAGGACTTGCCAAATATTCCGCTGGTCGAAGCGAATGACCGTACTGGTCAAGGCGGTCATTGCGCGCTGCACCGAACATATCACACCCGACCTCCGGATGACACTGTCCTATCATGTCCATGACATGCTCGCGGGTCTCGTGCGATCCGAGACCCGTCCTGATCTTTCGGGGGCGGTAGGCATATGCAAAGCGTGTGCGGACAATGATCATATGCTTCCAATCCCTTCAAAAGTCGTCCAGGACGTGTATTTCGCGTTGGAACGGGAAAAAATGCGAGAGGAAATGGCGAATCTATTCTCTACATTTCACCGAGCCAATCGACGATATTCCGGCGGCCATTGCTGCTAATTCTCTTGAACCGGACAAGTCCACGCCACAGCCCACTCCCTCGCTACGCTTCCCTCCTCCCGATGGCCAAGCGCGAGTTGGATTGATGTCGTACTTCACTGAAGAGCTCCGCGACAGTGATTCAGTTCGCGTCTTGATGCTGGAAGTTGTCTCTGCAGGACCAGATTCCTCTAATCCTCTCAACCCGAACTTCATTGCCAGCGGCGTTGCGCTTCTTGCCGAGTCCGCCTTGTGGCGTGAAGCCTTGGATCTGTGGGAGAAGGCGCGAGACACGCCGGGGTACGAAATGTTGCATGGAAATCCTCGGGCGGTGATACGGATGGTCAAATTATTTCTCGCCTTGGCTCGTCGAAGTCCGGAGGGCCTAGATCCAGATGCCGGGCGAAGCCCTCTGCGGATGTTCCGCTATGATACGAAGGTTCAAGGTGGACGCATGGGCGCCGCTGTAGTTGAGAGGGATGGGGTAACATCTGTCGACAATGTCGACCGCACAGTATCAGGAAAGGACGGCAGGCGCATGCTATCCAAAGTGCAATATTATGAGGTGGCCAAATCCATTGTGGCGGACTACGTTCGCTTAAAGAGTCCCCTCAAAAGGGCATCTCATATGGATTTAACACATATTGCTCGTCTGAGTTTTCTCATTCATGACACGGACACCGCACTCTATGCTTTGAAATGCGTTCTCGATCGGAACGAGATGCCGGATATATATGACCTTAATGTCTTGCTCGGCGGCATCGCGCAGTCCAACCCTCGACAAGCCAGCAAAATGGCGCATAAAGCTCTCGCACTCGGCGTTCGGGTCGATCGTATCTCGTGGACCCTGATCATCCACCATGCTCTCCTTTTGGGGGACTTCAAACTTGCGGAGCTTATCATCAACAAGTCGAATACCGAGAACATAACATGGGATTATCAGTCCATCGACATGATCGTTCGGCGGGGTTTTAATGATAAGGTTGCCGACCGCGATTACGCTACTGAATTTTTTCACAATTCGCTCCGATTGCTTCAGCGTCAGGCGCGCGAAGGACGCGAAGCGTGGACGAGCCTGGGCATCGTCACCGTGAATCGGGCTCTCCATTGGCGCATGCCCGTGATGGCCTTCGAATTCTGGAAGCTGCTGTGTAAGCCCAAGCTGGAGTCGGCGACCCGCCTCCCATCCGGTCTGCTGCCGAAGAATATCGGGGAAAAGATGCCATTGCAAGTGCGGATTGCTGAGGCGCTCGTTTTCGAGTACGAACAAGTAGGCGCTAAGTGTGGTTATACCTGGGCGATGGGGTTGGCGATGTGTGTGGAAATGGATGTTCCGACGTTATGGACTCCCACTCGGATTAAAAACAAATGATCCTCGAGTGAGTTTTGTGCCACTTGGTTGTTAGTTGACGTACATTGCATGCAGATGAACTCAGGATTGATTGGGTGCATATGGAAAGTGTTTGGGAGCAACCACCCGCAGCCGTGTCGTGAGCGCACAAGCAGGGGCGCACGACATTATCGAACGATGATGATATGACCCAATGGAAGTGGTGAAGGTTGCGAGGACCAAGCGCCTGCCGGGGACTGTTAAACGAGTGTGGAGGAGAATCGTCTTGGTAGGGCAGCGAAAGAAGCAGCGCGAGAATCCGATTTCCAATCCATCTGTTTTCTGCATCCCCGCCCGACCCGAGCAGAGCAGAGCAGCCACGATGCGCAGCCCGCCGACAAATTGTACTCGATTTAGGATGGCCATAATTGTATGAACGAATTGATATGAGGATTTCCGGGGCTATGTTGGGGACTAATTTTCGGGACCATTTTTGGATCATTTTTGTTCTCGTGAGAGACTAAATTTCTGAAACCATACAGTACGGCTGGAGTCAGTGGAGACAGATTCAAGGCAAAGGAGAAAATAAGCTTATTCTGACACGTGCACGTGTCTCGACCGACCTGTTCCTGGTGAATAGTGCTGGAGCAATCGGCACCGGCATTCCAATATTCCCACGTTACCAAGGGACAAACCCGACGTACCATGGGTGCGTGTCCCAGGAATCCCTGGAATCCCTCATGTAAAGGATAATGGCCCAGCCGCAATGGTAGCAACATGGAAGTTTATGCCTCGAATTACTACATATTACTCTGCTGGTTGCGCAAGACGACCGAGCATTAGGTGTACCTTTGGAATGTAGGTTATTTTAGTGACCAGAAAGGGGTGGGACTCCGAGAGAGATAAGGGTCCTCGTGAAGCAAGTAGATCCGGAGCTTGCTCCCATGGCCAGACCCTCTTGAAGAGGTAAACTGATGTAGAAATTCGGGAGCCGATGTAAGTAATTGTTATTCGAGCGCTGCTAGATAAGTGACATAAGCAGCATTATAACCGCGGATTTCAGGAACCATAGGGTTTTGCATTCGGCTACCTCCGCAGACTCAACTGGATCTATGGGCAGCTACAAGCCTTGCAAGGCCCTCCTGTGTTCATTGCGCATCGTATCCTAACTACCAACTACCGGCTCTGTTGCCATTGGAGGGCTTATTGAGCACAAGTCACGCCATCGTTCCCACATTTCTGAATCCCATTATTGCCTCGTAATAATTGGGGAAAGGCTGAACATGGTGAATGGACTATCCTGACCGCATGGACGTCGAGGAGACACCCGGCCTGTGGCTCGCCATTCTCTAAATGTGCGAAATGTGCGGGGTCTCCCCAGCTCAGGGTGTTGTGTGTCCGTCACATAGCCACAGGGATTCCAGCGAAGGACACTAGTGTACGTGGTGTTCTGTAACATCAACCTCTGTGACCTTGTTTGTTTCACGTAATCCCACCACCTGTCTTTTCCTCGCGGCTGCCGAAGGCTTCACTCACGGCTTTTTTCTCAATCATCAGATGATGGATCGTTTCCAGGTCGACCCAGCGTCTAGTTGTCTCACCTCCTAATAATAGTCGCCTGGAATTGATGCATTGCTTTGCCGTCTTCCTTCCTGCTCTAGCTCCGTCGTCCTTCGTTGATGGCCTGAACGCCCGATGAATATAAGCCCCACAGGACCCGTGGGTTTCGTTCAGAATGGATATCAGCCGCATTCTTTGCAATAATATTCATGGCGACCAGGTGTGCCTAAACGGGAACTTGGGTAAATTAGCGATTCCCAAATTGGGCTTCCTCCCCGGCGCCGGCGATTGCAGCTTAAGGTTTAATGACGAGGGTCAAGGACTCCACGCCGAGGCCCGCTCGCTGAAGAATCCTAGCTCAACCCCGATCAAGTTATTTTAGGTGTGTTTAGCCTGGATGCGTGGAAGCACTCGGCTGATGTGGCGTCGTACTCCAATATGGGCGCTGGCGACTACTACACGTTGAGGAACACACGGGGGGCGTGGTTGGTGGCGGCCCGAATAACACGAGTTCATTTCGGCAGCTGAATTCGGGAAAAACGGTCAGCCCTAGATTTCCGCATTTACGGTCAAGTATCCCACACAGAAAATAGGGCTTTTGCTCTCGTCTTCTATCTGGGGATGGAGGAACAAAAATTGCCGAGATTTGATGCCTCCATTGAGGAAATGAATCATCTGGCCACAACTGGGCTGTTCCTGTCTCCAGGATCATGATTACAGTATAGATGGGACACTGCCTTTCCAGGCCTCTGTTATCTTGTGGGGACATGTCCCTTATCCTCAGCCCTCAGGAACGTGACTTCGCGTGCCCACGGAAACCTGGGGGCCTGGGGGGGTCGCCGTCCCCACCGTCTGCGCATTACAGCCCATTGTCATTGGTGAATAGTTTACTTGTATGAAATTCTTGATTTTACCCTATGGGGAGAAAGCCGGCACGCAAACATCAGGTGTATTTCCATCTTGAGATCAGAGTCCTGGGATGAGAGTTCAATTCGTTCCTCATTCATCTTGTACTTAACCACCCTATCTCGTTCCTCGACTCCCTCACTCCCTTGCCTCCATGCCCCCGCTCCGTCCGAGAAAAGACGAGTCCGACTCCCCTGTCGACGAAAACGAGAGGGGTCCCACTAAAGACTCCAATGGCGACCCCAAGCCAAAAAGAAAGAGACAATCCCAGAGTAAGTATCATGTCGTCAGTGCATGTATCACTGCTGTGCCTCTCAGATCCTGACGAGGACCTCTTCACAAATAGGCTGCGACGCATGTCGTGCCCGAAAAGTGCGGTGTACAAGAGACACTCCAGATCATCCCCAGCAGTCTTGCAAGCACTGCATTACTCTTGGCGTCAAATGCACATACGAATATCAGCCCAAGAAGCGTGGTCCTCCCAATCTGTACGCCTTTCTTATCTCAACGTCTTATCATATGAGAGTGTGCCTCATCGTCCCTTGGCCACCAGCTACCTGCGCCGCCTCCAAGAGGCCGCCGCTGCCTCACAAGGCCAACAGCAACAACAGCAGCCTTCCCCAGTATCTACCCCTCTTTCCCTTTTTCGAACCCAGAGCCCTCCACTACTGTTTCGCACCCTCCGGCGCTTAGCTCCTCAGGACCCCGCCATCCGTCCTCTTTGCCATCCCCACCGAACAGTACTGGCAGTGGGGGCTATTTCGACCATTCCCTGAACAATCTCCTCCCGAGTGCCTATCCTATCGCCGCAGATAACTTCAACTTCTCATTCGATACTCCACAGGCACCTTCCTCTGCTTCTCGCCAGAACGGCTTAAGCATGTCATCTGGCATTCCCAGGCCCTCGTCCTCCTCAGGTCGTTCCGATCATAGCGTCCACCACCCATCACAATCTCCCCAACATCACTCGACCCCTACTTTATCTGACTCTTATCCGTCCCTACGCGGCACCCTCCACTGGCCTATTCCATCCCCCTCCCCCTCCCACTCAAATATCCCTTCGAATTCCGGAGAGGTTCGTAGAACATACCCCCCCTTGAATTATTTCACCACCCAACGACATTCTCTCGATAATCTTCCCGTCCCGCGAGAACAGATCATGGACATCCTAAAGCTCTTTTTCTCCTTCGTTTACCCCCTGACCCCATGCATCCACAAACCATCCTTCATGGGAGACATCGCGAATCATCGAGAGGAGAGGGATCCCCTCTTTTTCGCCCTCATTCTCAGCACTGTGGCCAGCACACTGGTCCAAGTAGCCCCGGAGCTATCTACCCTTCTTCGACCGATCAGTTGTCCGCAAGTTGGCGTTCTACTGCTCCGAGGCTAGTAGGTTGATCACGGTGGCTGGTTATGACAGCCCTTGCAGTATGCAAGTGGTTATACGATACTTGTGGGTCATTACAAGGCCGAGGTTTACTCCTCCGTCGCTTAAATGCTCCTGTTTTCTGCTTTAGTGATACCGTGTATCATTTCTGCGAGGGGCATGATGCCACGTCTCATGCGTGCTTTGGCGAAGCAGCCCATATCGCCGTGACTCTTCATATGCATGAGGAGGCGTCATACGAAACCCTGGATCCGATCGAGACCGAAATACGCCGAAGAGTGTTCTGGCTCCTGTTTGGAGGTCCGTGCCGCTTCCTTTGCCACGAGCACCTGCATTTATCCTTGATTTTCGTAGCCGACAAGTCCATGGCCATATTGTTAGGCCGACCAATCTGTCTACGCGATGAGGATTGCACGTTGCACTTCCCGAAGGAAGTGGATGATGAATAGTGCGTACCCTCCGACTTCGTTCTTCGGTGCATAGATCCCAGATTGACTCCCAAAAATCCGGCGCCGTCTTTTTTTAATTAATTCAGCATCACGCTTGCTGGCGTCCAGGACCAACCTCGAGGCACGACGGCCGTAGTGTCAGGACTCAACTATATCACCCGGATATTCGCTCTTCTCGGTGAAATTCTGGTTCGTATTAGGGTGGACAAACGAGCACCCCCGCATGGCAGTCTCGCCACCGACAGACTGGCGGAAATTCGCGCCTTGCACACTCGCATCATCAATGCCCTTGCTCACGCTCCGGCTCCACTAAAACTGAAGATGAACAATGCGCATACACCCTCTCATGGTCAAGGAAACTCTGGAGATTACGGAGGTTTGGGCAGCCATCATGCCACGGTCCTTGAAGTACGAAACTTTTTCGACAACCCGCACGCCAGTCGCGCCAATGCAAGCAATGCGTTCCTCGTCATGCAGGCAAATTTGTACGTAACGCAGGTGTGTATATCAGCCCTTGTCCTGCTTTGACCATGCGCTTATTGGCCTTTGTGATCAGCAATTGGTCCGGTTTGTGATTGAGCAATATCGGGATGAGCTAGTCGCCATGATACGTGCGCGACCTGGCTCAGGTGTTGACACTTCCGAGCTTTCTCGTGGTTGGACAACAGATGACCGAGAAGCCGTCGCGAGCGACCTTCTCAATGTTCTGCACGCTATACCTATCCAATGCATTGCTACCAACGGGTCAGTGTGCCGTACAAGTGGTCCATCCGCATGCTCATCTGATCAATATATATGAAGGCCTTCTCTTGTTCACAAGGTTCGCTTTGTCGCCAGCACCTTGCTTGATGCTGTCCGTAAAGCAGAGACTGCACCTGATTCTGCTGCACGGGCCCATGCGTATCTCTGTGAGGAGAATAGTACCCTATACCATCTTCCCATGCTCATTGCCACTGCATCATCTTTTACAGGGGACTTCCTATCGATCCTGTCCGAAATTGAGCGGAACTACTTGTGCGTTCGAGTTCATTCTTGATATTACCATTTTTGCTGAAAAGGAGGTTTTAGGCTTGATGATGAACGTGACGAGGTGACAAACTCGGGATCAATCCCTATGATGGGCAATCGATGCTAGTGCCCCGTTTCTCGTTTTGTGTCTCTTGCCTTTTGCTTTCTGGTTTCTGTTGTGCTTTCCTTGCTTCTTTGCCCTGTATTATTCCCGACTTCTTTATACCTTGGCTACCCTGTTCTGCGATGTTCCCCGTCTACATGTATTCTTGTACCTCCCGGGCCCCTTCCTCCAGTTACCTCCCCGTTCTGAGCGTGTGTATCTTCAGCCTTTTTACAATTCGTCTACTGTGGGTCTCGCTAGGGTTAGGCTGTAGACAAGTCCTAGAATCACTCGTGGCGTGGCCCTTGCGCCGGCATTTCCCGGCAATTTAAACGCGCTGGCTTTGAGTTTCTCGCTTTCTCTGCATCGAAGCCTTCTTTTGCGACCCTGTATCGATGGCGTCGGAACCTCCACTGCCCCAACTGCCATAACGGAAGGTGTGCACTCGTGTGCCCTTCTGTGGCGCGCGCTCATTACTCATATGGCCCTGTGCAACAAGACGAGGCCGCACTTTATGATAGGCAGATCCGCTTATGGGGTCTCGAAGCACAACAACGGTGAAGCAAAGCATACTGGCGGAATCACACGCATTCGAGGCTTCTAATGCCGTCTTTCTTCTCTTTCTGGGGGCGGTAAATCATTGTAATTTGCGCGCGCGCGTGTGTGTGTGTGTGTGTTACAGAATGCGCAACGCCACAATTGTGGTCGTCAATTTGAAAGGGCTCGCGACGGAAGTGATCAAGAATGTCGTCTTGGCCGGGATCGGGAAACTCGTCGTCGTGGATGCTGCTGATGTCTCCGAGGAGGATCTCGGTGCTGGGTTTTTCTTCACTGAGAGCGATGTGGGCTCGAATGTGAGTCGTGGTTCGTCTTGTCGTTTTTCTTTTTTCTTTTCTTTTTTGGTTTTTTTTTGCCTTTTGCCTTTTGGGTGGTAAGACCGACTGATTCCCCCTTTGCCCCCGCCCCCCCCAAAACCAAAAACCAAAAACCAAATAATTAATGATAATCAAGCGGGCATTAGCTGCGAAGCCGCAGATCCGAGATTTGAACCCTCTCGTTAGCGTGGAGTGTATTTCCAGTAACGAGGTTCTGGAGGGCGAGGCTTTCGAGGCGTTGCTGGAGACTGTGGACCTCGTGTGCGTGACGGATGTTCCGAAAGATATGATTGTACGTTTTTGTGTGTCCTTTGTTTTTTTTTTTTTTTTCACACTCACCCCCGTATTCTTATTACGCTTTTTTTTTGTAAATGCGGGGGCGGGGTGTGTGCGTGTGTGTGCATGAGCAGGTTAGATTGAATGCTGCGTGCTCGCAACGTGGGAAGAAGTTCTATTGCGGGTCGACGTACGGCATGCGTGGATATGTATTTTGCGATTTGGGGCGGCATGAGTATATTGCAAAGTATGTCCCCCACGTCTCCAGAAGCTTTCAAGCTAATTCCAATCCAAACCTGCTGATGAACACTGCACGCTCACACCACACCACACAGAGACAGGTCTGCTCCCCAAGACCAGCCGCGAGATATCAAGCATGTGGCGGAATACACACCGTTTTCTACGGCGTTGCAGAGCTCCTGGAAGGGCCTGACAAAGCGTCAGACGAAAGAGCTTAATCCTGCTGCGGTGTTTAGTGTCATGGGTAACGAAATTATTCACTTGATCTTGATTGTCTCTCCCTTCCCCCCCCCTTTCTGCGAAGTCAGCGAGAATGACACTGCTTGTGGACCTTTTTTTTTTTTCAGCGGTTTTAGAATGGCAGGAGAGGCACGATAATCGACTCCCGGACGAGGAGAGTTCCGCCGCCGACGAGCTGGAGTTGATCGCGAATGGGTTATTAAAAGATCGGGAAGTCAATGTGCAAGTTATATCCCAAGTCCCTCGGGAACAGATCGAGTGAGTGGGCGGGTGTTTTTTTTTTGTTTGGGTTCTTTTAGAGTAACCAGGGTTCCACCCCGCTTTTTTTCTTTTTCTTTTCTTTTTCTTTTTCTTTTTCTTTTTTGTTTGTGGGTTTGCTTTCTCACGCTTTTTGTAGGTTCATGGCGGCCACTGCGGCTTACGAGTTCTCGCCTATCTGTGCGGTGGTTGGTGGAATGTTGGCGCAGGATATTCTCAAGACGCTTGCGGCGAAGGACGCGCCGATGGCTAATTTTTTCACTTTTGATGGGGATACTGGGGCTGGGACTGTGTGCCGTCTTGGCATGTAGTTGGGTGGGACGTCCCTTCGATGGTCGCTGTTCAAGTTGTGGCTTGGGGGTAGAGGTGTGGTGCGGTGTAGTTTATGGGGTACGCATAGCGATGTTGGCTGAACCCTGGTGTTTCATTGAATTTTGTTCATTATTATAGGGATCGGCAGTCCCAGCGTGTGCCATTTTCGTTGTAGTAATAATGCATTGTTTCAAAATAGCGCATGAAAACATGATTACCAGAGACCACTTCACGTTGCATACACGCAGAATGAGTTGCGAGAGTTTGTGGCGAAGTACAGTACATGGTCTGTTGCAGCTGGAAATGATTGACAATTCCCTGCGCTAGCGATTGGCGTCTCTTTTGAGGCTTGAGATTAAATTGCAAGGTTTTGGTGACGGAGTGGACGATGGGATTTCGGTTTTTTTTGCAGATAAGAGAAAGCGGGTCGATCGAATTATTCGGTTTGGGGAATGTCCCCCTGTTACCCACTGCAGTTGCGTCGCCATTAGTGTCGCTAAGGATGTAAATGGATGGTGTCCATTTGCCCAACTGTGATGTGGGCTGTTCATGACGGGAAAGTCGATTGTCTGTGGCTGGCTAGGAATGACGTTGCTGTGGAAACTAGAGGGTTCATATGTATATTGAGGGCCCTAGGTCAGGGTCGGCCGGCCAAGTGTCTGAATCGATGAGGGCCAGAAATAGTCTAAACCGCATGCGGGCCACAGTAGTCGGCGGAAATACAATAGTATTTGGAAGCAAGATGGGAAATGGAAGGGTGGGGCTAGGCCGTCGGTCAGTAAGTATGCGTGCGTGCGTGCTCGCTCCGCTTCTCGTGCTGTGATTCTGGGGGTGCCCTGGCTCGGCTGTAAGGCACCGTCGGTGTCCATTTCTGTTAACCAGAATAGGTCAAGGGAGTGCGGTGCAGCGCCATGGAGAAACGGTTTGTGCCACGTGTGGTGGACCATTTCAGTCTACGTCGCCAGAGTTGGGGGGGGCGAGGCAGATAAAGATAACCATGCGCAGGCAATAAGGGAGTCCAGGATTAGATTTTGTCCAGGCCTTAGTCTAGAATCCACGCGATAGCAGGGCCAGTCCTGGGGCATGGGGCAGTCAGCAAGATATGTCCGAGTTAATTGATCTATGCATATGTGGATCGAAAGATCTTGATGAAAGGGAGGTACCAGGGACGAAGATAACATACGGGGGAAAGTCGGAAGACGGGGGCCAGAACCAAGGATACATATCCAAGTATTTGCGAGGTCCTTCGCTGTTTTCCCCTGCACTAGGGTGTTTCGAACACGTTGGAGGGGACTTGTGACTGGAGGTCTCGGGTCTCTTTTAGTGGGTCTAATTTGGGGAAACATTAAGTGTACGTCCTAAAATGAGATACATCTTACTTTAGTTGATACAGGAAGAGGTGTGGCCTCAAAAATCCTTCGGATTCTCAACCACCGTTATTCTTGTGGAGAACAATTTGTCGAAAGATCCTCAAGAAGCGTCCGCTATTAAGTAGTAATTATCACCACGTTTTCATGAGATGTATTTCATTCTGAAATAAACTCATCAGAGATACGACACGTACCCTCCTGGATAACGAAAAGTGGAATCCATACAGTTAGTGAAGCTCGAAGTGCCAATCCCTGGACTAACACCTTAAGACGTTGCAGACAGCCAACTCGCATGCGTGGGGATACCCGTACAGTTCTAAACCTGTAATGCCTTACACGCAGCCTTCATCATCATCAGCATCGTCCATTTCTCCCAGGGAAAGTTGGGCCACCATACAGTGCCGTTTCTCTCGCCATTTGCAATGCACAGGAATAGTGTTCGTATGGCGCCAGACAATCTGGTACTATGTGCATCGGAACCGGCGGTCGAGGGACAGCGTAAATAAAGAATGAGGGTATATATCTAGATGCTTGCATACATGCATAATATCAAGGGATCCAATACTACATCCCGAAGGTACCAGAAGATATATAGTTGAGATTACCTTGATTTTGCAAGGATTCTGATGGGGTAGGGTTGAAAGTAGATATCCATCGCGTTGGAAATTGCAGTTCCTGGATGCACTGGGACGCACGGTGTGGTTATGCGGTTGGATTTGCTGGTCTAGCGAAGATGCCCCGGCCGTACAGCATTTCGGTTCCACGAAATTAGCCAAACCATAACAGTCCGCCACTTTCTTGACATCCCTGTTCATTGACAGAGCGACCCAGTATTTGCTGGCAGTGTAACAGGCATTGCAGTATTAGTGCCATTGGGTCTTCCAAATACGCACCGGCAATTGCCGAGTTCTGACTACGACTCAACGCCAAAACAATGGCAAGTCTTCGTCCTCCTCCGGGCATGCCCCCCCCACCCCCACCTGGGATGCCACCAGGCGCAGAGATGCCTGCTGCGGCTTTGCAACACAAGAGTCACAAGTGGATTCAGATGCAAAACAAAAGATACGGCGAAAAGAGGAAGGCGGGTTTCGTTGATACAGCCAAGGCCGACCTTCCCCCCGAGCACATACGGAAGATCATGAAGGTACTCTACTCTTATTGTGAGCTTGTTTGATTATCTTAATCTGTCTGTTTGTGCCCCAGGACCATGGTGATATGAGCAACCGAAAATTCAGAAATGACAAACGCGTCCATCTTGGGGCCCTCAAATATGTTCCTCATGCTGTTCTGAAGCTTCTCGAAAATATTCCTTTTCCATGGGAGGTTGGTATTTTGGCCTTCGACTAAATCGTCTTCAGAAACTAATGCATCCCATATGTAGCAAGTACGAGAGGTCCCAGTCCTGTATCACATAACCGGGGCAATCACTTTCGTCAACGAAATTCCGAGAGTCATTGAAGCCGGTATATCATGCGCAATGGAGTACCATGTGGCTGGCTATGCGACGCGAGAAACGCGACCGTCGTCACTTCAAGCGCATGCGTTTCCCACCGTTCGATGACGAGGAACCCCCGCTGGACTATGGGGATAACATCCTCGATGTCGATCCCCTCGAGGCCATTCAGTTGGATCTAGATGAAAACGAAGACAGCCCCATATTTGACTGGTTCTATGACCCTAAGCCGCTCATCGAGTCATCCATGGTGAATGGAACATCCTACAAGTATTGGTCACTGTCATTACCCGCCATGGCAAACTTGTACCGTTTCGGGCGGACTCTGTTATCAGATCATGCCGACAGCAATGCTAGCTACCTATTTGACAAGAAGTCTTTTTTCACTGCCAAAGCCCTCAATATGGCGATCCCGGGCGGTCCCAAGTTCGAGCCTTTGTGAGTCATCCTGTTTGCCTCCGCTTTTCAATCAGGCTCAAACATTCAATCTTTGTACCGTAGGTACCGTGACATGGAGGCATTCGACGAGGATTGGAACGAGTTTAATGATATCAATAAGATCATTATTCGACAGCAGATTCGAACGGAGTATAAGGTGGCCTTTCCGCATCTGTACAATTCGCTCCCTCGTTCCGTCCAGATATCGCCGTACCACACTCCAAAGAATGTGTATATCCGTACTGACGATCCCGACCTCCCTGCTTTTTACTTCGACCCCCTAATTAACCCTGTGTCGTCTCGAGCCTTCGCGCCGAAGGTCTTGCCATTGGTCTCCCACGAAGACGCAATATTCGGACCGAATGGAAATGATGACGACTTTGAGTTGCCAGAAGAGGTCGAGCCTTTCCTTGTCGACAAAGATCTTGAAAACGAGCATACTGCGGATGCCATCGCTCTATGGTGGGCTCCGGCTCCCTACAATCACCGTAGCGGACGGACTCGTCGGGCAGAGGATGTCCCACTTGTCAAGAACTGGTTCCTGGAGCATTGTCCACCCAATCAGCCAACGAAAGTCCGCGTCTCGTATCAGAAATTGCTCAAGTGCTTCGTCTTGAACGAGCTGAAACGTCGTCCGACCAAGGCTATGACTAAGCGAAACTTGTTCAAGCAGCTCAAGGCGACCAAGTTCTTCCAAACGACCACCTTGGATTGGGTGGAAGCAGGTCTTCAGGTCTGCCGTCAAGGTTACAACATGTTGAATCTTCTTATCCATCGCAAGGTTTGCAACTTCGCAATCTCCTTTTTTTACATCCTAATTCATTGTTCACTTTCGCAGAATCTTAATTACTTGCATTTGGATTATGTCAGTAAATTCCATTGAGGCATGCTTCTGGATACAGGAACTCACAGCTTTGTTCCACAGAACATGAACTTGAAACCAGTGAAAACGCTAACGACTAAGGAGCGCAAGAAGTCGCGCTTTGGAAATGCGTTCCATTTATGCCGAGAAATCCTTCGTCTTACCAAACTGGTGGTAGACGCACACGTCCAGTTTCGCTTAGGCAACGTTGATGCCTTTCAATTGGCCGATGCACTGCAATACATCTTCGCGCACATTGGTGCGCTGACAGGAATGTACCGGTGAGTATATGCGTATTTAGTAGATGGCTTAAGGTCGAATTTTAAGAAAATTCTCCTATATTTCAGGTACAAATACAAGGTAACTAATTTACAGCAACCTGTAATTCATCGCTGATCGCAATCTATCGTAGTTGATGCGCCAAGTCCGGATGACGAAGGATCTCAAACATTTGATATATTACCGCTTCAATACTGGTCCGGTTGGCAAAGGCCCTGGGTGTGGGTTCTGGGCTCCAGGCTGGCGTGTTTGGCTTTTCTTCATGCGGGGCATTGTGCCTCTTCTCGAACGATGGTACGTCTTGGCCCATCATTCATCGCGTTTCGGTGCCTGCAGTTTACTAGATCCCTTCCTCAACCATTCAGGCTTGGCAACCTGCTCGCTCGTCAATTCGAGGGACGAAATAGTAAGGGTGTCGCCAAGACGGTGACAAAACAACGTGTGGAATCTCATTTTGACCTCGAGCTGCGTGCGGCCGTCATGCACGATATTTTGGACATGATGCCTGAGTCAATTAAGCAGAACAAGGCTAAAACCATCCTACAACACCTGTCTGAAGCGTGGAGATGTTGGAAGGCCAACAGTAAGTTTGATCGAATGGGACTACTTTGCTTAGTTGGGGGCTAACACGCTATTTACATAGTTCCTTGGAAAGTCCCTGGCATGCCCACCGCTATTGAGAACATTATCTTGCGCTACATTAAAAGCAAAGCTGATTGGTGGTGCTCGTTCGTGACCTCTTCATTATTTATGTTGGTCTTGAAACCCATTCCCCTTCATCCAGAGTCGCACATTACAATCGTGAACGTATTCGTCGCGGTGCCACCGTCGACAAAGCTGTCGTCAAGAAGAACCTTGGTCGGCTTACTCGTGAGTTCGAAGGGTTTTATTCATATATGGAAGGTCTTCATTCACTTTCTATTATGTCTCAGGTTTGTACCTCAAAGCTGAACAGGAACGTCAGCATGGCTATCTTAAGGATGGTCCCTACATTAGTGCAGAGGAAGCCGTGGCAATCTACACTACAACCGTTCACTGGCTCGAGAGCCGAAAATTCGGTGAGATTTGTTGCACCTCTCTCTTTTTAGCTTCTAACGCCTCTTTTGCGCAGCCCCTATTCCGTTCCCGTGAGTCACACTTTTTCATCTTTTATATGCTTCGTGCTCATATTCCGCAGGCCACTGTCGTACAAGCATGATACGAAACTCCTGGTACTCGCCCTCGAGAAGCTGAAAGAGGCGTATAGTGTCAAAGGCCGGCTGAATCAATCTCAGCGCGAAGAACTTGCACTGATCGAGCAGGCATACGATCAATCCACACGAATGTGAGTTCGAGGTGTCAGTTTGAAGGCTTCTTGCCTTTTACTCAATGCTATGTATCAGGTCTGTCACGAATTAAACGTCTTCTCTTGACTCAACGTGCATTCAAGGAGTCTGGAATCGGTATGTATAGATTATTTGTTTGCGAACTTGGTCCCCAACGACGATCTTCCGTTTTCCAGAATTTTTCGATACGTACGACAAATTGATTCCATGTTATGACATCGAGCCAGTGGAGAAGATCACCGACGCAGTGCGTCTCCGTATTTCCCACTGACATCTTATATTATATCTTGCTCATCGTTTCGCCCATAGTACCTCGACCAATTCCTTTATTTCGAGTGGGTAACGCTGTATTTTCTAACGCGATCACAGAACTGACTTCCGTTGCTAGAGCGGACAAGCGAGGGTTGTTCCCTGCCTGGATCAAGCCGGCGGATACTGAGCCTCCCCCACTGCTAGTGTACAAGTGGTGCCAAGGCATCAACAACTTGACCGATATCTGGGAGACTAGCGAGGGCGAATGCAATGTTTTAATGGAAACCGTGCTCTCAAAGGTGTACGAGAAGATTGATCTCACCTTGCTCAACCGCCTGTTACGATTGATCCTTGACCATAACTTGGCGGACTACATTACTTCAAAGAACAATACGGTCTTGACGTATAAGGATATGGCGCACACTAATGCTTTCGGTCTCATTCGTGGTCTTCAATTCTCCGCTTTCGTCTTCCAGTATTACGGCCTTGTGCTTGATCTCCTTATTCTGGGTCTTCAGCGGGCCAGTGAAATGGCGGGCCCTCCACAACTCCCCAACAATTTCCTTCAGTATCGGGACAGCGCTACCGAGACGCGACATCCCATCCGTCTCTACTCCCGTTATATCGATCGACTTCACATCTTATTCCGCTTTACCGCAGATGAGTCTCGCGATCTGATCCAACGGTACCTCAGTGCCAATCCTGATCCGACAAACAATAACGTCATTGGATATAACAACAAGCGCTGTTGGCCTCGAGATTGTCGGATGCGGCTGATCAAGCATGATGTTAACTTGGGTCGGGCCGTATTCTGGAATGTCAAGCAGAGTCTTCCTCGTTCACTCACAACTATAGAGTGGGATGACACATTTGTCAGTGTTTATTCCAAGGAGAACCCCCAGCTTCTCTTCTCTATGTCTGGATTCGAGGTTCGTATCTTACCCAAAATACGGACGATGAACGGGGAACAGTTCTCTCTCAAAGACGGCGTTTGGAATCTCACGAACGAACAAACGAAGGAGCGGACCGCACAGGCATTCTTGCGGGTTTCTGATGATGGTTTGCATCAAAACCGAATCCTAGGAAATTCGCCTCACTGATTTTTTTTTCTCCACTTATAGGTATCCAGCAGTTTAACAATCGTATCCGGCAGGTGCTAATGAGCTCGGGATCAACAACATTCTCGAAAATTGTCAACAAGTGGAATACAGCCCTCATCGGTCTAATGACGTACTACCGCGAGGCAGTTGTCCATACCAACGAGCTCTTGGACGCTCTGGTCAAAGCCGAGAATAAGATTCAGACGCGGGTGAAGATCGGTTTGAATAGTAAAATGCCTTCACGTTTCCCCCCCGTGGTCTTCTACACGCCCAAGGCATGACGATCTCCTTCTGTGTTTGTTACCTTGCTAATTGATTGTCTACAATAGGAACTGGGAGGGTTGGGTATGTTGTCCATGGGGCATGTCTTGATCCCTCAGAGTGATCTTCGATGGTCTAAACAGACTGATGTTGGAGGTTAGTTGATCGCATACGCACCTGACGGCACTCACTTATAGTTTTATTTTTCGCAGTTACTCACTTCCGATCCGGTATGAGTCACGAAGAAGATCAGCTCATTCCCAATCTCTATCGTTACCTCCAACCTTGGGAGGCTGAATTCATGGATTCAGCTCGGGTTTGGTCCGAGTATTCGATGAAACGCAAGGAAGCTAATGCTCAGAATCGTCGATTGACACTGGAAGATCTGGAAGACAGTTGGGATCGTGGAATTCCTCGAATCAACACTTTGTTCCAAAAAGATAGACATACATTGGCGTACGACAAGGTTCGCTTCTTTGGCCATTCTGCAACGGATTGTTTTTGAGCTAAAGTTTTGCTCTCCCCAGGGCTGGCGAGTGCGAACAGATTTCAAGCAGTATCAGTTGTTGAAGCAGTAAGTCTTTCGCACTCTATTTGGTTGAAATTGTTGACAGGGCCTCTTGTAGCAATCCCTTCTGGTGGACATCTCAACGTCATGATGGAAAGCTTTGGCAACTTAATAATTATCGCGTCGATGTTATCGCTGCGCTTGGAGGTGTGGAAGGCATCCTGGAGCACACGCTTTTCAAGGGGACATATTTCCCCACTTGGGAAGGTATTTTACTGGGTCTGCCCGGTCGCCTATCCCACGCTGAGTGTTGATTACAATTCTTAGGTCTCTTCTGGGAGAAGGCGTCTGGATTCGAAGAGTCGATGAGATATAAGAAGCTCACTAACGCCCAGCGATCCGGTCTAAACCAGATTCCGAATCGCCGGTTCACCCTCTGGTGGAGTCCAACTATCAACCGAGCCAACGTGTATGTTGGGTTCCAAGTCCAACTTGATCTGACTGGAATCTTCATGTATGCGTGCTTAGTAATCTCTACGGAAACTTATTTCTGACAATTTAATCTTACACAGGCACGGCAAAATTCCCACTCTCAAGATCAGTTTGATTCAGATCTTCCGTGCGCATTTGTGGCAAAAGAGTGAGTATTTGCTTTACCCCGTATTTGTGATGCGTTTTAAATTGTTGTTCGTTTCGCCAACAGTTCACGAGAGGTTAGTGCCTGCCCTATATTGCTTTCCACTCACTTTTAACCTTATCTCTGGGCGCTTCCTTAGTGTTGTCATGGATCTTGTGAGTCCCCATGCTAATATTCCTTTACGCCTCTCTTGACGATGCCTTTTGCAGTGTCAAGTTTTCGATCAGGAGCTGGAGGCTCTCCAGATTGAGACCGTACAGAAGGAGACGATTCACCCTCGAAAAAGCTACAAGATGAACTCGTGAGTGAAGCCTGATGTCACATGGCCGTCTGTTTTGGCATCCTCATCCTTTTCCCAGATCTTGCGCGGACATCTTGTTATTCTCAGCGTATAAGGTTCGTACGCCTCGTTTGTGAGGTTGCCGGGTACTGAGGCATTTTATTCAGTGGAACATTGCACGACCATCGCTGGTAACAGATGTAAGTTTCAATGGCACGTCCCCCAAACTTGTTGCTGAGCAAGATCAATAGAATAAAGACGTCCTGGACGGTACGACGAGCAATAAGTATTGGATAGATGTTCAGTTGCGTTGGGGAGATTTCGATACCCACGACATTGAACGATATACTCGAGCGAAATTCCTGGACTACGTGAGTGGTCGTTCGCGCTCTGGGATTAGAAATACTGACGTCGGTTCAGGTTTCGGATTCTATGAGTATCTATCCTTCCCCAACTGGCGTCATGATTGGCATGGACCTGGCGTATAACATATGGTCTGCATATGGCAACTGGTTCCCAGGCATGAAACCTCTCATTCAACAAGCCATGGCCAAAATCATGAAGGCGAACCCTGCCGCGCACGTGCTGAGAGAGCGTATTCGGAAGGGTCTTCAACTTTATTCCTCGGAGCCCACGGAACCATATCTCAACAGTCAGAACTATTCCGAGCTCTTCTCCAATCAAATTATCTGTCAGTAAATATGCTTTTTCTTCAGTATCCTAACTGATTGGTTCCTGCCGTCCCATAGGGTTCGTCGATGATACAAATGTGTATCGGGTCACCATGTAAGATTTGCTGTAGTGATACCTGACGAATTACAATCTTATCGCCCTTTACCACAGTCACAAGACGTTCGAAGGCAACTTGACCACCAAACCTGTTCGTATCTTTTCACTTTAGCAGGATTCATTGCTGACGATGACTCCCGATTTCAGATCAGTGCGAGACTTTTTAACGGTCCTAAGGGAGAATACTAATATGAATTTTGACAGATGGAGCGATCTTTATCTTCAATCCTCGATCCGGACAGCTTTTCTTGAAGGCAAGCATTCTAGTCCTTTCCCTGTACCAGTGGTGTGGCTGATCTCATTTTCCCAGGTCATTCATACAAGTGTGTGGGCGGGTCAGAAACGTCTTGGGCAGCTCGCGAAGTGGAAAACCGCTGAAGAAGTGGCCGCATTGGTTCGCTCGTTGCCAGTTGAGGAACAGCCCAAACAAGTCATTGTCACCCGAAAGGGCATGTTAGGTATGTTTCGTCCTCAAAACCCCATTTATCGGGATTCTCATGCAACATACAGACCCGCTGGAGGTCCATTTGCTGGATTTCCCCAATATCGTTATCAAGGGAAGTGAACTTCAGCTCCCATTCCAAGCCTGCATGAAGATGGAGAAGTTTGGTGACCTGATCTTAGTAAGCAGATATTCTTCAATCCGTGTTTGTCAGAAATTGACCTAGGTTTTTCTAGCGCGCGACCCAACCTCAAATGGTTCTGTTCAGCCTATACGGTACGTGATGCTGTATTTATCGCGTGAATTTTTTTTCTCACTGATTGGGGACGTGAACAGACGATTGGCTCAAGTCTATCTCTAGTTATACCGCATTCTCACGGTTAATCCTGTTGCTGCGAGGGCTTCACGTGAACAATGAGAAGGCAAAGATCATTCTTCGACCCGACAAGTCGACTATTACCGAGCCTCACTTTGTCTGGCCCTCTCTATCCGATGATGAATGGATCAAAGTTGAGGTAGCCCTGAAAGACCTGATCCTTGCTGTGAGTCATCGCATTTGGCAAATTTTGGATGGCTACTTATTGATGGGTTTTTTATAGGACTTCGGAAAGCGCAACAGCGTGAACATCGCGTCTTTGACCGCCAGTGAAATCCGGGACGTCATCCTTGGTCAAGAGATTGCTGCCCCGTCCGTTGCCGCGTTTTTTGGAACCATAATTTGTCGTATTGATTCCTCTTTGTTTAGATCCATCCAGCGTCAGCAAATGGCAGAGCTCGAGAAGACTACGGAAGCTCAGAGTCAAGTCACGGCGATCCAAACGTAAGCCAGGTGCCTAACGAGTCTCGCGCCACGTTGTCTGATTTGCACCTCACCTATAGACAAACTACCAACATTCACGGAGATACTTTGCAAGTTGTGACGAGTCAGTGCAGAGTGTGATTTTACCAATACAGGCCTTTTCTGATGGTCATATCTTCCAGCCACAAACTACGAACAACAGGTTTTCAGCAGCAAGTCTGATTGGCGAGTGCGGGCTATCTCAGCGACCCATCTTCCTCTCCGCCTTCAGCATATTTACGTCTCGAACGATGATGTCAAAGACGATGCTGCATCCTTCACCTACGTCATCCCCAAGAACATACTTCGCACGTTTATTACTAGTGCAGATTTGCGGACCCAGGTGGCGGCATACTTGTATGGGTTGTCTCCTCCAGACAACAAACAAGTCAAGGAAATTCGAGTAAGTTGCAATTAACACGCGTATGCCGAATAACTAATTGACTTTCGCTCCTTAGGCTGTCGTGTGGGTACCTCAGCGGGGGAACAATAATTCTGTGGAGTTGCCATCGCAGCTGCCCAAGGACGATTTCCTCCTGAAAGATCTCGAACCCCTAGGGTGGATCAAGACCCAAGCACTCGACCTTCCGCATCTAACCCCGACGGATGTGACAACGCAAGCAAAGATCATGGCTGAACATTCTGAATGGGGTCCCAACTCGATTTGTTTGTCGTGCTCTTTCACTCCAGGCTCAATTTCTTTATCTGCCCACTCGCTGACCGTGCCTGGTTTCGAGTGGGGACGTAAAAATGCCGACAACTCGGCTAATCCTCCGGTAGATGGATTACGTTACAAACATAACTGCTAATACTGACCATTTCCTATTAGGGATTCAATCCAAACATGTCTGAACGTGTGCAGGTAAATACTTCCGGGTCCTGGTCTGTGGGCGATGGTCTGACGCATACGCTCTAGTTGCTGCTCTCCGACCGAATTTTGGGGATGACGCTTGTCCCTGAAGGCAAAGTTTGGAACTATGGGATTGGACTGACACAATTATGGTCGCCGACATTGCCGTATTCCATGGTGCTTGACACACCCCTGCCCTTCTGGGCGGAGGCGCATCGTCCCGCGGCATTCCTCTCGGTATGTATCCTGTAATCTCCCTCTTCCGTAACCTTTTCTTACCCGTTTTGACTTAGTTCGCGAATTTGGTGGGTGGAGAAGATTCAGCTGATGTGGAGAATAGCTTTGCTTAATTTTTGGGTGATTGTTTGTGATTGTACTCATTTATGTAACCCACTTTATAATTATATCTCATGTGGTGTGGCTCCACTCAACTTCGTGAGTACATTGCCTTTTGGGAGTCAATTGCATGTGTGCCGACAGCCGGAATCGCGGTGCAAGGTGAGCCAGCCCAATGGAAGGCCAAGGGGGGCAGGGGAAGGATGCGGAAATGGGCCGAATTGGTAGGACCGTGCTGCGACCGCATCCCGGCAGTCTCCGTCCACTATAGGCTTGTCACGCACCCTCCTTTCTTCTGGTTACCCTTCCCCTGTTCCTGAGCACAAAGCATGCTCCCCCACCTCTTTACAACATGGGCGTCCGTCTCGCTACTTTCTTTACCGCACCTGGTCCGTGGTTTCCTTCTCCCAATGCACTATGTCAACGTACTCAAGGAACCATCCTGTTCGTGCTTACCAGACTCGTGCAGTTACCCCGGGAGGGATAGATGAAGTTGGAAATACCCTTGTTAGTGCAATGATGGTACGTCACTCTAACTATCCTTCCCCGGTTATCGCTGAACCCATCATCAGATGTTTTTGGGCAGCCAAGATAAAGTTTACATCCTAGACAAAGTTGAAGGCAATCCCACCCAGATCAATGGCCATTCCGCCTGGGCAGCTGAATGGTGCGCGTTTGTTTCTCTGCGCTTGCCAGATTTCGTACTTCATTTGATTGTGTTGTTCAAGGGATCTTGCCTCGAACACTGCGACACCTATGGACGTCATCACGAATCCTTTTTGTGCTTCTGGGATGCACTTTCCAAATGGCTCTTTCGTCACCTTCGGTGGCAATGGGGCTGTCGGCCCTGGCGGCAATATTAGCAATGTGGTGGGGCCGACCGGAACTGGTGCGTGCGAACTCAGTCGGCATGGGCCTTGTTCCTGACTGGTTATCCCCCAAGGTTTCTATTCGTCGGTCTACCAGGATTATGATGGAGAGAATGTTGTTCGAATCCTTAATCCTTGCCACGCAGGCGACCCCCTAACATCGTGCCAGTGGTACGACAATTCGACCACACTCATGAAGCGACGGTGGTATTCGACTGCCGAACCCTTAGCCAATGGAACACTAGTCATTGTAGGCGGCTTTGTCAACGGAGGATACATTAATCGAAACTATCCGAATACCGATCCTGCGTATGAAGGAGGGGCGGCCGAACCGACTTACGAATTCTACCCCCCGCTATCGGGTTACACTCCCCAGGTCATGAACTTTGTCGTCAACACCAGTGGTCTCAATTCGTACCCTCATCTATTCCTAATGCCATCTGGGAAGATTTTTGCTCAAGCCAATTACAGCACAAGTACGTAAAATAGACATCCACAATTATAATTCATCCTCCTGACATAGTCCCTTCCTGCCCAGCCCTGTGGGATTATGACCAAAACAAGGAATACCCACTTCCGGATACGCCAGGCCAGATCGTTCGTGTATATCCCGCTTCCGGTGCCGTCGCGATGCTCCCCCTCACGCCCGCAAACAATTACACCCCAACCATCCTTTTCTGCGGTGGAACCCACATAGATGACGCCCTGTGGGGTAACTACAGTTACCCCGTCGCAAACACTTGGGAGATTCCTGCGTCCACAGACTGCCAACGCATTACCCCCGAACCTACAGATGGATCGTCCCCGGAATATGTGCAAGATGATAATTTACCTGATTCACGGACCATGGGCCAATTCATCGCATTGCCTGACTGGGACCCTCCTCATCATAAATGGTGCATTGAATGGTACTGCTGGTTATGCTACTCAGACCGGCCAGACTACCCAAATGCCTTACGGGATGAGTTTGGCCCATGGACCGGTTTTGACGCCTGCGATCTTACAATCCGAACGCGCCGAAAGGATCCCGCTGGAACTCTGCGGGCCTGCAGTCTTCTACCATTCCACGACTTTACCATTCATCAGCCCTCCTACTTCCTGATCGCCTCCGTTCTTATTGCTGGTTCCAACCCTAACGTCGACTACAACAATAATACGGTTTACAGTACTGAATACCGCGCGGAGAAATTTTATCCCCCGTACTTTAGTGGGACACGGCCCGTTCCTTCTGGGGTCCCAAACACATTGACGTATGGGGGAAACCCATTCGATCTCGCGTTGGAGAATTCCTCCTACAGTGGTGATGCGAATACCGCTGCTACGAATACGACCGTCGTCTTGATCCGTCCCGGTTTCACTACGCACGCAATGAACATGGGACAGCGGATACTGCAGCTCAATAATACTTACACGGTCAACGACAACGGGACAATCGTCTTACACGTCTCTCAAGTACCGCCCAATGCCAATCTCCTTACCCCTGGACCTGCTCTTCTGTTCGTCGTGGTATCCGGTATCCCGTCCAACGGTACTATGATTACCGTAGGGACAGGGGATTTTGGGACACAGCCCCTCAATGCTGTTTCTGCGCTCCCTGCATCCGTCAATGCCTCAACGTCGGTACATGGAAGCGGGAGTCCAAGCCCTTCTTCAAGTTCAAACCATTCCTCCACATCCACCGGGGTAATTGTTGGCGCAATCGCCGGCGGTGCGGTCATCCTAATCGTGTTGGCGACACTCGTGTTCTATCGTATGCGGCGACGAAGTCCCTCGAAGACGGTGACTCACAATCCTGTCCTTCCTGGGTTACCCTACAAAGAGAATCCAGGGCGAAACTCGGACGCGTTCATCCCGCTGCAGCAGTACAATAACTCTGCATGGAACGTGGAGGAATCCCAGAGCCAGGTACCCTCTCCAAGCGCATATTTCGATCACGAGAAGGGATACGGGAGTCCCCGACCCAGTGTCCAGAGTTATGATGACTATTACGATCATCCTCCGCCATCACAGTTGACCCCGTACGCCGGAGGCAGGGCCTCATGAGCTTCATCTACTTGTATATGACGTGGTCCCGACCTTCCTGGGTCAGCCGACGCTGTCTCGTCGTCGTATCTCTATCTTCATTATATGTTGGGCATGGACTAATGGGCCGAAGCGGTAATATTTCTCCCTGACCAGTTAACTTGAGAATCATTTCCCTAGGTTGACTATGTACTTGACCCTCACACCTCTGGAATCTTTTTGGTTTCAAAACCCGACATGGACCTTACTTCTCTCTTTCCCCTGCACACATTGCACACATTGCAAACGGCCACTTAGGATACTGTCGTGCTACTGACCGTTAGACAATCGTTCTTCGCTTTTCGCACTTGTACCTGTCATTTCAATGATAACATACTCGGGTCTCAAGGTGTGCGGGTGAGCGCGAAATAGAAGCAAGGGTCTCATCACCCCTACTCATACTTTACAGCCTCCCCTCGGTTGTGCAAGAAATCTTCTCACGTTTGTCAAGGGTCTGCGAAATGTTTCAGCGATGCCGAAAGGCCTTTAAATGCGCATCCATATGTGATTGCTGTATCAGGCTCGTGAGGCCCGCACTGGTTTCTGAGATATAGGAAGTCAAAGTGTACAATTCTGGAGCGGCAGTTGCCGACCGACTCAACGCTACCATACTCTAGCCCTATTTCCGACGTTGTGACTTCACCCCCAAACTAACACTCAGGCTCCTCTGATGGACACTTGTATCTCGTCAAAAATCAACCTGTAATCAGCGTGATAGGGTTATCGGGGGCTTCGCGTCCGTTGGGTTTTTTTTTGACTTTTCGGACTCTTTCTCCGAAAGAAGCGCGCGAGCCGACGACTGGGGATTGGAGGCTGTGGTTGGAAAGTGGTTTCAATCCCCGACTCGCTACTGGTAGCGGGAATTCTGCCTGCGCTCGGCCGCACCGATTGCCCCTAGCGGACTCTTTGAGATACCTATCCCGATTTAGTCTCCGTGACCCCAGATTTCCCATCATTTTATATTTTTCTATGACGAAAAATTCTAGGCCCGAGGATGACGGGCCTCATTGGGTGGAAATAACGTGGGAGTCGGGCGGAGGCTTCTTTTGCAGAGCCTCGGCAAGGGGGGCGGGGAAGTGTGTGCGTTTGACATCCAATCCCAGCGACAAGCATAATTGCCTCAATAACCGCAAGCCCTGGGGTGGGGCGTAATACGACTTTGTATACAGAGATGTAGCGCTTGGACCAGTTCGGCAGGATTTTTGTGGGATCTCGGTCTGGGCGAGGGAGGGAGGGCTCCTTCAGAATATTGTACCGATCTCCCACGGCGATCCGCCCTCTAACACGCCCCATCATGTAGTAGACTCCCTAGTATAAGCTCAAAATTATCCGATAGAAAAAGGCTGTTCACCGGATTGGATGACATTTTCTTTCATAGAATGAACCATACTATTGGGGCCGAACATCCCCATACTGTTAAGCGCGCTAGGGCGCTTGACCATTTATAGAGTCCCACAGCCTCCTTCTAAGCGCTGCGATACCTGTGCTATTAGAACGCGTGCCGGACGACCGACATGAGGCACATTCATTCCCTTTCGGGATGCGATGCTGGCTACATCCGAAATACCCCCCGCCAATGGCGACCCCAGGCGCTATTTAAAGAAAGGAAAGGCGTTGTGGATTTCACTCCCCACAACCACTTCCCCCCCCGCCCACCCTCATGGTCCGCAACCAGAGACCCCCCGGCAACGTGAGGAGACGATCGCGGAGAGGCTGTCTGGTCTGTAGAGTGAGGAAGAAGGTACTGTGGCGGACGCATACATGCCCTGGGCTGGTGATTTTCCTGATCTCATCCCAACAACTGTAGCCTTGCTCAGGCCCAGACCCCGACTTCCCGTCGACCTGCGCGCAGTGTCGAGGCCTACACATCGAGTGCCTGGGCTTTCCTGGGGCCCGTCCAAACTGGATGCGAGTGAGTACTAGTAGTAGTTGCACAGAGCTCGAAGATGCCAATGCACCATCTAGGAACCGGCGAGGCTCCAACGAGTAAAGGAAGAGATAAAGCACTGGACGGCAAGGCGGGGCAGTCACGCTGGCTTCCTCGATCTGTCCCCATATTGTGGAGACACGTCCGAGTCCGGAGGGAACTTCCAGGTCACCACCAGCGCCAACCTCGCTGTACCAACTCCAACTGCTCCTCCGGCAAGTCCCTCCGCATCCGGATCTGGCTCTACACCTACACCCACCCAGACACGCCCCCGGCTGCATGTAGACCCCACGTTCTCTGCGTATCCCGCGTACCATACATTCCAACACGCAGGACCTTCCAGTCTCCCAATCCCAGCACGGGTGACACCCTTTGTAAGAATTCTATGCTCCTCGTATCCATCAGTACCCTCACTTGTCCATTCCAGCTCCTGAGCACGCCCGCCGCTTCAGTCATCACAATCGCTCCAGATCCACCTCTGCAATACCTACCGATCGATCTGGCGATATCCCCCAGTCGTACACAAATCGACCTTCAACTTCACGAGGCTATCGGCAACAAAGTGATGAATGTAATGTTTCCAAGCTCACGGAATACTTTTCATCATGAATTCTCATCCAGAGAATATAGTTGCCCCAGGCTCGACGCAAGAAACGTCGCTGAACATGACCCAGAATACAACTGGAATCCCTGAAGTATTAGTCTCACCGGCAGTAGAGTCCGATTTTCCCTTTGACATACAGAGTGAGCTCCTCCATCTGGCCATCGCTCTGGGACTACTCCACTCATTCATTAATTATAGGATATCTCAATATTAATGGAGAGTCTGAATCTTGGCGTTCGGATACCTCCTCTCCCTCTGGCGCCTCTTCTGTATATTCTACCCCTCTTTCCGGGACGTCCGACCCTGCGGTTTCGCCTTCCTCGCCATCTCCCTCCTTCTACCTCCTCAATGTCAATGTAGAGGCTGAATCTTGGCGTTCGGATACCTCGTCTGCCTCCGGCGCCTCTTCTGTATATTCCACCCCTCTTTCCGGGGCGTCCGACCCTGTAGTTTCGCCATCCTCGCCCTTGGCTCTCCCCTCCCCATCTCCCTCCTTCTACCTGTCTTCGTCCGGTGGCTCGGGCCCCGCATCCCTATTGAGTCCTGATGGCTCTTTTTATTCCCCCGCGTCCTCTACATCATCTTTGGCGCTAGAGTTCTCAAATACGACCCTGGGAGAAGGCTTCCGGGATAGTCAGCAAGGCGACGCATACATCGAGACGCCTTTGGGCGACTTTACCTCACACTTGGATAATGGAGGTAAGAAAATACTCTCAGTGCGATGTCCGCGTCGTCATCTGAATCATTCCTTGTACCAGTACCAGGTCTAGGCCTTGACTTTGGCTCGTCTATATTCCGGTATACTTGATCTCCCTGATTGAACGTCCGCCGTCCGTTCATCTTGAGGATGATGGACTTGCGGGTCGTTGGTTCTTTTTCCTTTTTTTTTGTTTGCTTTCTTGCACTGCCCTGCATCATGCGAAAATTAATACCCAAGCTCTATTTACAAATACACGAACATCCTGCACTGTAGCATACACCCCACCACCACTATTGTTTTGTGTCTCCGCCTCATTCCACATCGTGCATTTTTTGTTTTACCTCGTTTGCGATACTAAGCACCCTTAGTATTTTCCTGTATTCCCCTTACTTTGTCGTTTGTTGTTCGTAATAACGTGCTGTGCTTTGCTGTGACGTTCCCCTTCCGAATAATGAGTACAGCATACAGAGAGAGTGAGAGAGGAAGTGATTATTTGAGTCACGAGTATTGCTGAAGTTGGGCGATCGCATTTGGAACTACTGTAGACCGTTGAAATTACACAGCAAAACTAGCCGTATGCTGTGCAAGCATCTGCTACTTTCAGCATAACCAATTCCAACGTCTCTTTCTCGTTTCTAGATCTCGAGCACAGCTTTGCAAGTCGCATGCACATACAGTAATATACACATAACATATACGGACAATATTATACAAGTAGGGAAGTATGGACACAAAGTTTGCACCGCCAAGCGAGCAGTATAGTATTGGGCTATGTTACTGTTGAACATTTACAGGTCGTTGCCGTGTCCCTTAAACTTGGCTCGTTCGGTTCTGTACGGCTCCCACGCATCGCCGTATTTCTTCAGCAAGTCCCGTAGCTCCTT
Source organism: Hydnum rufescens UP504 (assembly GCA_014904985.1). Taxonomy (NCBI): domain Eukaryota; kingdom Fungi; phylum Basidiomycota; class Agaricomycetes; order Cantharellales; family Hydnaceae; genus Hydnum; species Hydnum rufescens. The sequence goes on along the minus strand of MU128995.1, from coordinate 95,629 downwards.
CCGTTGTTCAACCTACGCAACAATACCCGGGTTGTTTCAATGGCCAGGGATATCACAGATTTTGTTTTTTTTTTAGTGCGAAAACCTACCAGGTTCCAGGGCGTATCTTCATCACTGTATACATCTGTGAATAGCCCTGTAAGGGATGGCTTGAGGTCCTTCTCTGCCTTCTGGAACGCAGTCAACACTGCTTTCTTCTGCGACGCCTTGAGGCTGTCCTCCTCTTCTAAAGACCACCAGCCCTGTAACTCGAGGAATTTGCGCATCCGATGAAGAGGATTGTCTATCGAGAAAGGGAAAAAAAAATATTGTCAATGTCAGGTGGCTAAAATATAATGGAAAGAAGCCGCGCCGATCTTTTTCCAATCTTCGACCTCTTGCCGCGCGCGATAAGCAAAACTATCATCCGACGTCGAGTGGTGGCCAACACTTCCCAAAAAAAGAACAATGACGTAAAATGACGCTCTTTCTTCCATCCATTCATTACAGGACTCTCGCTCACCGGTATGTCATTGCTTCAACGAGCACAGGCTTGCTCTCCGCCACAGCTCGCCTTCGTGCTTCTGTGACGGCACTGAAGACGGCAAGGGCATCATTCCCGTCTACGCGTATAGTATCAATTCCGTATCCCGGCCCCTTGCCGCTATCCCATCCCCCTTGTATTGTTCGGCGGAAGGGGTGGAGATCGCAACTTAAGAGAAACCCCGCATTACTACGGTTCGGAACACAAGTTCGAGATCACTGATACTTACACCCATTGTTTCTGCATATCAGCACGAGCGCTAAAAGGGTGGTTGTGAAACCGTGGGTAATATTAATGATGATGGAGTCTCACGTACGTCCTCCTAATACGCTTGCCATTCCAAGGCCGGCATGGAAGTCGCCCTCTGAGGCAGCCCCTGAAAAAAAAAAAAAAAAACATCCAGCAGCATCAACAAACAGGTCCACCATACAATAGATGGGTCTCGCATCAACCTTCTCCAAAGTAGCACGCTACACAATCTACCCCCCGCCGGGCCGGATCGCGCTTAATGGCATATGCTACTCCTGCGGCCTGGGGTAACTGCGTTGCCAGGGGACTTGATATGGTGTGGAAATGGAATCGAGGAGCGCCGAAGTGCTTTTGGAAAAAGCACAAAAGTAATCAGACTCATGAGATTGACCTCGAGAAATATAGTATATATATATATATACGTACCACTGGCATCTGGCGCCCTTTGCCTGCGTCTCGTTCCGTGGAGAGACATTGGGCCATGAGCTCGTCTATACTGCACCCCCTCCATACCAGCACGCCCATTTCGCGATATTGGCCTAAGACTCTGTCGCATTCCGAAATAGCTGTCGGGTATGTGCATCATAGGCAACGTATGAGCTTACGCACTCATCATTCGGGCCTAATGCAGCGGCGCTCCCGACGATGCTCGCCTCTTCTCCATGCTACAGGAGTACGACAGATTCAGACAGACGGAACTCGATCGATTGCGGGGAAAACAATAATCGTCACTTACCGATGTCATCTATCAACAATAGTGACATCTTAGGCCGAAAAGGAAGAAGCCATCAATCCCGCGGGACAACGCACATAGAAACTTATCTTCCCCTGGCGCTGGACATTGTACAGAATATTGTCCATGACCGGTAAGAGCATCATTGCCTCGTACATCTTGCGCGCAAAATCTCGCTCCATCTCCAGCATCCGCAGGCGAAATCACATCGGTATGTTAGCATAGGAAGGGGGAAGGTGAATGAGTGAGTGTCTCACATACCTCTGGCACGGTCGCTCCCTCCACGACATTACCGGTTCCGTCGAGAACGCGATACGTTGGTATCAGAGCACCCTCCAACACCGAATTAAAGAAATGCAGACGGGTCGTTAAAGATGAAGCAGGGGCACCTGGCAGTGAAGAGCCAGAGGCGAGTCTTAGGGGCCCCGATGCAGCGGCTGCATCATGCGCGATCTGTTGAATGGGGACGGCGCGTATCTGAGATGGTACGTTGTGTCAAACTTCATTGAAAATGAACGTACGCCCCGAAGGCCAAGTACTTGGCGAAGAAATCTTGTCCTTCCAAGGTGCAGAGTCATTATTACTCAAGTCCTACAAGCCACAGAAGTGCAGCTCTGATTGTGACGAGGGTCACTGTCACACAGTATGGTTGTCATGAATCATAACAATGCTAGAGCACCCCACAGACATGATACAACAAGCGAAGTCAAGTAAGTATACGGCAATAATAATGATGAACAAAGCAGTGTAGAGTCGAGGAAGCATGACGGGGGATGGCAAAAGACAGGATCAACGGAATCAGCGTGTCAATGAGAAACTAAGCGAAAGATTCTATTTTCTGGGCATCGATGGCTGGGCTTGCTCGGTGCAGACGGGTTCCGCCATTCGCATGGACGATTCTCGGCGGATCCCGACCCATTTGATCCTCGAGAGACTGCCGCCGAACCCTTTACGAGCAAACGGACCGACGGGGAGCGCTGACGCGGTCATAGGACGGCGCAGCACCCTATCAGACTGAGGGGAACCGAAAGGATAGTGAAGAGGGGGCTTGGAGGGTTCGTATCCGGTCGTAGGTCGTTTCAATCTACGAGCAGCAGCAAAAATCTTGGTGGAGGCACTGCCACTAGGGACGTCATTACCATCTAGATTCAAGATGGATGGAGGGTCATTTGCATTGATGTGAGTAGGCGCTGACATGCGCCTCGAACGATACGGAAAGGCTGAGGGAGGAATATCCAGAAGGTCATCTTGAGGCGCGGGCCGAGACGGTTGAGTAGGAGGCGGAAGAAGCGCGGGTCGGTCATGCCCAGAGGAGTGCCCATCGTATACGACTGGCGATCCGGGAATTGGAGTCAGAGTATTCGACGGGGGAATCAAAAATATTTGAGAGGACTTCAGCTGTGGGGTGGGGCCAGCCAATGCTTCAATAGGCGGTGCTGGCAAAGATCCAAGAGGGGCTGGCCGCGGAGGAGGTATGGCAGAGAACCTCTGAGGACGCCGGCCGAACTCCGATCTTGTGGGAGAAGGCTCTGCGGGCAGCTCACGAATGTTCGCTGGATCATACCCAAATGAGTATGATGACGGTGCCGCAAAGGGGTGACGATATGGTGAAGGGGTCGAAATAGCCCATGGGGAAGAATACACATCTGTGGCAGTGGACGAAGGGGTCATGCTGCGTTCATGGGTTTTGGTCGTGTTCACCGAGTCGTAGCTTCTGACACTCTGACTAGAAGAGGGACCTGGGGTTCTAAAGCCAGAAGTCCTTGCGGGTGGGGTCAACTCACCATTCCCATTGACGAATATGGAGGAATTAAGCTGGATAGGGGATGCTAATGGGGCGGGCCTAGGTATGTCCGGAAGGGGTCCTTGTGGGGGTGGATGCATTGGAGGCAGACCCTCTGTTCGTGACCATCTCTTCGACAAAGAGTTGGCAAGCGAAGGAACAGTAGAATCCCGGCTAGGTCCTGCGGACGAGATTGAGGGACTGCTCGTCCTAGGCTCCCCCAAATTAACAGCTGCATCCGTATTCTCAGGTTCGGCCGCTATCGATACTCCAAAGGGTATCGTACCCGGTCCGAAAGATGACGATGTCCTTAAGGAATGCGATCTGAGACGAGTTATTCGTTGGAGCTCGTCATCGGACCAGGGGCCCTCCCCGTCGCTCCCAATATCTAACGAATGCCGCGTACTAGAAGCCCGTTTTACCTCAGGCAGAGCAGGACTCTCCTTGGGTCCTGCTTCCGAGCCCTGTGGCCGTAAAACCGGGGAATGGGGCCGATGCGAAAAGCCTCCCGACGATGTTGCACGGCGCGAACGAGGCGGCGGCGGAAGGGACACAGAATTGGGCGTGATCGGCCGACCAATCGATGCACCAGAACTCATATTACCGGTATGCGATGGGCCAGGCAAGAATCGTGCGGGACCTTCACGCTCCCCTTCGAATGTTGGAGAGCTCAAGGAGAGGACACGGGGGTTTGCTGCACGAACCTTTTTGTCTTCACGAACAGCCGCAGGAGCGGTGGATAGATCAAACGATTGTCGTTCGTCGCTTGGTGTAATGGGCACTCCAATCAATAGGTGGGCCTGAAGATAAGGCAAAGGAGTCTCGGCTCGAGCAGACTGAGAGGGCGGCCTCGAATCTCCCTCCTCCAGAGTCATGGACTCGTCTGTTTGCTCTGCTGACATCGGCGGCGTTGGTAGTGAAAGTGAGCTACCGCTGAATCAGTTTGATGTGCGGCGGGCAATGGTGATGGATCACCCGTTCCTTCATGCCCGGGTAATGCTACAGCAGACACTGGCTCTCTGCGTTCCACCGTCGTCGATACCGTCATGGACAGCACAGTCGGGGATGGCGGAGGGGAAGACGAGTCACGAGAATTAGGGAGGAATCCGAAAAGTGACTTCATGGCACCGGGGCTGGGTCTAAACGAGGGGGATGACGGGCGTCTGCCGTAATCTTCAGAAGCTGACCTCATCACAGTCAAACGCTCAGAATTCCCTGGAGGAATTACGAGGGGTGCTAAACCAGCTCGTCGTCTTGACCGTTCAAGACTTCGTTCATGGTTCTGGAGAGGAGTCCCTGCCGCGAATCTGAAATAGCCCAATCAGTCAGGAATGACACTGGGGGAAGTGGCAATGTTATGGGCACCTGTCATTGAGTACGACATTCCGAATCGATAGCAGCCATTCCTTCATTGCCGAGCTGTCTGGGCACTGAAACATCCAAGTCATCTCGCCCTTCAGGATCAACGAACCACTAGAATCCCTTCGGAGTCCCTTGGCACTGTGCCCCACGGCCTTTAACACACATTGACGACCAGCAATATCGGGATGGTCATCTGGGACGAACACCTGAGAAAATCCGGTGATGAGAAGACGATCTACTTCTCGGTCGTCTGGGAATGATCCTTTGAACAAATGGAGGATATTAGTTTTGACTGGAAGACTCTTTGTGCGCCTCGAAGAAAAAGTAGAGACGATGCTGGTGAGTACGAGATGTCGGGATTTCCAAGCACGTGGCGAACCCCTCAAGGCAGAGAGAAGGGCAGAGAGTGGCGTTGGGGCCACGTATTTTGACACTGCCGAGGAAGTGACGATGTATGACGAAAGTGCTGAGAGACTGCAGGGAAATGAAGGCACTAGATCCTCGATGTTATGGATGGAATCGTGATCTGACTGGTCATAACGAACATTAGGCGGGGTAGAAAAGGAGGATTCTTTGTGGCTGCGAAAATCGATGATCCTGGGATCCTCTTGCATGATTGTACGTGGAGATATCGGTCAAAGACGTCTAAGATTAAATATGGTGAGCGATGGTACGAGAAACGAGAATAAACACAAAAATGACAGACAGGAAGATCATCATTCATCGGAGACTGGGAAACTCCTAGACTGCGGGCAGCGGCATCCCTGAGACGGCCGAGCTCAATCTCCTCCTCTTCTTCGCGTTCATCGATTGTTCCCGATGTTCGAGGCTGGATGTCGAAGACAAGCGAAGGGGGTGCAGGAGATGGAGGGCGAGCACGTGGAGGACTCCCTCTACTCGTAGATTTTGGGAAAAGTTTATTACGGCCGCGTACAAACAGGGAGCGTGAAATGAGATCCGGCATCGTGGTGGGACCAAGTCTCGGTGGTCCACTGGCGGATCGTGCAAACGTTCCACGGTTCTTATCCCGACGTAAACCAGGCTGAGGTTTGGATGCGAAGGGATCCATGTCTGCAGCGGATAAATGGTTAAGACCCATTTCAATGTCTAAATGTGAGAACGCACCCAGAGTCCATTCATCGGACTCATTCGATTCTCTTTCCTTTCCCTTCCACTCAGGCTGCCGCCCGTTGGGGGTCGCGAGCCCAAATCTGTGGGAGGTACTGACCTGGACTTGGGTGACTTGGATCACCAGCAATCAATTCCCATGGCTTCGACGGGAGAAACGCAACCTACGTTCTGTGCCCTACTCACACTGCCCGACTTCACAAGCTTACTCATTTGCGACCTGGCCTAGCTTGGGACCCGAAGTCGAGCGCAGCCCCGGAAAACGGCGGGGCCGGGAAGTGCCGTCATGGGTTCGTGGTGTCATTCTCTCCTCAGCAACTGACCAAGATCATAAGGTGCGGTCGTTCCCGGCAACAGTCCCTCGAGACCATCCCATCCTCCTGCCTTTTTTTCTAATCCCCCAACGTCATGCATGACCGTTCATGAGCTCAGCTGGCCCGGACCGCCATCCTCCGGTCTTCGAATTACTCATTTTTTGGCCAGCCCTGCACGGTAATTGGTTTCCACCAACGAATGTGGAAAGTCAGGCCCCATAAGTTATAAATGGCCTGCATACATGGTGCATGTCCCAGTGATCATTTACAATGAGGACCCAGCCCCTGTCACGAGACACCACTGTAGAGGGATTTCCTAGCTCCGTGCAGGCACTAATTACTTCCTCTCCCACTCTAGCCTCCATGCTGATATCTGATATCCAATAGCGCAGTGGATATGTCAGACACATCCCGGAGTTGGCAGTTGCCTCGAAACCTGATCGAATGTATGCCGGTGAGGAAGATCAGCGACCGGCTACGGTTGGTTTAGTCAAGCCCGGGGACCATGGGCTCATAGATTCACAAGAAATTGGTTCAGGGGATATCATGTAATGATTGTTCCAGAGGTATAATACGACACGAGTTGGACCAAAAAAAGTCTCAAGCGCTCTCAGTGGTCCAGAGCGCGTCGAGTGCCTTCAGCCTCCGCGTTAATTGGGCCATGGCACAACGACCCAATTACTCCGCGGTGGGACCCCGACGTCCTACAGTATCTGCACCGATCTTCACCCCCCTCGAATCGAGGGAATGACCCTCGAAACGGATCATATTTTGACACCAGTATGGACGGATGCGATCCCCATCCATAAATCCCTCCAGGAGCCACCTTCACCCTCGCGATCCTCGCCCGTTTGGAAACCAGCATCACGGATCATTTGCGCAAAATCACCCTGGGTAGGAAAGCGCTGGATGGATTCCACTAGATATTGATACGATGCACGATCTGAGGCTAGTATCGTCCCCAGGAGCGGAATTATCGAGAACGAATATGATTCGTAAACACTAGAAACAATCATCGGGATAGAACATCAGATCAGATAGCATAAGAACATGCATACTCACGATGCCATTAGCGGGTTCTCTACTTTACCAAACTCAAGACAAGCAAACGTCCCCCCTGGCTTCAGAACGCGATAGGCTTCATTGAGAACATCGGGGATAGAGGTGCAATTACGTATCCCGAATGCAATGGTGTATAAATCGAAAGCATTATCAGGAAATACTTCTTTATCTAGTGCTTGGGCGTCCGCCACTTGGAAGTTGACTTGCGGAGCTGCAATTATCCGCACGCTTGTCAGCCTCGACTTGAGATTTGAAGATATGGATGGGTGACATACTGTTGTAATACATTGTTTTTTTGAACCGCCTTCTTCCCTCGTTGAGCATATTTGGGTTGATATCCGTTACGGTGACCTGCGTCTCTCGGTCTGCATACTTCTCCCGTGCATGGTCAAGTATCCGCAACGATATATCGCCACTCCCACCAGCTGCATCCACGCACTTGATGGGCCCGTTTGACCCAGGGTCCAAAAGAGAGACGAATTGATTCTTCCACAATCTGTGTACACCCAACGACATCGCATCGTTCATGAGGTCATATGACTTCGCAACCGAGCTAAAGACATCTTTTACTGGGGAGAAGAGCTATATGAGAATATAATCGATAGAAATATATTGGGGTCGACGTGCCCAAGGCCTCCTTCTCTTCCTTTGGGACGGTTCGATATCCGAAGTGCGTAGTATCATTGTTGTTTGGGGCTGGAGGCGGGGCACTGTGGTTATATCGCGCGTGGATTAGAGAACTGCCTCGGAGAAATTGTGTCCTCGTCGCGCTCCGGATGATCCTCGCATGCATTGTATCGAGAGATAGATGTCGCGACAATGACCGCCTCGGATTGTTCCGATTGTGTGGCGATGCCGGAGCTGCAGTGCATTTAGCTAACTGGATTGCGTCTTAACACCAGCTGGTGGTCTGCTTGGAGTACGTAGGAAATAGAAAACCATGGCGACCGGTAGCATTATTATCAATCCCAACACAGCATACAGTATGCCTACGTCTCCATATTTACGACATACCAGCCCAGTCCCGCCATTCCACCCATCACGATCGCGACAGGCGGAAGGTTATTGTACCACTGTACGCTCACGAACGACATGCAGACTACAATGAGCCACCAAGTATCTGAGTCCAGACTTGTCGACCCTTTGCCGGTACGGGCTCCTATTTTCCACAGCTCCACAACAGCGAGAAAGACCAAACCTACGGCCTGTTTATAGATATAACGAAATGTTAGGAAGCACAAAGGGAAGCGGAAATATAAGAATAGTACTCACAGCGGCATTTAAGCCTCGGAGAAGGGACCTGGAGAAATGAAGATATGGTTAAAGTCGACGGGAATGGTATTGGGCAGTCCAATACCTTGTGATACGACTTTCTCTGAGCTTTACGTAGAATGGAAGTAATGCAAACTCCAGAATTAATCCAGGACTGTAGAGCGCAACCAAACCAGTCAAGGCGCCCAGCACTGGGTTGTCAGGATTGGCAAGCACGCCCAAGTAGGCTGTCGGACAGAACACGTAATCAGCGTTTAGAAAGACTTGCATGAGAGGACATTCAGGTATTACCGGAGAAGTTGAAATTGGGGCCAGGGAATGCTTGAAGCATTGCGAAACCAAAGAGGAAATCGCGATTCGACACCCAACCTGGGTCGACGACATACTCCCTAAGTACGGGGACAACAACCGCACCTCCCCCGAAGATAATGCTCCCTATAATAGGACGGAAACTGATCAGAAGGAATACACTGTTGGGTAGACCCACCGCCGATGAAAAGATTGCTACCAAAATCCCATATTCGTGGTGCATTGTCCACAACAGCCCGAAAAATGACTGCAGACATAAAAACACAGGCAAAGAAGACCAAAAGCGATATGCTTGTCGGCACGCTCACGGACGCTTCGAGAATCCGAGGCTCAGGGATAAGATGAGTGTGGCTTGTAGTGCCATTAGTGGTCGCCCCATAGCCGGGGGCACGATGAAGAGCGAGGCGAGAGGACGATGGAAGGTTGGCCTCTTCAAGCACCGAGGGTGAATCATTTTGCACCAAGAGTGGGGCCAAATCGGGGGCCGCCGAAGCAACTGAAGATTCCCCCATCCCTTCCTTCCGCGTCGCTTCATCGAAGATCAAGGTCACGAGCCCAGCACCCAGCATTAGGGTAGGAAGCAGCCATATGGAACTGTACAACAGCCCTATCGCTGCTGAGAGACACAACAATAGACGAGTGACTCGATCCGTCACGGTGTTCAGGGAGAGCCTATATGCTGCCAGGGAAATAAGACCTACGGCTGAAGAACGAGTTAAACATATAGCCTGAGTGTACTCAGTAGGGAAGATTAGTGAACCTGCAGCATTAATCCCAGTCAGAACAGCCCTTGATTCGGTTTCATCAGTTAGGATTTAGACATCCAACCATAAGTATGCTTACAGTACTATTGGAGGAAGCTCATTTGGGATTTTTCGAACTGCAAAGCCAAGAGCAGTCATTCCGAGTCCCCCCGGTGATCTGAAATGATATTATGAATAAGAGGCTTATCTGGGGACATTAGTACGGTACTCACGACCAAAAAAGAAAGGCTAGCATGCTCGCAAGCTCTCCATATTTTACGAGAGCGATGCCGAAGGCAATCTGAGCAGATCCAGGTCCAGGAAGTGCATTGGAAATGCTAAATAGGTCGGAAAAAGTTCTTGCGTCAATCCACTGCAATTTTTGGACGAACAGACGCTCGAGAATCACTACGTGAGCCCCTGAAAACAGCCCGTAAATATCAGCATGACAGAGGGGCCTAACCTCAATATAGTGTTTGTACCTGGCCCGCCGAAGGATGTGAGTCCGAGGTGCCAGTAGGCCCTTATTATGGCTTTGAGTCTAGATTTTAAAGAAATGGGAGGCATTGGATGGGAGAACTAGGGCTGCCGCGGATTCAGCCGACCCCAGTCAGGTACCGAAGTCGCCGAGTCATTATGGCGGGGTGATTGTTCCAAAATTAATTTTGAATTGTACTTTCTTTCTCCCTCCCCTCGGTCTCTCTCAGAATTCTCTCAGGATCCTCAAAATACCGACTTCCCTCAGCCTAATACTGTACTAGGCAGGTCTACCAGCCTCTATGTAGAGGCTGGGGCCCCTTTGAATAGCGCTCTATGCGTAACTGATTGAATTGTTCGCTAATCGGTCGGCTATCCCTAATGTCAAGGTGTAGTCAAGAACATGCTCCCGATAAAGGGGGCCCTGAGAGATTGCAGCAATGGACTGGCATTACAAGGGAGCTATGCCAGGTAGCACCAAAACCCCGCTTGCCATGCTACTGTAGTGCTACGGTCATAGCGATATCACGTGACATTACGTAATTCCTGTCACGCCCGGAATCTGGCGATACCGGCTCGAAGGCAGCATGACACCCCCCCCAAATAACAATATGCCTGCACTAGTGGTCCCCTTGAACCTGAGCCGAATGCATCAATTCTCAATATACTTGCATAAGGCTGGATGAGCCTAATGCACCATACAGAGGATGAGGGGGAAAAATTACTAAAGATGATGATACTGTATTGCATCCATTCCCATATATGCCTAGGAATGCAGCTGGGGACCAAGGGAAGCACAGGGAATAGCCATGGGCTCATTTCCAGCAATTTTAAGCACCTTTTTCACTTGTGACACCTACTACAGTGCTACAATGACAGTATAATGTTAAAGGAGGAAACATACAGTGCCTGAGCAGGTCAAGTCAAAACTTTTGTGGAGCACATTGCATCTGCAATCACTCTTCACCAGATGACCAAAACTGTAAACTCATGGGTACAGGTGAGGATTAAATGCAAGACAGGTGGTGAGCCAAATGAATTTTTTTTTTTTTGTCCTACAACAGTTAATCCAACATTTTTCTCATGTTCCACTTTGTGTCATGTGAGCAAAACCCAGCATACCACCATTGTATCTGTTTATAGGCAATAATGAATCTGACTGGTGTGATTCTAATGTCTAAGAGAATCAGCCAGCCCCTATTGTTGAAGAATCAGTGTGGAGCCACTTAGATTTGCACAACAAGAGAAGAGATAGAGCATTTGATCAGAGCTCAAGTAAATGCTTGAGGGAACTTTGGTACATCCCATGAAACTATCTAGAAGGATATGCTGACTAAGCAATGAGCATTAGAGCTTGCCCATCCCCAATTCCAACACACCCTGTTAGTGGTGTCAAAGTCCCTTAAGCCACTTTGGTAGACTTATGGATCAAGGGGTTGGCTCCCTAGTAGCTAGAAGGCTTTTATTCCCTTCTCTCTCATTTTCTACCCTAAACCAGTGGAAGCTTCTCCCACAGGGAGTTTGGTACTGCCCTGGGAATTGCCACCTTACTTAGATAGTCTTTATTAGTTACATAAGCTGTAAGGAAAAGCCATGGCAATGCCTGAAGCAATGTATCTTTTTGACCATCACCATCTGTCTGTCTCACGGAGCCACGGACTCACAGATTATGCACTATACACTGTGTGACCCCCAGCCTAATGGCTAAACCTTCTTATTTTGCCCTTATGGGCATAGAGACATTAACCCTCCAGGAGCTACTGGCATGCCAGGCAAGGCAGAAGGGTCTTAGCCCCTCTAACTGGCCTAATCCACTAGAGCCAGAGCCTCCTCCACCTCCCAGCTCCACCCCATTTCTTAGTTCAGATATGATGGAACTAACACTGGTGGAGTGTGTAAGAACTCCATTGGTGGGCCCTACAGGACTGCCCATGGTTCAAACTCAGCACCCTCATCCTCCTTCTGCACACCCTTGGATGCAAATATTCATGATTCAAATGTTGGCAAGAGTGCCTCCAGATCCTCAACAGCTCAACCTCTAATGTCCTCATCCACTTATGGGAGTCGGCTGCCTAACCCCCTGCCTTGCAGGGTGGATACCTCAAGAAGGGTGGCCACTCCCCTTAAAAAATATGGTGACCTAGTCTCATAAGGATCACCAATGGCTCACACTTGTCTCATCCTGGACCTTACAACATTCTTACAGATGCAAATGTAGCTCTCCCATCCTTCAAGGATCAGTCTCCTGGAACTTCTGTTTCCAGACGAGCCCACAAGCCACTCATAAATGGAACTCTTAGCCCCCTCTCAAACAGGGTGGATACCTCAAGAAGGGTGGTCACTCCCCTAAATTTGTGTCATGGTCCAGGTTCACCTCATACTCAGCTATCCAACACCTCTGTGGCTAGACAATCTAATGTACATCTGGATATGCAATCCTCAAGCCACCACCAAGTTCATTCTGGTTATAATATGGGCTTGTGTCCTGCTCCCTCTGTGGCATCTAGCTACCAGTCAAGTGAGGCCTTGAGAACCATCCACCGTAACTGTGATCTGGGGATGCGGAAACCATCCTTCCCACCTTATAAGGCTATTTGGGCTTCACTCCATCAAAGCAATAAGTTTGACTTCCATAGAGCCACCTCTGTCATCTCCACATGGCTGGACTGGCTGCTCTATGATCTGGATGTGGACTCAAGGTACTTCCTGAACCAAGTTACCTCTAATTTCCCAAAAGGGTCATTGAACTACATGCTGGATTCTACACTGGTGCATGTGATACTACACTGCAGTGATGTACTGCAAGAGGTGGGACAGGAAACTGTGCTGTTTTAGGGACTGACATGTGCCCTGTACAGCTTCAGTCTGAACAACTATGAACATGCCACCTCAACGGGACCTGATCTCTGAGTTTGCTCCAATATATGGTCACTCAAGCACAACAACACCTGAGGAGTACCTCTGACAGGTTAGTTCCCTGCTTGAACAAGCCCAAATGTCAAGCTCTGTCCAGAAATACAGGATTGTCTGCACACTACAGCCCATCGAGCCTGGTTGTAGCCAGGAAGAATGAGTGTTGTCCCAATACACCACAAGATGTGATGTCCAGGACCCTAGTCCCTGAACCCAAATTAGTGTCACAGGACCATTGCTTGTGGGTCAAAGGGTGCAAGGTCTCACACCTATGTTTGCAGATGCAGCCTCCCCTTCAATCAAATGAAGCCCTGGAGCCTTGGTGCAAGCCAGACCTACACCAGTGGAGCACATCCCAGATCTCAAGTTGTATGAATGCCTGGAATACAGTAGTCCAGGACTATTCTAATACCAGTGAGGTTGGACCTAAAAGGAAATCCAGACTTGGATCTAGCATTGAGTCTATCACACCTAATGCACCCTCAAAATAGTACCTCTTAGGTGGTTTGAGTTTGCATCTGCAAACCACCTAAGAGGTGTTCTGAGTATAGGCATGTCTAAGACATGCCTGAGGGGTATTTTTGGGGAATTTTTTTTCCAAGTTCACTATATAGACATGTCTAAAATAGCTGCCCAGGAGGGTTTGTTCACTGGCTGGGCAGCATTTTGTTGTTGGAGTTGGGTGAGGAGGTGTTGGAGGTGGTCGGCTAATGGCTACTGGAGCACTGTCAGACATTTCGGAATAGGAGGAGTAGGAGGGAAGTCGGTGATACTAAGCAATCCAGATGGGGTGGCTTGTGAGAGAGCTTTGGTCTTCTGTCAGGGGCCATGCTGCGACAAGGGCACCAAACAAATGTAACACAAATAATTCCAGCTAAGTCCGGTGTAAGTCTGGCTAAGTCCACAAGAATCTGGGCAAGAATGAGATAAGGAGGTTAGGGGTGTCGGAGGAGCAGTCCAGCAGCCCGGAAGGGACTAGGCGGAAATGAGCACGGCGGTCCTAAGCTCGTGGAGTCGACTGGATAATACTCAGAGCTGTAGTCCAGGAGTAACAGCAGAAATCCTGAGATTATGTAATATGAATATGGAATACATGAAGGCTGACCTGTAGTCCAGAGTAACAGTGGAAATCCTGAGAGACCAAAGCTGGGGTCTCTGGACTTTGCTCTCGGACTACTTATACATGATGACTATTACTATGGGGAGTGATT
>MU128995.1:53231-75599 GCA_014904985.1 Hydnum rufescens UP504 | reverse complement strand
ACTCGGAAATATCCTTTGATTTCATCTCCCATTGCCACAAATAACTTCTAGAACTTCACAGATAAGAAAGATAACACCTCCTTGACTACCCTTTTGTTCTGTTTATGAATGACTCACCTTCCTTGCAACCACTTTATGAAAGATAACACCTTAGCAACCCTTTTGTTCTGTTTATGGAATGACTCACCTATCATGCAACCACCTTATGAATGACTCACCCTCCTTGACAACCCTATTAATATTATGGAAACTCTCACACTGGAGTCATGAATCTGAAATTTTGGGGAATGTTATGAATGTATTTGGCTGACCTAAGGGTGAATTTTCAGGCCATTGCATGGATGGAAGGCTCTGGGGAGGAAATTATTATTTAGGGGGGAGTGCTGTGGAATAGTGCCTAGATGGAGTCCAATCAGGCTGATATTTGGTATGTATACTCCCCATATATGTATGAAACTATTGGCATTATATTAGAGCCACCTCTGCTCTACATCTTATATAATTGACTTTTGATCTTCCTCCCCCTCCCCCTGAATTTCAACCACTTCCACACATCCAATGTATTTCATTTTTGGATATAGGCAGTGTTATAATATTCTAAGCCTATTCCACTTAGTTTGGTCCTAATGTGGAGTGTTCTACATTTATGGTAGGCTTTTGTTCCCTTTTTGCCTGAAAAGGGAGTTCAATGCCTAGAAGTAAACCAAATAAGCTGATTCTTGGCACATATTTATTTGATTACATGGTCATACTCCATGTAAAATTTCAAGTGCATATCTTGTCTGTAGGGGGAGTAAATCAATCTTCAAGGTTGAAACCTATTTGCCTCATATCTCTGTACCTACAGCATGGATTGGGCTGAAAATTGAATATGTTCTTTACCTGAGCAGTGTCTAATCACATGCCAAGTTTCAGAATAGTCTGCTCATTGGGTATTTTTTGGCAATTTTCACTGCCTTTGGTATCCATTGTCCAGTTCCCTACCTTAAAGTGGGTGGATTGAGATAATTTTTGGCACATAATTAGTACATTATATTATCATACTCTGTGAAAATTTTCAAGTTCCCAGGTATTCTGTAAGGGGAGGAAATTAATTTTCAGTGTCCAAACTTGTTCTCCTCATATCTCAATACCTACTGATCAGAATTAGCTGAAATTTTAATATGTTCTTCACCCTAATAATCCCCAATCATGTACCAAATTTCAAAACGAACTGCCCAGCGGTTCAGATCCAGCAAGTTCCACAATTTCTGGTATTCATTTTACTGCCCCCATCTCTCCAGGCACTAGCCACTTGCTCTGGCCTGGTTTCTTCACTCAGCCAGGGTCCTTAGGGGTCCCTCCACCCATCCCAGGCACCTCCCCCTGGTCCTGGGCCTCCATTGGGCTGGATGGCTAAATATTATTTGGATGTACTTCATCCAATTTCCGCATTTAGGCTTTGTTTTAAATAAGAAACACTTTATTATGTAACTGGATATCCAAAGTTATTATGGGATATTACCTAATGCACCTTTTCCTTGCCTAGACATGTCTAGACATGTCTAGACATGTCTAGATGTGTCTAGACATGACTATAGACATGACTAGATGTGTCTAGACATGTCTAGATGTGTCTAGATGTGTCTAGACATGTCTAGATGTGTCTAGATGTGTCTAGACATGTCTAGATGTGTCCAGATGTGTCTAGACATGACTAGATGTGTCTAGATATGTCTAGACACACCTAGACATCTCTAGACATCTCTAGACATGTCTAATGATCTCCCCCTGAGCAGATGCCTTTGTTCTAATTTAGACACTAGTAGACATGCATCCACAATAGCACCATTATTATTGGATTATTATTGGATCTAGACAACATTAGACACCTATTAGTACTGCCACCAGAGGTCTTGGGCTCAAAATGTTGATTTAGACACCAGTAGACACACAGTAAGGATGATAGACACCTCTAAGGCTCCAGAAAATATCTTATTAGACATGCCTAAATTAGACCTGTAACACTCTCCAGCCAGTGAACAAACCCTCCTGGGCGGCGCCTGCAGCAGGCTATTTTAGACATGTCTATATAGTGAACTTAGAAAAAAATTCCCCAAAAATACCCCTCAGGTGTGTCTTAGACATGCCTATACTCAGAACACCTCTTAGGTGGTTTGCAGATGCAAACTCAAACCACCTAAGAGGTACTATTTTGAGGGTGCATTAGGTGAGCTTCGCAACAAGTTGAGTATGCAGCACATGGAGGTTTAGTTGTGCATTGATCCAAGGGCTTCGTCTCATCTCCTCAAGTGATGTAAAGGATGTCGCATCCATGGCCTGCAGCACAGCCACCTTTTGTGCAACATTATTTCGCACTTTGTGCAAAGCTTCTTTAGTCTCATCAATATTTGTCTTCAGCTCTGAAGACGCTGTAACCTCTAACCCCTCCTTTGCCAGAGCAAGGAGTTTGACATTGAGGTCATCTAATCTGGCAGCCAACAGGTCGGCAGTTTCTGATAAAATTAGAATCTGCTCGACAGCATGGGCTCCCATCAGCTTCGATTGACCTAATCAATAGCATAGATGATGAGCCTGTTGAGTTCTCCCTTGAGCAATGATGAATATTTATGAGTCATAGGTTTGCTCTGATAATCACATTGTTCCTTGAACTGGGCAAGGAAATACTGGATTGAACAGTCACCCAGTATTTGCTCTGCCTCAAACAGACGCTCATTTGCCCTCACAACTTGTTCTTGAATCCATTTTGCTGTGCCTCGTTGTTTCATTTCATCAAGGTATTCAACTTGGAGGTCTATCACGAACAACCTATGATGATGCTACAAGCCAGCTATTACCATGCTAGTACATGCAAGTCCACTTCAAGATACTCACCCCAGAAACTCAAAGGCAGGGGATAAGCCTCATGAGCTCACTCCAGAAACATTCACAACCTTCCCCATCAGAAAGACCCCAAAGCTCTGCCTTCCTAGGGTGGTACCACAATTGAAACACCCACTGGTGGCCATATGCATGAAATATCGAGACACCAAAAGAGATCCGGTCGAGCCACCCTGGCATAAATTGCCATTTTGCCAGACTCCGCTGAAGTGCACAAGCAACATCATACAGCAGACTGACTTTCCAACATTCAGGTAGCTCACGCAGTAATGCAGCAATGAGAGCATAGGCATAAAACTGCTTCTCACCAGCAGTCACCATGTTGGCAAGGAAAATTGCCTGATCGTGCTGGCAGAGGAGTGCCATGACACCCATAGAGTTGAATTTTTGGGTGGATGCTTTGACATGATTTCCATCAGCTGCTGTGAAGGATTCTAGGCACTGGTCGAGAGCTGATGCAGGTAACATCATCCTGGGTTCAACATGATCTTCCTCATCAGCAGCGTCATCTTCAGTCATCTCGGCAACCTTTTGCTTACTCGCAGTCCTTGAAGCCTTTGCTGGTCGCATGGAGTTGATTTTCGCCTCCCACTCAGCCAAATGTTCATTGCTGAGCCATATACTCTGAGGTGACATAACCAGAGGGTCCTGTGTGCCAGTTTCACCCTTGTGGCCCATCCTTCGATCCAGATCACAGTTGCGCTTGAGTTGGAAGTTGGCATCAATGCAGACAATACAGGAAACACTAGAAAACACAAAAGGAGTCAATATATCACCCATAGAGAGTGAAGGAAGCCTTGACTCACAGTAGACCGAGCTGTTCAGTATGGTTTCCTCCAAAAGAAAGGGGACAGTGAGATTGCAGATACAAGCTGGGCTCATGTCGGGGAACCAAAGGTGCAATGTAGTTATGTGCATTCCGGTAAACGTGCTCATTCACTGGAGTCACCTCATCAAGAGTGCAATGTGACGGGAGGCATTCCACGGAAGTCCAATTAAGATCGATGATTTTGGATATCTCAATATCAACAAGGTGGACCAGCATCTGGTAGTGAGATAGGGCATTCGCGAATCGACAATGTAAAGAATCCTTTGCAGCAAACTGATAACCATGGACATTGAGATATTTCTCCAATGTTGCTGCCCATGCTCTCTCGTTAGGGGCGACATGCACAAAGAGCTCAGCCACAAACTCCAGCATGTCCAAACTAACTGCTAAAGATGGCCATACCGGGGCACATGGGAAGACGCCATGCTGGATTAACTGGGTCGCAGCAGGCTGACATTGACATACAGCCAGAGTGATATCTTGAAGATCTGAATGCTTGATTAGCAAGAGGGAATGAAAACACTGGCTGATTGCAACATACAATCCATGAAGATGCAAACCACCTGTAAAGTGTGGACATAAGGGCAAGAACATGGTGAACACCCTGTGGATGTTGATGTGGTCAGTCTCACTCCCTGCCGCTTGAAGGCCATGAAGGGCCGTATTAATGAGGGGAGCACGGTGGAACTCCAGCAATGAGCCTGTGCATGTTTTTGACATGTGTGACAAGATAGCTTGTCGGATTCAAGATGTATGTGAATCAGCAGGACATCATCTATATCATAGTCTAATGTCAATGGAATCAATCTGCCAACATCATACTCAGGGAGCTGGGACAGTGATGGTGCAGGAGCTGCAGACAAGTACAAGAGCCCGGAAGGTCCACGGCCAATGGTTTCTTGCTTAGGGAATTTCGCTCGACTCTTCTGTTTCTTCATTCTGGGTTGCTGATGAGGGATGGCATCTTCTTGCAGCTTGGTATGATTCATCTGGGTATTCAGTCTAGGCAGAGCTCTGTTGATGCCTGAGGCCATTTTTGGTAGAGTACTGTGTACTGTGGAACCCAATGATAGAGGATGGCTTAGCAGAAATATAAACAGTGAAACCGACAGACTAACATAGGATAGATAGGATGCTTTGCAGGGGGTGATATAGGGTGACGACTCGACTGCTGTGTAGTTTGCAATTGATAGAACGCGTGAAAAACAATGGGAAACAGGGAGACTCGTTGAGTGATATGGTGAGGTCAAACAACTCCTGAAGACAAGAAGCCACGACAGCAAGTGTAGCCCGATGTCTAACTCAAAGTTGATTGAGATGGATTGGAGAGACTGCAAAAGCATGCGAAAAGCAATGGAAAAACTGTGTGAGTTGGTGAGCAATGGGGTGAGATTGAATAAAACTCCTGCCGATGGAAAACCAACAACATGAAGTGTAGCCCGATGTCTAGCTCGAAGTTGATTGAGACGGATTGGAGAGAACACTAAAATGCGTGAAAAAAAAATGATGGAGAATTTGTGGACCTGGCAAGCAATAGGGCGAGATCAAATAGCAACTCCTGCCAATGGAAAGCCATGACATGAAGTGCAGCCCAATGTCTAGCTTGAAGTTGATTGAGACGGATTGGAGAGAGCATGAAACCATGTGAAAAGTGTGAGACCCAGTGAGGGATAGGGTGAGATCAAATAGCAACTCCTGCTGATGGAAAGCCACAACATGAAGTGTAGCCCGACATCCAGCCCGAAGTTGATGGAGATGGATTGGAGAGACTGCAAAAATGCGTGAAACAAAATGGAGAACGATAGGGCAAGATCAAATACCAACTCCTGCCGATGGAAAGCCATGACATAAAGTGTAGCCTGACATCTAGCTTGAAGTTGATTGAGATGAATTGGAGAGACCGCAAAAATGTGGAGAATTTGGGGACCTAGCAAGCGATAGGTTCCAATTCCTGCTGATGGGATGCCAAACTCAGCAACTGCTGAGCCCATCCATGAATTATGCTCTTGCCTTTGCTGTCTGCAATAAGGATAAATAATCAATGTACTGGGCCCCACAGCAACTGGGGTCTGCAGCAAGTGTCCATTACGAAATCAACTGAGAACCCTATTTGGAGACAGAGACAAGTGACCCCTGTGAGGCTATGCCAACAACCTCGCCAATCTACCTCCTGGATCTGAGCTTAAGCTCACAAAAATACTAAGGACTTCTTCTTGGGTTCTTCCTGCTGTCACTTGTTCACCTGAGCTACTCTAAGTCTCACTGATCCAAATTTGTCCTCACCCACTTAGTAATCAGGGAGAGATTCTGCTCGAACACCCATTAGTAATGCTGTGCCACTGAGCGCTACTCACCGAGAATACTCATCTCTTTTCTCACCAGTACTACAGCACTGGTATCTAAAGATTCTCCTATTTTCCTGTAGTTTCTCTACCTTCTTGTAAATACTATAAAAGAGCAGGGTTGCCAACAAGGATAAGGACATTCCTATTACATCCTTCCCACCTTTCCACTTGAGCTCTCGATCTTTCAAGTCCACCCTCACCTGCTTAGTAATCAGGGGGAGGATTCATTTCCAGGCCGCTACTTTCACTAGGGTATCCCCATGATAGGGCTTGCCTATTTCGACCATAGGTTCACTTGAAATTTGTGACACCCCTCTACCAGTTTGAACCACTCTGTGGTGACTGCCAACACCTCGGTTCATTATCTATAGAGAATTCATCTGCAATTGGGATGGAACTGTGTCCAAAGGGGCATCTTGTAGTATGTTGGCCAGAGGGTTTAGCTTGAATGAGTCCCATGGTTCCTTTCTGCCAAATTAAAAATTAAAAATTTGGAAGTGCTCCAGAGGGGCCACCAGAGCCCCTGGGATAAGAAACCCAAAAGAAAACCAACCATGAACAAGTAATTAGGTGAGTAGTTAATGGAAGATTGTCTGCTGCAAAACAGCACCAATGTCAGAGTTCGTCCGTTCCCCAGTTAATTCCAGATTTGTTTCCGGATTTGTTCCGGATTGTTTCCGGATTGTCCCTGTCTCCATTTCATTTCCCCTTCATTTCCTCGTTTCCTTTACTTCCGGTTCCCACATACTTACCCCTGGCCCTGTCCCTGTCCCCTCCACTTTCCCGTCCCCTGCCTGCTCCCCCTCTTGTGCCTGCCCCCTGTAACCACCTCTCATTAAGCGATCAATCCCCCATAGTATAGGAACTATGTATAAGTAGTCCGGGGAAAAATCCAGAGATTCAGCTTTGGTCTCTCAGGATTTCCGCTTCTACTCCGGACTACAGGTTAGCCTCACTGTACCTATTCCCTTAATGTTAATCTCAGGATTTCCACTTCTACTCCGGACTACAGTCCGAGTACTTCCCAGTTGACTCTGTGAGCTTAAGGACCGCTGTGCTCATTTCCGCCTAGTCCCTTCCGGACTGCTGGACTGCCTCTCCGTCTCAATCTCGTTATCTCGTTCTTGCCCAGATTCTCCCGGACTTAGCCGGACTCACACCGGACTTAGTCGGAGTTATCTGTGTTTATATTGTTTGGTGCTCTCGTCGCAGCGTGGCCCTGACAGAAGACCAAAGCTCTCTCACGAGCCCACCATCTGGATTACTTAGTATTGCTGATTTCCCTCCTACTCCTCATTCTGAAATGTCCAATGGTGCTCCAGTAGCCATTATCGCCGACCACCTCCAACACCTCCTCACTCAACTCCAACAACAGAATGCTGCCCTTCGAGAAGAACTGGATGACATGCGAAACCAAGGGACACATGTCGCAGGTTTTGTGTCCGCCGCAGTTCAGCAGACCCTCCAGCAACAACCCCCGCCTACCCAATCCACTCGTGAGGCCAAGGGGGCAGACCCCAAACCGTTCTCGGGTGACTGGAAGAAGACGGAAGGTTTCCTGCGCTCCGTCCGGCTGAATATTGCTCTCCAGCCCAGAGTCTACCCCACGGAGCTGCACAAAATCCTATACACCCTCTCCTGGATGAAAGATGGAACCGCCGGGGCATGGGCGGAAAGTCTTTCCACCTCTTTCCTAGACCCCAAGACTCATAACCCATATGAGACCTTCGAGGAGTTCCTGGTTGCCTTCAAGAGTGCCTTTGGGGAGCCAGATTCGAGAGTTCACCGCTCGGTCCCAACTTCGGAACCTGAAGCAGGGAAAGATGTCCGCCGAGGAGTACACCGCACACTTCGATGCCTTGGCAGGTCGAACCGGCTGAGGAGAGGAGGCCCTTATCGATGCATATCAATGAGGACTCAATGAACGATTGCTGGAGAAAATGCACCTCAGTGACCTACCAGGGACCCTCAGGAGGATGGCAGGACACGGCATGCTGGCTGGACAACTTATACCTCCGGTTCCGACAGGCCACGGCGAGCACAAACCCCTATTCACCGAGGAACCCTCCAACACCCACGGAGAAGCCCTGGACAACACCCCTGCCCCCAGGCCAACCCCAGTGCCTCCTGTGGCAACACATTCCTCATCAACTTCGTTTGCCCCCATGGATGTAGACTCCACACAGAAGCAAGAGGCACGACGTTGTTACAACTGCCAGGAGCTGGGACACATCTCTCGTGACTGCCCGCACCCATGAAAGCCACGACACTTTGTCCGGGCAATGGAAGACATCAGAGCAATCGTCTGTGAGGAACTACGGAAGCTGTTCCCACCCGCAAAGGACACACCGGAACCCTCAGGATCCACTCCGCAGGGTTTTCCCAATGGTCAGCAGTGAAGGATGCGTCCTGCCTGACCAACAGATTCACCCCCCTCCAAAACTGTACATACGGAATTGGAAATGACATGTTTTTCTCCGATGATGAGAGTGATGATTCTGAAAACGTATCCACCTATACCAACCCTGTTTATAGCCCTCCACCCTCAATCCGCCTCCTTTCCGAAGACCCTAGACGAGCCACAGAAGTCAAGGTGAAAATCCAATCACCCCAGACTGGAGCCATCTGTGCCAGAACCGCTCTACTGGACTCCAGAGCAACCGGGATGTTCATGGACCTGGCCTTTGCAAAGGAGAACGGACTAGACGTACGACCACTCACCCGCCCCATCCCAGTCTATAATGTCGATGGAATGCTCAATGAGATGGGATCTGTCCGCGAAGAAGTAGAAGTCATCCTCCGGATTGACAACCACTCCGAACGGGTGGTGTTCTCCATGATCGGACTGGGTAAAACCAAATTGATCATAGGGCACACCTGGCTCCACCACCACAACCCGGAGATTGACTGGACAACAGGGAAGCTGACGCTGACCCGATGCCCGTCTGACTGCTGAGCAATGATCTGGAGAGTATGGAATACGGAATGCCGACAAGAGAGAGATGGTCGGAAAGCTGTGGAGACACCCTGGAATGAGCCCACACCACTGGACGATGATGATGAGACCCTGACCTTGGAAAAAGGGGATGCTATTTTTGCAGCCTACTTCCCTGACGACAGCGAACACTCCGAAATCGTCTGAGCAATGTCCACCCCTTCTCAGAGGCTGGCAGAGGCTGCTAAGATGAAAGCAAACAAACCTGCCAAAACCTTTGAGGAGCTCATACCCGAGGAATTCTGTGACTTCCAAGACGTGTTCTCCAAAGACTCCTTTGACCAACTCCCCACCCGGAAGCCATGGGACCACCACATTGAGTTTCAAGAAGGAACTCAGCTACCTCCTCCTGCCAAACTGTTCCCGCTGTCCCCAGGTGAACAGAAAGAACTTGATGACTTCCTGAAGGAGAATCTCGCTTCCGGTCGAATCCGTCTGTCAAAGTCTCCAATGGCCGCTCCAGTGTTCTTCGTGAAGAAAAAGGATGCAGGGTTCCGCCTAGTCCAGGACTACTGGAAACTCAATGACATCACAGTTAAGAACGCGTACCCCTTACCCCTAATCTCTGACATAATCGACCGACTCCATGGAGCCAAAGTGTTCGGGAAACTTGACCTCTGGTGGGGATTCCAGAACATCTGGATGGCAGAAGGAGATGAATGGAAAGCAGCATTCCGGACAAACCGAGGACTGTTCGAACTGTTGGTAATGTTCTTTGGACTTTGCAACTCCCCCGGGACATTCCAGAACATGATCAATGACATCCTCAGGGAGTGGATCAACAATGGAGTGTGCATTGTGTACCTGGATGACATCTTATGCTTTGCCAAGACTCGAGAAGAGTACGTCCGAGGCGTCCAAGGCATCCTACAGACCCTCCAGGAAAACAAACTCTTCCTGAAACTGGAGAAGTGTGAGTTCTTCCGAGATCGGATCGAATACCTGGGGATGATATTCATGCCAGACCATGTGGAGATGGACCCTGTCAAAGTCGGAGGCATAACGGACTGGCCGGAGCCCAAAAACCTGAAAGAAACACAGTCATTCTTAGGGTTCATTAACTTCTACCAACGATTCATTCAGGATTTCGCCAAGGTTGCCAGACCTCTGAACGGCCTCACCCAGAAAGACACACCCTTCCGGTGGACCGATGCAGAACGTAATGCCTTCCTCAAACTGAAAGCCCTCGTCACTTCCGCACCGATCCTGGTGTTTCCCTCTGAGTCCGGACACTTCCGAGTGGAAGCAGATGCCTCTGGGTATGCAACGGGAGCTGTCCTCTCCCAACTCCAAGATGACGGGAAGTGGCACCCAGTGGGCTTCTTGTCAAAAAGCTTATCCAAGGCCGAGAGAAACTACAACATCTATGACAAGGAACTCTTAGCCATCATCCGGGCCTTGGAAGCTTGGAGACACTACCTCGAAGGTTCCCCTCACTCGGTCGAGATCTTGATGGACCACCAGAACCTCCAGTACTTCTGGTCTGCCCAGAAGTTGAACTGGAGGCAAGCCCAGTGGAGCATATTCCTCTCTCAGTTCAACTTCACCCTCCAACACTGTTCTGGGACACAGTCCAGGAAGCCTGATGCCCTCTCACACCGGTCAGACCATCCACATGGGGACTCTGACAATTCTGATGTGGTGCTCCTGAAACCGGCCGCCTTCCAGACACAGGCCACCGACTCCCCGGAGGTCATCACAGTCGAAGGGCCCAGCCAGAGCCTGATGGCACGGATTAAAAGGACAACAGAGATCAACGATAAAGTGGTCCAGATCGTTAAGGAGCTGAATGGAGACGGACCGAAGACACACCTCAAGGATTGGGAACTCCATGGCTCCACAGTTCTCTACCGAGGCCGCGTATATGTCCTGTTGGACCCCAAACTCTGTCATGACCTTGTGCATGAGCACCATGATACTCCGACCACGGGTCACCCCGGACGGTGGAAGACGTACGAGCTGGTATCCCGCCACTACTGGTGGCCGGGGATGTCTCGATACATTGTGACCTATGTCTCTACCTGTGACACTTGCAACCGGACGAAAACCTTCCCCTCCAAGCCATCCGGAACACTCCACCCCAACCCTGTGCCAGACCGTTGATGGCAGGTCATATCCGTGGACATGATCATGGAACTCCCGGAATCACATGGATTTGACAGCATGATGATCATCATTGATCGATTATCCAAACGAATCCATGCAATGCCCACGACCACCACAGTTGATTCCGCCGGGGTCGCCTGTCTGTTCCGAGACCACATGTGGAGACATCACAGCCTTCCAGAAACCATTATCAGCGACCGAGGCACCACCTTCACTTCCAAGTTCATGAAGGAGCTGAACTCACTCCTTGGCGTTAAAATGAACTTCTCGACAGCATTCCACCCCCAGACGGATGGACAGACAGAGCGTGTCAATCAGGAAATTGAGCAATACCTCTGGATCTTTGTTAACCACTGGCAGAATGACTGGGCAGAATGGCTCCCTATTGCGGAATTCACATATAACAACTGTGTGCACTCCTCTACACGCCAGACCCCATTCCGGCTGGACTCCAGACAGGACCCTCGCCTTGGCACTGAACCAGTCCATGCCGGGACAGTTGAAGCCGCCTCGGACTTCATCACTCAGATGCGGAAGGCTACGGACGAAGCCCAGGCCGCCTTACAGAGGGCTGCAGAAGACATGGCATGCTTCTATGATGCCCACCGCATGGACGCTCCAGAATACACAATTGGTGACCAAGTTTGGCTAGATGCATGCGACATCTCCACTGACTGCCCCACCAAAAAACTCTCCAACAAATGGCTTGGACCCTATAAGGTTGATAAAGTCATCTCCTGCTCTGCCATCCATCTCAAACTCCCTGCCTCCATGCGTATCCACCCAGTGTTCCATGTATCCAAACTCTGCCCCTTCCGACCAGACCTGATTGCAGAGCGCACAGCTCACCCCCCACCACCCCCAATCTTACGAGGGGGTGAAGAGGAGTATGAAGTCGAGCGAATCGAGAATTCCAGGTATTTCTGCCGGAAACTCCAGTACCTAGTAAAGTGGAAGGGGTACCCGGCTTCCGACAATGAGTGGGTCCCCGAAGCCAACCTGGACAACACCCCGGAGGCCGTTCAGGAATTCCACTGGACTCATCTGGAGGCCCTGAGATGCATTAATGCTGTGGAGTTCGCATCCATACCGTTCCGGACCACCCAGTTCCTTACGGAGTCTCCGACAGACCTCCCGGACTGGTCGACGCACTGACAGATTCAAGGAACAATGTATTTACAAGGAGGAAAGAAAAAGGAAAAAGGGAGGAGTGGAAGACAGAACAACAACTCGGACTACTCATCGCCCTCACCCTCATCATCATCGTCCTCATCGTCCATGTCATCGTCCTCACCATCAACATCATCGTTACCACCCTCGCTATCCGTTATGTTGATGGGCTCCTCGGTATGCTGACGCTTGATCCCACGTCCGGACGATGGACCCCCACCAGAGGCCGGCTCAACTGTTCCAGACCTGATCCCCATCCACTCTGGACTTGGGACCGGAGGATGAGAAACCACCTGGCGAGGGACCAGGTGCCAAGCGATGGCCTGGAGAGAGTCTTGCATCTCCCCCACCGAGAACACCATCTCCTCCATGGCCTGGGCCTGCTTCTCCAACACCTCAGCCGACCATTTATGTGCAAGCACGCTTTGCTCCATGGCTACCGCCAATCGGAGCTGGATGTCCGCTGCAGGAGCACGAGCACGGCCCCGACCCATCGATGGCTTGGCTCCGGACACCCCTTCGTCGCCCAGCATGCATCGAACCTTCGCCATGAAGCACGGCCGGCATGCCCGCGTTCCCAGCTTGTCCTGGGGGACACAAGGGATCCGGTGCTGAATACAGCGGACACACATGGTAGACCTGGAGGACATTATTACCAAGTAAGCAGAACTTCACCAAGACACGGACTCACAGCTGGTTTGCAGAGTCCTCCCGGACCCTCCTGGCAGTAGCCTCCATGGTAGCCTTAGCCTCCGCGGCAGCCTTGGCCTCTGCAGCGGCCTTGGCCTCCGCAGCTGCCTTATGATGTGCTGCCTCAGCCGCCTTCCGCTTTGCCTCCTCCTTCTTCTGCTCCTCCTCTGCGAGCCTGGCCTCCTCCTCCTGTGCCTCCCTCAATGCCTGCGCAGCCTCTTCGTGGTGGAGATGAGCTTCTTCGAACGGAGAATGATTATTGCCTGACATGTTACGTGGCACAAGAACTCCGGATGTTTCTGCAGATCGATCCTTCCTGCCTGCTCAGGACGATCGGGCTTAAGAGGGGGGTAATGTCAGAGTTCGTCCGTTCCCCAGTTAATTCCGGATTTGTTTCTGGATTTGTTCCGGATTGTTTCCGGTTTGTCCCTGTCTCCGTTTCATTTCCCCTTCATTTCCTCGTTTCCTTTACTTCCGGTTCCCACACACTTACCCCTGGCCCTGTCCCTGTCCCCTCCACTTTCCCATCCCCTGCCCGCTCCCCTCTTGTGCCTGCCCCCCTGTAACCACCTCTCATTAAGCAATCAATCCCCCGTAGTATAGGAACTATGTATAAGTAGTCTGGGGCGAAATCCAGAGATTCAGCTTTGGTCTCTCAGGATTTCCGTTTCTACTCCGGACTACAGGTTAGCCTCACTGTACCTATTCCCTTAATGTTAATCTCAGGATTTCCACTTCTACTCCAGACTACAGTCCGAGTACTTCCCAGTTGACTCCATGAGCTTAAGGACTGCTGTGCTCGTTTCCACCTAGTCCCTTCCGGGCTGCTGGACTGCCTCTCCGTCTCAATCTCGTTATCTCATTCTTGCCCGGATTCTCCCAGACTTAGCCGGACTCACACTGGACTTAGTCGGAGTTATCTGTGTTTATATTTGTTTGGTGCTCTCGTCGCAGCGTGGCCCTGACAACCATCCAGAAGTCACCCCCTGAAAAGTAAACATGATATCTCCTGGATTTTAGCTGCATTTTGGACCCCTCTTGACCCAGGGCACTTAAATTTTGTAGTTGGCTAAATTTTTTGCCCAATCAAAATTAGAACTGAGAATTAAGAGAAACTGTTGATGCAGAAGGGTAGCTAATGCTGTTCTTGCCCTTGGGCAACACCTGGATGCAAATCCGCATATTCTATCTTCCCCAGTCTTGCCAAAACTGAAATCACACCTCTTCCTGCTGGCCAGTTAGCTTTCCTTTATAATCAATTTGTTGAGAAGTTCACCACTGCTACCTCAAGAAATGACTTGGTACATTGATGAGCCAACCAGCTCTGCTGATTTAATTTGCTTCCGGATGTTGCCCAAAGTCCGTTTTGGCTCCACTCATGCTTGTTAGAGAATCTGACTGCCCATAGTACTTGAACATAGATACTGTAATGCAATATTTGGTGGATGAGCACAGAAGGTTGAGTGGGATCCCAAGGACTAACCAGGCATGGGGCTGTCTGGCTCCTTTGGATTGCTGGGTGAAAGCACCTGCTGACTAACCAATTATAGTATCTTACTACCACAATGTCTCTCCATGTTGATGGCTTGATTGCCCCGTGCTCTTCCCTTCCTGAACCTCTGGACCAGTATAAAAGCCTGATCAAGGAGGCCAAGGGTCTCTGTATCACCATGGAGAACCCTAAATCAACCAAAACACCCGTGTCCGTGCAGTGTTTTCTCAAGGCAATGTTGGACTGTGCCCCTGCAGGTGCCCGCAACTATGTCATCAATTCTGTCCTCACGATGCAAGGAGACCCCAAGAAACTTCTCTTGCAAGCTAACATTTGGTTTAACAATATCATCATACCCAGTATGTGACCTTACCCCATCAAGTCTGATCAAGTCATTTTTAGCAACCAATAGTGAGGGTGTTGGGTGAGAAGACTCCAAGTGGGATCACCCCCAAGCCTGATCTGCCAATCCAGGTTGAATTTACACCAAGGACCGCAAAGTATGATCAGCTGGTAAAATTCCAAATTCAACTCTACTGAACTGGTGGTAATTGAGAATATTTTAGACCAGGGAACGTGATGGTTATTGTACTTCAGTTACCCATCTGCCATTGATTGGATGTCTGGATGTCGGTCCTGAAGAAAGCCAGGCTTATGTAGAACTAGCTCACATCATCCCTTGGTCTACCATTTCCCAAAAGAAAGACATTAGTCGACCATTCTGCTTCATTTGATCTGGCATGTTAATTGTAGCCTAGGCTGATGAACTCCACACGACATGGGGTATTATCCAACAATTTGGAGGCATTCCTCCTAGTGACATCACAGGTTGAATTAACGAACCTTTCAATTGCTTAGTAATGACACTTGATGAGCACCATGCATTCGACAGGTTTGATTGGTGTCTCATTCCAGATGTGAGGTTTATCATATCATGGTGGAGCCAATCTAACAAGTTCACGTTAGCCCTATCACATTCCTCCCATTCCACATCACTACATGGTCAGAGTATATGAGAGGATGTACAGAACCCCCATGGATGGAACCATAGTCACATTTCTGGATCATCGGGATCCAGGAGATACGACACATCTGCCAGATCCATGGTTCTTAAGGCTTCACGCTGTAGTTGCTGGGATAATTCATATGAGTGGCACCACAGAATATATTGCAAAGTATTTGCAGGATCTTCAAGAAACTCGTGTTCTGGCCACCAATGGGGGAACTCCCATAATGATGCTATTAACTGTTCACTCCCTGAACAAGGTATGATATGATTGGCTCAGCTGCAATGCATTCTGAAGTGTTTTTCATGTGCATATGCAGCTCATTATGGTGTGATATTCTTGATTTTTCCCATTATTTTTTCTGAATGTATGTCCTGCCACATGTTCCAATTGTGGATGACCGCAACCCCAGTTACAACTCGAGTTCTTGAGGGTAGTGATGCTGCAACTCAGAGTGAATAAAAAAGCAAGTGCCAACAGTCTAATCACCACCTTTAGCTTTCTATTATTTAAGTGCACTCTTCAAACAAAAGATCATTTATTGTGTGGAAATTGTCAACTTCATGAATCGACAAGGATGAAGTAGAATTGGGCAAGGCTGATATCTAACCCAGTACCACCAATTTTATGGTGTAGGGCCTGCCCCAAGAATCTACATGAACAACATTGCGGTGGGAATCTAGACCGAGGAAATGGTTTTCTAAATCCCAATCCGGTATGTGGCTGTGATCACACATAGGGCCCGTGGGTTCCAGGGCATTATTTGGTGCATCATTGACGTCAGAGTGGTAGGTGTAGTATAGTGATTATGTAATCGTAATGTACATACGTTGTGCAACTACAGGGAGCTGCCACGGCGGGCCCGCGGCTTCTCCCATCAAATTCTACATTGTTTTTACTCCCAGTGCGAGTTGAAGTAACATGCCATTCATAGGAACATGAGAATATGAGAGCCGAGCAGTGAGTACTCACTATTGGCTAAGCTACTAACAAATCATGATTCCAGGTAACCCTCTGCCGTCTTCTGTCGCCCATCCACTCCACTTCCACGTGAGGCCAGGCCAAATGGGAAGTGATATTACTACCTAGCCAGGCTAGGTAGGATCTTCGAGTCGGTCGAATTAAGGACGCGCCACGAAGTGCGTCCCTTGCTACGCCCTTCTCAAACTCGCATGACCGCGCTCATTCGAGCCACCCATATTGCCCACCTTGCCTATTTCCCTTGTATCCCACCCCCTTGCTTTCCCTTTCGTATCTCCCTACGCGCTTCCCTAGGCTACATGTTCAACTACCCTCAGTTCACGACGGTTTACTTGTCCAATTCATAGTACTTTATTACAGTAGGAGCTGGGGTTTGATTCCTCATCGCTGATATTGACGATCTTGGAGGTACCAGAGGTAGTAGGGATTGGGAGGGGATCACTCTGGGGATCATCGATGTCCATGGCAGATCCATCCTTGGTGTTCAACAAGTCATCGATATCCATTGCATCTACTGAAAGAGAATCATCTTTCAATTGCTTCAAAGGAGCCTCTAGAGGGGTTGGGGAGCACTGGCATTTATTTGAAGTCGAGGGGATACTGGGAATGGGTGTCAGGAGATGTATCCAATCTCGGAGGAACATTGGTACTTGATTGCCAGGCACATGTAGGATGACTCGTTGAATGTGGAAGAACTGCAATCCCTGGTTCTTGATTGACTTGCCCCCCCCATAGTGTTTGCACAACTGGGTGCAGATACCTTTTGAGTATGTGGCAGCTTGAAAATCTATATTGCCAGAAGATGTACATCAGGGGGAGCTTGGAGCCTGAGTGTTATCTGTCTTACTATATTTCTTTAAGTCTGTCTGATTAAGACAACTCTTAAACAGCCAGATATCTCCCCACAAGGTTTTGTACTTTCCAAACTTATTTTTGAGGGTCCCGGAAGTGAGGGAGAAGATAATGGGAAGTGACTAGAATGGGAGATTGATGGGGACTGAGCTTCACATTAGCAAACAGATATTAAGGTGACTTACTGCTTCAGTTTCATTGTGCAGCAGAGCCCACACCTCACTGGCATGAACAGTAATATGGGAAAGGAATGTATAGAGACCTTGGAGGTGTGTCTCCATCAATGATTTCTGTTTCGGGTAGAGGAGTAAGTGGATGGGGTGTGCAGCTGGCACCCATGATAGGATGAATAGTTCTGTTGTCATTGTCCCTGTTTCGATTGGCAGCAGAAGATGGAAAGGGTGAAAAGGATATGAAAGAAAATGTCCAGTGACCATGCCCACTAAACGGAAAGCAATGACATGAAGTGTAGCCCGACATCTAGCTCAAGGTGTTTGCCTAACATGAGGTGGGTGAACAATTTGAGCAGGTGATGGATCCAAATTCCAAACTGTGCTGATGTCGCTTTCCTCTGCAAGCCATGTTTATGACCCCCCTGCTGAGGATGCTGTGGTGCCCTCTGGAGCATTGCATCATCCCTGTGAGGGTCAAGAACTAGGTTCTGGCAGTGGAACCCCTTCAATGGTTCAATATACCCCTGCTGAGGATGCCATGATGCACTCTGGAGTGTTGTGTCATCCTCGCAAGGATCCAGAACTTGTTGGTTCGACCCTTCTGACTCTCCTCTTTACCTGGGAGTTATCTGAAGCTTCTGTTGAGTGTATGTTGTCAGTTTGCATTGTGGTTAGCTTGTCTTATGTGCCTCGACCATAGATCTCACAGAACCCTTCACATGGTCAAGCTCAGGACAGCTGTCAAATACTGTCTACCATCCATTGGAGGAATATCCTGACCTTTGCACCCTCACTGTCGCCTCAGGGGAGATATCAGCCGACGTCAGTATGTTTCTGTCTCACTAGTTATTGCACCATCACTAATCTATACTTAGTCTCTAATTTATCATGGCTGTATTTTTGTCACCAACCTTGGAGCTTGATGTACACCAACCGTCGCTGGTCGTTCCAGTATATTGATCAGCTGCCAAATGCTTGGTTGGAGACTTATCCTTCTTTTGCCTTCTATGAAGGCAGTATGAACGTCAATGGACCCTGGTCTGCTGATGCCCTCTCCCAATGATACGCTCTCTGCGGCCCCTCTCAACTTAGTCGCCCATCTGACTTTACATGATTTCCTCAAAGATGGAATAAACATCTCCCTTACCTACCTTACATTTATTGCCGCCCAAGTGATCCAAACACCCCTCAACCCCATGACCTAGATCCTATCACTAATCGCTTTTACCTCAAGAAACACTATGTGGATGCTTTGGCTGCCTTTGTTGGATCTGTGAGCACCACTGCCCAGAGGTGGTATTCCCATATACAGAGAAATGGATTCCATGTCCCTGTTCCTCTCCCATTGTGTGAATATCCTGGTGCCAACTTCCAACGCCATTTCAAGCACCATAATACAAAAGTGCGAATCATGGCAGATGTGGAGATATTCCTTCAGCATGGTTACTTGTGTCGAGGGTATGCACAATGGTTGATGCGCAAGTTTGTTGCCTGCCTCTCACGAGAACTTGGGATGCCTTGTCCCCATTTTGGCGTCAATGACAAACTCATCAGTGCTGTTTTCCGCATGGAGGATTTGGAGGACTCCCATGTCTCTGGAGTCATCAGAGGATTGGAATGAGATGGGGTACCTGTGTTTGCAGCGACCATTTTGGAACCATGGTCCGAGATGGTTTGGGACAGGATACCATGTTTGAAGACACCTTGGCGAAATATGACCAATGTCTCACCAGGACCAGAGCATGACTTCCTTCTTATATCAGTGGAGTATGCAGTCCCCTTTGATCATCCATTTCCTTGGTTCTCGGCCCCTGCATATGGCTATCCAGGGTTCTACTACCAATACAGGGATGAGAAATATTATGAAGAGCAGGCTTTTCTTGAAGCATTGGTAGTGGTAGACCCCCAACAAGAGTCCATACCACTATTGACAAAGTCGTACAAAGTGGTGGAAAAGTTCTTGGGCCCAGGGCCCTTTTTCTGTGCTCGAAATCCTCCCATCTCTGTCTTCCCGCTTATGAATCCCGATGTGCCTGGTGCGCTGGAATCAGCTCGGATTAACCCTCCTTTGGACCCATTACTCACCACCTTGGCTCTTGGTGAGCTTACAGCTTATCATCTTTATTCAGCTCCACCCCAGATGGTTTTGGATAATGCGAGTGACTTTCAAGCTTTTCTGTACATTTGAATCTAATACCTTTCTCCTGGCTTAGGTCCAGAGCATGGCTCGTAGGAAGTATGGGCAGAGGCCACGGCCTCCACACCTCCCTTCCAAAGGAGGTTTCATCATGTTTCGAGATGGCACTCTGGTCAATGATGATGCGATCAACTCATATATTGATGTCCTGAAGATGTTTGTGTGCCCTACCGTCCATGTCTTCAACACCTTTTTCTTTTCATGCTTACTTGATGGTTTCAACAAAGTAGCAACATGGCACAAGGATCTTTGTCATCCTGTGTTTACGCACATGGAGCAAATTATCGTACCAATCCATCTCAAATCCCAGAGTCACTGGGCCACCATTTCTATTGACTTTAAGAGACATATTGTCACATACATGGACTCAATATTTCTGCCTTCCACCTTTGAATTTGTTATGGAGATCATGCGGAAATACTTAGCAGACCTCGCTGCGCTCGAGATGTGTTCATTCGACCTTGAGGCATGGACTTTCATTGGGTCTAAGGATACTGTTTGTCAGGTCTTCCATTGTTGGTTCTTTTCTGACTATGATTCCCTAGTCTCCACAGCAGACAGGAACTGTGGATTGTGGTGTTTTTTTAATTGCAAACATCCGCAACTGTGCTGGGATTCAGCCTTGGAAGGTTCTTCACCCAACTGAGGTGCCTTCGGCGAGGCTTCAGTTTATGGTCGATGTGGTTTGGGGAGTTATCGATTATCCCTGGGGATATGACCATGCATTACAGTCAATTTTCCTGTTGCACAGCCCTCCAGCTTTCATCCTCCCCGATGAGCCTGATTACATCCATGTCCCCCATCCTGCTC
This sequence comes from Hydnum rufescens UP504, assembly GCA_014904985.1. Classification (NCBI taxonomy): domain Eukaryota; kingdom Fungi; phylum Basidiomycota; class Agaricomycetes; order Cantharellales; family Hydnaceae; genus Hydnum; species Hydnum rufescens. Next base: position 55,072 of record MU128995.1, on the reverse strand, counting down.
TCCCCTGTCCTGTCCCCAAGATCATGCCCACTCCCATGCCTGCTGTCACCACTGTTACCCCTTCTGGACGTAATGAACAACCGTCCCCCCAACAGTGTTCATGGGGTGATATCACAGAGAATGAAGGGCACGATTTAATTTGGAATGCCTGGCTGCGGGTGATGTTGCATCATACCAGAGGATCATGGTTGTCCTTGATCACCATGTAAGGGTGAAGAACAAAGATGCAACACCTTTAGCTTGGTATCTCAGGGCACATTGGAGGGGTAAAGCACGAGGTGTCTATGATTGGGATTTTGATTGGCAAGAGCATTCCCATATGTGGACAATTTCCCATTCTCAACCTGGGGATGATCATTTGTTGCATTGTGGTGAGGGTGGTTCTCATCGCAATGTTCGGGATTGTTCTTGCTCCCCCCCTATAGGGTCCTTGCGAGATGCTGGATTACTTCCCAGTGATCAGAGTGAGTCCTGTTCATGCCGAGTCATCTTCACATCACGATGGGAGGCTTCCCAGTGGATGCTGAAGAGCAATCCACAATCGGAAGAGTGAACTTTGCTGCCATCTCCTGTTGATGATGTGGCCATCGGCAACTGCTTCCTGCACCCCCTTCCATGATTGCCCTTCCTGTCATTGCCCTCCCTGTTTCTCCTGGACGTTGTCCCCTCACATTCCCCTGCTGGCCACCATCATCCCTCGTAAGATGAATATAAAAAATCCTCCCATGGCCATCCACCCCTGCTGCTGGCTGTCGTCTCCTCGGCCCATCATTGTTGACCGCCCCCAATTGTGCCGTTGCCCCACCTCTTGCTGTTGCGTCCCCTTCTGCCATCCGGACTTGTGTCAGCCTGTCATTAGCACTCTCCTGTGTCACCGTTGCCTGCCGTCACCCTTCCTGCTGTGGGTCCCTCCCACCATCCGACCCTCTCGCAGTCACCCTGCTGCCTACCCCCTTCTCTCTGTTGTCTCCCCTTCTGGCCATCTCGTCCCTCCTGCGCAATCTGGTCCCCTGCCTTTAGCCTTCCTGCTGTTGACCCTACCGTCATCAGCCTCCCTGCCGTCAACCACCCTTGCTGTGGCTGCTGGCCATGTGTCCCCTTGCCTCCCCGCCATTGTTCCCCCCCTTGCGTTGCCTCTCCTTCTACCATTTACCTTCTCCCATGTCACTGGCCCTCTGCCTACAGCTCATCCCTGTCTTAGGGAACTTGGTATCTGCTTAGCCATCAACCAATTCAGGTTGATGGATGCTGAGGCCAGAATCTCTCCTAACTGAAGCAAGAAGACCTTGGAAAATTTCGTTCAATTGGGCACTTGGCACCGAGTCGCTCTCATGTTAACAAAAAGCAGTTGCAAGAAACAAGGACGCAATTGTGTAAGGATTCCATCTATTTTAAGGACTACATGCTGGCACAAGAAGTCTTGGAGAGCACCGGGCAAGAGCAAGGCCCAGAAATTATTTGGGTGTTGAGTTGATAACACTCCCTCAGCGTTGATTATACTAAATTGGGTGTCGGCCATGGACTTGTATTTGCCTCCTGTGGTGTATGATCGACACGATAATCAGAAAGAATGCCTTACTTGCAGTTGCGCCCCATATTCACATCAATATCAGCACAGATGGGTCCAATTCCTTGAAACATGACCTTACCCCATCCTCTCCCCAAAGTGGTGTCCTCATAGTCCACCAAAAATGGCAGCATGTCATTCCCAGCAAGGATTTTGAGCTTCACTGTGCCCTCCAAGAACAGAGTGAAGTAGCCACTCATGTCAGTCTCACGCTTCGACGGTTTATGCTGTTCTTCAACGCCTTCTGGGAAAGAAAGCTGGGAATTTGTGAGGC
>MU128995.1:0-43296 GCA_014904985.1 Hydnum rufescens UP504 | reverse complement strand
CCCACTTGGGGGAAAACCACCATATATCAGGACCTTTCTTAGGTACCAAATCCCAGGCACTTTTTGGTACCTAGGGAGGCCCTCCTGACATGGGGCCCAATTGGGCCAAATACCCCATATCGGCCAGACCAAGTTGGGCCCCAATGGGGCCCCAGTCTCTGAACTTCATGCCTGCAACATGCACCAACCTATACATATACTTATGGCAAGGGTAGACTTATAGCATTAAGAAGTACTATAGGCAAGTTAGCGAGAAACATGAGACTAAGTTAAAGGTGCATAAGGCATCAAACCTGAGAGGAGCATGGACACTAAGTCAACACTGTTGAAATGATGTAGATAATCCAAGGCTGTCAAGTCCCCAGGTAACATCCATAGAATTACGTGCAACCCCATTCTCATAGTTGAGACCATCCGACATGGTACTGGGACCTCCAAAATCATGCATGCCAATCTCCGCATGTCCTTGTTGGTGCCCCATTGAAAACCCAAATAGGTCATCAGGTTGTGCAGTTCCAGGATAATCACCGTGTTGTAGGGTAGAAGTCTGATGGAGCGGAATCATGTCGGCATTGCGGTCCATGGTTCCATTCACGGATCCAGGATATGCATTGAAGGTATTATCAAATGAGGCGGGATCGAAATATGACAAGTCCACTCCTCTCCAGTCCGTCCTTGGGAGTCAATCAGTGGAGGGGAGGGCTGAGGTGACACCAGAGACAGAGGGAGAGGCTGTGAGTTGGAAAAACGAGCCGGGGCTTTGGTTGTGGTTGCAGTTCATTTCCAAGATGTACCTCGGAGGGCCCAGAGGGGTCACTCTCTACAGCATTGTCACTTTCGCTGTTGATATAGGCACTAGAGCGTGTCGACTTCCGCTTTCCTTTGGCCCTCTTGGTCCCCTTCCTTAGATCTGATGACAACTCTCGTATCTTCTTTGTCACCCACCATCAACGAGACTATCACCGGCATTCCTTCGCTTAGCACCACCACCCGAGCTCCCTCCAGTGACTTCTTGGAGGCAGCATCCCTAGCCCCCTTCAGCTGATAGTATCACGTCCCCATTGTGATCAACAATCAACGGATATCCGATGCATCCCCTCTGGCCAATCATCGAGGCTGCTGAGTGTAACCCTTCCTCTCAGGATTGGTATCCTGAAGCACGAAGTATAAGGCTTCCAATGTGACGTTCCATAGTGATCACCTATACTCAGAACCGAAGTTTGGAAACTGGGCATTGGGCAAAAAATTCCTGAGTACGAGCTTTGCTCGATTAGAATCTTGCCAAGTTCGTCCATGGGAAGACGAAAATTCCACATATGCTGAATAGGGCAGCAAGCATGCCCTTGACGGCTGTCCGGGTCTTGTAGATGTTGCTGAGATCAAATGCTCTTTCTCTGGGACTCCTCAGCCGTAAACTTGCCAATGCCTCGTGGCTGAGAATGTTTCGAAAGAATGAAATGATATATTATCAGAAATCTCGGCAGCCATCAAGAATTTGGCGTTAAACCATTCGGACATCCGATAGATCCCAGGCGGCATTCATTTTGCGCATGAGCAGCAGGGGATGCAGCGTTACTGGCTAACCAATAATACATCGCAGCACATCCATGGTCGCAAGCCATTGCATATCATGTGTCCATTTTTCCTTCTGAGCAGACATAATCTGAGCAAATATCCCCCCTGCTGCGCAATCTGTTTCCACAGCAGCAGCCTTCACACCATCATGTTCTGCGATGAGCCTTGTGGCTTCTGCTGCCCAAGTATCAGAGTCCTTGCCTCCAAAAGACTCAATAAGCTTTAAGGTATGCCAGCCGAACCACATTACTTGTGTATTCAGAGGCAGAGACTGCGTATAAGATTGTCAGCGCAAGAACGGCCATTAAATGTGGGGTAGCATTCTATCCTCTTTGATGAAGTTCAACTCCGGGTGAAATTTTGGTAGAAATATTACCCTATAGCCCCGCCTTTCACACACATCTTCCAGAAGGGATTTTACCCCAACAAAGTCGGTTGGTTAAAGAGGATACGTCGGCAGCAGCAATCCGTTATCCCAGGTGCACATTTGAACCCTTTGCACTCGGCTTTGAGGGACCTTGCATTGGAAAACCCATGCTCTTCTAGAATCACTGCCATCCCTTTGAATAAGCCAGGGTATTGTGGGTGATCATCCAGAAAGTAAAGTGGTTGGGGTCTCCCGTCGGAAAATTGCGCATCTGCCATCTTCTTGAAAACTTTGACAACCTTCCCGTCTGAACCATGAATCACATTGCCATTGGGACCCAATAGTGGGACTTTAACACCCCAGTTCTTGCCCTTTTTCCTCCCTTTCCCATTGGGATTGGGTGGATACTTGGGCATATGTCGAGCAGAAAGGGCATTGTCGGCATGCTTTTTGTGGGTTGTCACATTGTCATATATGAATACATGATCTTCCATCCGATAGTGCTTGTCTAGGACGTCCATTGCTTTCGTCACTTGGGCAAGAACTTCATTGCACATGAAATAGCCATCGTGCTCTTTTCCAGGCCTTAGAAATACTCGAGCCCCATCAGCATCAGCATCACCTGGCTCTCGAAGCCAACCATAATCGGGGGAAACGAAATCGGCAACCATAAGGGATGTACCCTTGCCCTTTGCATAAGGCTTTGCAGTTTCGCTGGCATGGACCCATCGTAACGTTCATCTATCATGTGCATAAAAGATTGACTCATCATGATTCCAGATGATGGTTGGGCGACTTGATACAGGTGTCAACGGGTCGAGATTACTGCCATCATCAAATTTGCGGGTCTTTGCATCGACTGCGGCCCATGCTGGGAGGAAAGTTGATTGTCGGTATGTAACCACATCGTCCCGTTCATGGCCATCAACATATTGTCCCTTTGGCTCCTTTCCCCAGCGGTACTGCATAAGCTGCATCCACCGTGAAGCAGTTTTGAGTGAGATACTTCTTTCAAGGCCAAGGCGAGTCTTTATTTCTGGTGTATCGAGATACCGAACAATATCCAGAGCAGATATGAATGGCCCAAGACCTTGAAGATGGAGTGTGATGTCTTGGGCCAGATCCTCATCGGAAACAAGCATCGAAACATTCCACCTCCCATATGCATTTGTCAAAAAGGTTTTTAGAGTCCTTAATGTAAGCATGACACCATTCTCGGAGGTGTCGGGCTAACCATTGTCCCTTTCCAGTGGCTGTGGCAGCTACGAGTGATGCCACAATCCAACCATTGCCCCAAGCCACAGAGTCATTTGCATATATATTCAGAAACATACGCATCAATTCAAGGCGGCCCTGGGTAAGCAGGTCAAGGTTGGGGTCCATATGACCTGCACCAGTGGGACGAGGTGGTCGGAGGATTTTTTCGAGGCCTTTTGCCGCAGCTTGAGCCTCTTTGATTGTTGGAGATGGGACAAATTGCTGTTGGTGTGTTTTTGTTGTGAGGGGTGAGTTCAAAATGTGCTCATCATCAATGAGGGATGCTGTGGATGTGTTGTGAGATGGACTTTCATAAAGTGAGTGAACCTCTTCATTGTGAGAGGTCCTGTTGCCATCTGGGGATAATGCCACCCAGGTGTCAAGACAAGTCTTGCCTATTTCTGATGGCAAGGCAGCGGTTGATTCTGGCACCGACAATGACATGACAGATGGTGCAGGGACAAATGTTATTGTGTCATCATTGTCAGTGCCAGACTCTGTTGTGAGGTCTATGGTTACATTCAGATTCCGAGTTTGTGTTTTTGGTGGGAGGTGCTGCAGCCAATTGTATAGGCTCGATGGGTTCCTATGGTTCTCCTCAGCAGCTTTTTGTTCCTCTAGAACACATTTTCTGTCCCTATAGATGGAGCGCGGAGCTCTCTGACCATTAATTTTACAGCCAGAGTATGATCCTTTCACTCCCTCCATAGCACCACGCATTCCTGCACGCACTTTTTGGGGGAGTCGGAGCCATGCACAAGCCATAAAGGTTTTCAATGCGGAGGGATTTGAAGTGGGCAGTTCATCATCTATTCCAGTAGTCGATGGCAAGGATACTGATGAGCTGGCCACAGACTGTTGTGGGTTGCTCACATCTTCATCAAATATTACAATTGGTGAGAATATCTGAACAGGAGAGAGGTGTGTGGGGGGAGGTGTGGATATACGGGGCTCCGGTTTAGGAGATCTGTGAGTCAGTATGCTGATATTTTTTCAAGACATTAGGCACACCTTCTTTTGTGCATATTCTCCAAGGTTTAGAGCTTGTTTGTACCCTTTGAGTCGAGGCATAGACCCTGAAATGGTGTGCCGCCTACTGCTATAGGTGTGGCAGCTACCGAAACACTCACAAAGCTGCCAAAGCTGTCCACCCAAATAAGGAAGTTGCTTAATTTGATGCCATCCAAATAAGGAAATTGCCTAATTTGACACTTTCTAAATAGGGAAATTGCCTAATTTGGCATTATCCAAATAAGGAAATTACCTAATTTGGATAGGCCAATTTAGAAGACTTCGAAACCAAATCACCTCAGAATCACAAAAGGAGCATTTTTCATTAGTGCAGTCTTTCAACTTGTAAAGCTCCTGACTGAAACAATATTTTTGAATTCTGAAACCGAGAAACTCTTCAGAGAATTAGTTATAAGGTACCCTTGGTCCCCATCTGCCTCCAAGTGTTGAGTTGTGGGCGCCTAAATGAAGACCGGAAAGTGCCGGGATAGTGGATGAGTATGGGTGTCCACTATCTTACCTTGGGATGACCTGGTCTTGATTGACTGCATGATAAACTTAATAAATAGATCCTCTTATAATCTGGTTTGTATATAATGATAGCAATCCCTATATATATGCTTAGGCCAAAGTCTCCATTGGGGCCCCTTGAGAAGTAGGCCTACTTAGATTCAAAGGGCAATGGACCAAAGAATGGTTTGAAAGAGCGGTGTTAAGCCTATATATGGCTTTATATCCATCAAGGTGCTGAAATACAAAGGTCACTGAAAACACCCCTTGGGGCCCCAATGATCCAAAGCCTGCTTAGGCCCAAATAGTGCCATGTTTTTGGGCCTAACTAGGGCTGATTTTGTGGCTGACCGAGGTGTCTCAGTCTCTTGATGCCACTTTGAAAGACCCCTCACATCCAACTGTTGAGCAAGAACTTTGACAAACAAGTCATCAAGTGTCTTCTTGAGATTGAATTCTTCCTTGGCTAGTCACTGTATTTCAGGGGAACTACAGAGTATTGCATTTTGCACATGCACAGTGTAGGCATCGGCATGACCACAAACAATGAATGAGATAGAGTGGACATCGAAAGTCCCCATGTGTGACATCTCACCCATGAGGTTCTTCTTCTCCTGAGAGATAAATTTGGCAAGTTTGGAGCCTGTTGTAAGTGTGACATCATTGTTGACCTTTGAGCATTGGGCAAGTGTGCAGAGTTCCTCCTGCCAAGCCTCTAGACCTTCAGGATCATCCTCATATTGCCCCTTCTCCTTTGCATATTCAGCAGAGAGCTCAGCCTGTGAAACTAAGAAAGACAGGGAGGACTGTTACTAGATACTCTCATGGATTTGGTTAAGAATTGGGTATTTATGTTGTGGAAGCCCAGCTAATTTACATCTTCATGCATACCCATTAAAAGGGTTGGGCAAGTGCTTTGCATGTATGGTACCTTCAAGGTTTGCAAGACAATGAACCATGGCAAGCAGGCGATTGTATTTTTCTGCTGTGACCACCAGAGTGTGATCAAAGGCGTCCATTATGGCCTGTACCTCCTCCAGTAGCTCCACAGGCAGTGGTCCTGTTTTGTATTGCTTTGTATGAGGGTTATTGTCAGCACTGCCTGCCTGCAACTTGTGGAGGATGTCATCATCTTCCTCTTCCTCATCAAAATCATCATCCAGATTGGTGTCAGCATCAGGATGGTTGTGGGAGCCATTTGGCTCATTCTCGAAAGCCCTAGGCACCATCTGGTCATATCTGACTTCAAATGGGACTTCAATAGTGCCAGTGGGCTTCCTAGAGTGTAGGCCATGAGATAATGATGGCAGGGGCTCCCTACTGCTGCTGCTGGCTTTGATGGTGGACAAAGTGATGCAGGTGTGGCTATAAGAGGAGGGATTGGTGACTTCACAGCCAAGCAAGAACTTTGCATGGCAGATTTCTGTTCCACAGACCCAGATGCAGGAGACTGTCCACTGGAAAATTAGATACAATGGATTCAAAAACAGATGAATGAATAAACATACTCTATGGTGTGTGCAAGGGCCTTCCACAACTTCAAGATCTTGACCTCAAACTGTTCCAGATTGAGACCATGAGTCTCAGCAAAGAATTAAAGTCCCTCAATAATGCCCAGAGCACCACAACAACCCCACCTCATCTCCTCAACAAGATGGGAAACTGATACCCCTTGGAAAATGTGATTGAGGGTGCAATCAATGTACTCGTAATCCTCATGGGGGTCCTTCCCACCATCAGGCAAAGCCAATAAGATGGCATGAACATCAGTGGCATCCCATACATGTAAGAAGTCCCCAGGACACACCTCAGGAATGCCAGGAGGCAAACGAAGTGCTAACTCTTGTGCCTCATTAAGTAACTTGAGAGGATCATTGATTTTCTGCACTTCATCAAGTAGTTGGCTTGGTGTGTCAGATTGTGGTGAAGGAGGGGCATCTTCCAATGAAATGTCAAAGACTGGAGACCAGAGGCCATGGGTGGGACCTTGCCAGAAGTATTGAGCATGGAAACCAGTGTGTCCTCCGACTCAAAACCCTCAAAGACCTGAGATTGGTAATTGTTGCTGAAATTGGTGGTGTTGGAGGGAGAACCATACACAACATCATTATCTGCATGCAGCTAGCTCCTGCTCATGAACATTTGAGATCAGGACAAAGGCTTCTGCTTAGAGGGAACTGATGGCTGAGGTTGCATCTCAACATATGCATGATTGGTCTGGGAAGTAGAAGGTGCTGAGGTGGAGGTGGAGGTGGTGATGCGAACATTGCCTTTGTGTCATTTGACACCTGGAGGTCCAGACTTGGTCTGCAAGGCATAGCATGTCAGAACAAAATCATGATAGGGAATCACTGAAACTTACAGTATTTGGCAACTCATCCTCATCTGGGGGCTGTTCATCAGATCTGTTGCAAATAGCCTTGTGTTTTCTGGCTCAGGTTTTCGAACATATCTGTTTTGAGAAGCTGGAAGCCTGTACCAAGCAACACATAAGAAAGGATTGCCAATGACATGGGCAGATTAGTGACATACTTTCTCAGGTACCTCACTCCCATCTGAGGATTCCTCCACCTCTGCAGACTCCTTGGCAGCCTTGCAGCTTGTGAAGTGGGATTTTTGGTATGTTTTTGGCTTTTTAGTGTTTGCTGAGGGTAGTGAAGAATGGCTGAGTGTAGATGACATTGTGAATCAGGACTCTAGCCAAGTCATTCAAGAATGGCTTCAGGAACTTCTCAGGCTCAAATACACAATACAATGGGTTGCTGGTGGGTGTGTATGAGAAGCCCAGTTTGGGTGAGGAAAGGATAAAGAGCAGGTATCAAGTTAAGTGGAAAGGATATGGATCCAGAGGGAGTGTAAAGGCCACTAGCAGCAAAGATATCCAGATGCCCTATCTGAGAGGTTCAAGAAAAAATCCAGGAACCTCTCAAGATGAGGCAGTTTGGGTTGTGCAATGCTGGTCAGGACAACTTGATTGAGATTGTTAAGTTCCACAAAACAAGAGTAGACTGCGCTTGGAGCACCACTTCCCACCTCTCTATCTGAGATGTTCAAGAGTAACCAGGAGCCTCTCTAGACTGAGTGGTATGGGATAATGTGATGTATGGGGTAGCCAAAAAAGCCAGAACTTGCCATGTCACTCAACATCAATTTGGCACATCTATAATAGGCATATTATTTATCAACATACATAGATACTACAGGCAACAAATTGAACAAACACAGCAGGGAGAAATAATAGAGAGGAGAGGGACATGATGAGAAGAGAGAAGAGCAACACAAAATGAGGAGCAACAGGGATGAAGAGGAGCATAACAGAAATGAAGAGAGGTGAAGGGCACAGAAATGAGGTGGACACTATTGTGGCCCACTGAACATGGGTGTACCAGCCTTTAAAAAGAGGGCGGGGTGTGGAGAGGATGAGTCCCATTCAATGAACCAGACTTGGGAGTCAAGGAATCCAAAGGCTTCCATATGGCATGGATGGGAGGGTTGGGAATACAATATGGCTTGATCACCTGCGGCTGCAGTGATTTTTGCCATTCGTCCAAGCTCATGAACCAGAACATCATATGGTCCATGAGTGATATAAAGCGGCACCCAGAATGCAAAAAGATTCTGGTTGCACCAATCCGTGTGAGCACTCATGATCATCTTCAAGCAGTGCCATATAACATCATATTCCTGGTCAAGTGTAGCCAGAAACCATGCTGTGGTGAATTCCACTTGATCTAATGTGCACTGTGGATATTCAACCTCATCTGCAACCAATGGAAGAAAACAATGCAAGTCCAGGAAATGGTATTGAATGAAGGTCTGTATTCTTGAGTCTCCTTCAAGTGGGGGTGGAAAGAGATGAAGCATGGAAAGATCACCAATCTCTCTGCAGGTGGGGGCATTCTCCAGCATCAATGTCAAGTTGTCAGCAGATTGCTGGTGTGCATAGCACATTTCAACATAGTCTGGATCCAACACCCATCGAAAGGAAGCAATGGACTCCTGGTGTGCCACTGCAATTTAGGTTGTCTCCTCAAAGTCAAACAGCCTAGATCCAGGGGAGGTCCAGAAATGAGAGAGCACAGCATCCCATCATGGCTGTGATTTGAAGGCCAACATGACCTTCTTGAGGCATGCTAGGCCCTTTCCTCCCTTGTTCTTCTGGACATGAACACCAAATAAGTGGTCTTCTGAAAGATGCTTGAAGACCTCCTGTAATATAGAGCCCCAATTCTTTAAGTATATACTTGTTGTGTCCTGTTTGTATCTTATGTAATCAGTACCACACTGCCTACTTCCTGTTTGACAAAGGGCAGCAGAGATGGTTTGTGGCACAATAGGGACACTACTTTGGACCTCTTAGGCTGGCTTCCACTACACAGGAAGGGACCTAAGAGGTCTCAGACTGCTAAGTAAGTGCAATGCCAATAGAGGCTGCTCACAGGGTCTGACCCTAGGGTAGCTCATGGAGCCTCATTTTATTGTCCATTGGACCTCCTGGCCTCATGTATAGCAGCTACTGCAGCACAGTAATATGTTTACTGCTGCTGCTTTAAGGCACTATTGGAGCTGCTCACAGGCTGTTAATACTATTGTAGCTGCCCTGGAACTCCATCCCATAGAGAATAAAAGCTGCACATCTTCCTGTAGCTGCTGTTAATGGCCCAAGGAGCTGCTCATTCCCCCATCCAGGAGCTGCTCTTCTTACAGAAGCTTGTATGATTGATATCTTGACTTGCTCATTTCTCCACTTAGCAGCTGCTCATCTCACAGCAGCTGCTTGTCCCCCAGCAGCTGCTTGCCCCCCAGCAGCTGCTTGCCCCCCAGCAGCTGCTTGTTGAGGGTTGGGGACTGTTGGGGGGTTAGGGTTAGGGTTGGGTTGGGGGGTTGGGGTTGGGTGGTTGGGGTTTGGAGTGGGTATGGTTGGGAATGTCTACCCCCATGTCTAGTAGTATAGTTCATGGTTGGGGACTGTTAGGGGTTGGGGTTTAGGGTTAGGGTTGAAATTGGCTGGGTGAATGTCTACCCCTGGTTGGGGGATGCTGACTAATCAGCCTTACATGTGCTGCTGCAAGTATGATTAGTCACCAGAAATGTTCCAACAGCAGGATTTGAACCTGTGACCTCACTGTAGGGCCCCTGGGACTTTGGTCAGCTAATTGTGAAGTAGATTGGAGCTGCTATGGAATGGAGAGGAGCTGCTGGCTTTAAATCTCAACAGCTGCATACTGATATAGCAGCTTATTATTGATCATTATAGGAGCTGCTACTCTCAGTATACCAGTACCTGCTTGAAGCACAGCCACATATCAGCACGGCAGAGCTTATGAGCAGCTCTTTGGATGTTATATCAGCTGCTCTGAATCTCAGCAGCTGCATGCATATAGCAGCTGATGCCTGTTCATTATAGGAGCTGCTCATTCCCAATATACCAGCAACTGCTAGGAGCACAGCCACATACCAGCTCTTCTGATGATATATCAGCTGTTATAGGAGCTGCTGGCTCCAAATCTCAGCAGCTGCATGCCATATGGCAGCTGATTACTGTTCATTATAGGAGCTGCTCATTCTCAGTATACCAGCAGCTGCTAGGAGCACAGCCACATACCAGCTTTTCTGATGATATATCAGCTACTTTGGGATGGATAGGAGGTGCTGACTCTGAGTCTTAGTAGCTGCATGGGCACATAGCAGCTAATTGTTTTTCATTATAGGAGCTGCTAGCTCTGAAGGTAGCAGCTGCTGCTGTAAGCACAGCCACATAGCCACAGATTAGGACCTATGAAGAGCTCTTCTGATGATATAGCAGCTACTATAGAATGGATTGGAGCAGCTGGCTCTCAGTATGACAGCAGGTGCTAGAAGAAAGCCCTGATAGCAGCTGAGTGCTGGTGATTTCAGGAGCTGCTGGATATCAGTGCTGGACCTCTTAGGTCCCTTCCTGTGTAGTGAAAGCCAGCCTAAGAGGTCAAAACTTGTTTCCCTGGGCTGTTCGTGGACAGGGAGCTCATTATTACGATCCAGACAGCCTTGGAGAGGCTGCAGCATGTCATTATGGATGTCATAGGGATAGTGGGGGAGGAACCACATCATTTTGTAATAGATCATGACTCCAAATTAACAGAGCAATTGTGGATGTCCAATCAACTCAAAGAGCTCATGATGGCTGATAGGCTGTTAAAACTACAAGTCGACTTAACGTTTGAGAGACTCGCCAAGCTCAGGAAGCTGCACCAGGGGGAAACCTTATCAACCCCTATGGCTACAGAGGACTCCCTTCCCCTATGCCTGAATTGAAGGACCGTCTGCATAAAGCATGGCTCAATCCATGCCTCCCTACCAAGAACGTGGCTCATCGGACCCTCACTGTGGGATGGGAAGCAATTGAAGCTGATCTCAATGGCACTTGCCCTATCAACCAGGCCACAAGGTATCCCTTCTCAGGCAGTCAAGCCCTGAAGTACACATACTATGATGTTAAGCTGGAAGATGCCCTCGGAGTCCAACCCCTCCCCCACATAAACACAGATCCCCATGGCTTAGGGCTATTTCTTCCCCCGGACAAATTCCAGGAGCCCAGCAGAGATGTGAATCATGACTTCTCGTGAAGTCCAAGAGCAGGTGCTGGCTCAATAATAGATTTGCCCACCTGGCCCAGACAGTCATCCAGGCAGGGCTTGTGAGGAAGCTCCTCTGTGCTCCGGGCTTCATCTATCGATTTGGAAGCATTGCCAGCTGTTTGGCAAGACGTCCCTCTTGAGGATCAATGACCCCAAGAGAGCATCCCCATCACCCCAAATCCCAAGAATTGCTTCGAGGTCCTTTCCCAGTGAATCTCCACTCTAGGGGAAGGGTTAAAGAATACCCTCTGGACCCCGTCAAAGCCACAACCTCTGGGATCGAGTAGGGAGCCCACAGGAGCATGGGAAATGGGAACGGTATTAGGCCAGACAGTCCAAAAATTGTCAAGCCAGATTGCCCCAGCCTTAGGACCAACCCAACAAGCACAGGGTCATTCACCACACACCAGCTACCTCATAGCACAATCAAATGTGGTGGAGAATGCGAGGCTACCTCCCAGCCAGGCATGGAACCTCGTCACTGACACGCCTGCCCTACCTGCCCCTGGAGCCACCAGAGCCCATGACTATTATTTGGGCCTAATCAAAGTGGCCCTGATGCCTCAGCTCAGCTCACTCTTCACAAGTAACCCAACACAAGCCCCTCTATCCAAACTAGGGCAAGCCCCCATCATTTCCCAAGCATCGAATGGGAATATGCCTCCCCTGGGTCCTTCAAGGCGTGTGAGCCCCAATTCTCTCACAGGAGACCTATGAGTCAAGGATCCACTGCCCTCTCAACCCCACAGCTCGAAGGGTAGTGGGGGTGGTCAGCCAGAAGGGGGCAATGGCAAAGGCCCTAGTGGAGGTGGAGGTCCAAGTGGTAGAAATGGAGGCCCGGGTGGCAGAGGAGGCCCAGGACGAGGAAGCCAAGGGCCAGGATCCCCTCCTAGTGGAGGTCCCCCAGGCCCCCCATTCCCACAGGCCCTCCTGGCCCACCAGGCCCACCAGGCCCACCAGGTCCTCCCGGGCCTGAAGGACTGCCCTCCAATGCCCCACCCTCTGGCATTGTGTGGGACAATAAACTTAAATGGTCCACCATACCTGAATGGGATGGAGCTCATGAGACAGCAATTGACTGGCTGTACAAATGTAACAATCTTGCCTTCCGGACTGCCCCCCTTGCTCTTGTTCCTAAGCCAGGTGCTGGTCCTGATCACTGGTGCATGGTTCAAAACCTCTCATTTCATGATGACTTTGGCATTTCAGTCAATGACTTCATTAATTCTGATGATTTTCCAACCACTTGGGGTACTGCTCAAATAATGGCTGACTGGGTGAGTGTCCCCTCTCTTGACTGAACCCCCTTCCTTTTGGCTTTAGTCCTTTCATGCCTCATTGGCTGTTCTTTTTTGGGCATTGGCCACTGGCCTGCCTGGTGTCACACCTTGTGCACCATCGCTTTGAACCCATATGGCTTCTGTCATTGGTTGTTCTTTCATTGGCATTGGCCCATGGCATGCCGGGTGTTACTATTTGTACACCCTTTCTTGGCCTTGCCCTTGGCAGCTGTTTGGCATTAGCCTTTGGCATGCCTGGTGTTACTTTTGTACACCATTGCTTAGCATTGCCTATGGCATGCTCCTCTTTTGGCCTTTTGGCTCATCTGGTGTCCTCTATTGTGCACCCTTTCTTGGCATGGCATGTTTGCCCTCTTTCAGTTGCTTACTTGGTTCCTTTCTTAGGTTGCCTCAGCTCCCTCTGGTGCTCGGGCAGCTCAGCTTGACTTTGCAGCAGCCTATCATCAAATGGAGGTCCTACAGTCCCACCAGCCTTTCTTGGCTGTTCACACCCATTCTGGCATTTTTGTTGATCATTTCAATCCCTTTGGTTTGTCCTCAGCTGCTGGCACCTTAGGAGTTGCAACAGATGCCACTGTTGACATTGCCAAATTGGTTCTTAATGTCCCCTTTTTCATCAAATGGGTTGATGATCTTCTCCCCACCCACATCCCTTCCTCTCTATCTTCTCCTGGTGTCTACACCTTTCCCTATCAGCTCTCTGACATCCTCCAAGTCATCACTTCCCTTGGTTGGATCATCAATGACATCAAGACCCTTGATTTTGCTTCCACTGTTACCTATGTTGGTTTCACCTGGGACATCATGGATAAACATGTTTCTCTTCCTGAAACAAAGTGTCTCAAACATTTGTCCAAACTCACAAGTGTTTTATCTTCCCTTCAAACAACTTCTCAATGTTCCCTTCCACCTTTGGTGAACCTTCAAGGTTCCCTCTCTCATTTGTGCTTTGTATATCATAGGGCCAGTTGCCCATGATAGTGACACGCCGTTTTAAAGGAGCAGTAGCAACTGCTTGGTGGGTGCATTCCATGCCTGTCAAACACTCAATTCTCCAGTCATGGGACAACCTGCGTGAGTGGGTCTTACACCGCTATCTAGGAGAGGTCTGGTACACAGCACAGCACCTCAAATACAATGAAGAGGTCTTCTGTAGTGCCAAGTACCCCGACAAATCACCTGCAGAGTACATACAACAGCGAATCCTCCTCTTGCGCATTTTATTGTGATTCACCCCCAATAGTCCTGAAGAAACAGCTTCGGTCATGAACAATGTGCCAACTGAGTGGGATGTCATCCTGTGCTGGAGTGACCAACCCCTGATAGAATCAGTCCTGATGTCAGCCAAACAATTCGAAGCCACATTGATCACCCAGTGGAGATCTTTGCAGTACTACTGACATTGTTTAGGAGCAAGGAGCTCCAAGAGAGCCAATTTAGCCACACAGGGGAACGATGAAGAAAGGGATGAGGAGGATTCCTTGCACTCCCCCTTCGAGGATGATTCCGAGGGAGCCTTCTACTACTCCAGTGAGGAAGCAGAAGGAAATAGGGCCTCCTCGACAGCGTTTAACATGGGGAAGTGCCTGGCAGGCCGATCCTATTGCCCCCAGTGCTGCATACCTAGCCACTTCCAGGAACCCTAACAACAACCAAGAACACTGGTGCACGCCCCACTTGCTGAAAGCTGCAAAGGACGTGAGGATCCATCCTGGTTGGGTTGCCAGGGTTCCCATGGAAGGTCCAGCTAAGGGGCATGAGGAGTGGTTCATGGAGAGGGTTACACTTCCCACAAGTAACAGGTGCTTCCTAGCAGCCCCATCAGCACTGCTTAAGTCTAAAGAGCTCATAGTGCAAGTAGCCAATATGTCCCCCTCTGCAGAGTGGATTCGCAAGGGCGATGTACTAGGCATTCTGCACAACCCAGAGCAGTATTTCGATAGGGCTGGGGATGACAAATGAACACAGTGCTTGAGAGCCTATGCCCAGGTGGTGCAGAAGATCACCTGAGGATCGCTAGGGGAAAAGGATCTATCAGATCAAGCGTTAGCAAAGTCACAAGCCCTAGAGATTCCCCCAGGACCTGATGATCCCAATGAGCTGTGGGGTCCTAAAATGACAGAGCCAGCAGACCCAACTACATATGACTCGAAGAAACTGGAGGAGCTCATAGATATTGCTCCAGATGCCCCTCCAGACATAAAAGTGAAGACCCTGGCCTTGATCAGAAAGCACATCCAGGCATTCAGGTTCGATGATCGCCTGGGGACATTGGAGACAATCGCCAGGATCTGCACAAAGGAGGAGGTGCACCCTGTATCCATGCCCATGTATGGGGCCTCACCAGCAAAAAGACAAGTGATCGACAAGCAGATGGACAAGTGGATCTGCCAGGAAGTGGTGGAACCTTTGAAAAGTCCCTGGCCCACCCCTGTAGTCATAGTGTACTGAAATGGGAAGCCAAGATTCTGCATAGACTACAGGAAACTCAATGCCATGACCATACCAGACAAATTCCCAATTCCCCAGCAAATGGAAATCCTACAAGCTCTGTCAGGATCGCAAGTCCTGTCCACCCTTGACACATTGGCCGGGTTCCACCAGATGATGATGGAGGAGGAGGATAAGGAGAAGACAGCTTTTTGTTCTCATTGGGGGCTCTGGCAGTTCAAACGAATGCCCTTTGGCCTTAGGAATGGCCCCTTGATCTTTCAAAGGATGATGCAAGCCATTCTCACTCCTTTTCTATGGATACTTTCACTGGTGTACATAGATGACATAGTAGTGTACTCAAAATCATACAAGGAGCACCTGGGGCACCTCGACCAACTCCTTCGAGCTTGCGCAGAAGCTGGATTAACTTTAGCCCCCAAGAAGTGCCACGTTATGTACACTTCCATCCTCTTGTTGGGGCAGAAAGTCTCTCAATTAGGGCTTTCAACTCATAAGGAGAAAATTAAGGCCGTCACAAGTTTAGCACATCCACCCAACAGGGCGACACTACAAACATTCTTAGGAATGGTGGTCTACTTCTCACATTTCATACCGCACTACTCAGAATGAGTGGCACCTCTATTTGAACTGCTATGAAAGGGCACAAATTGGATCTGGGGGGCTGAGCAAGAGCAAGCCTTTGAGGATATCAAAGAAGGACTTGTTTCAGCCCCCGTACTTGGACACTTGATGCCTGCTAGGCCATACCATATTTATTCCAACACTTCTGACATAGCGATAGGAGCCAGTCTACAACAGGTACAGCTGATAGCAGTCAGAGATCTAAAGGGCACAAAAATATATGACAGGATCCTCGACACCCATTCCAAAGGAGAATCGGTCCCAAGAATTGCCTGTCAAATCTTGAAGAATACAAACAATGTGCCCAACCCCGACCCCTGGGCCGAAGAGGTAGAAACTACAACAGTATACGTCGAGCAAGTAATAGCCTACTGGAGCAGATCCCTGAAGTCAGCGGAGCGGAACTATTCAGCAATGGAAAGAGAAGCCCTAGGGGTTAAGGAAGCGCTAGTGCAATTCCAACCCTTCATCAAAGGAGAAAAGAATATAGTGATCACAGACCATGCAGCTTTACAGTGGGCCTGGACATATGAGAATGTGAACAGGTGTCTCACGGCATGGGGGACAGTATTCGCAGCATATCCAGGCCTGGACATAGTGCATAGGGCAGGCATCATTCACTTGAACATCGACCCCCTCTCAAGGCTACAACAGATTCCACCACATCAATCACCTGTGGAGGATAACTCACCCTCCTTACTGAGTCAGCTCCCCACACAACCAGTATTTGCATGGGAGGATGCAGTGGAAAGGAAGCTGGCAGAGCAAGCAGCATTCCTCTCAACCCAAGCTCAGAGCAAGAAACAGGAGTTGCAGGGCACCAAGGAAGCCCCCACCAACATGATGGATGAGATAGAGCAGGCTGCCCAGCAAAGGGCTCGAGTGGCAAACCCCCCTGGTCGAGAGTATGCACCACGAATGCTGGACATTGAGATTAGTCCCCAGTGAGTGGAAGCATTCACCAGAGGGTACCAAGCTGACCCTAGCTTCCGACAGCCATGGATTGAGGCAGCAGCAGATGAATCAGAGCTCCTAGTGACCCAGAGATTCTACAAGTCCAATGAGGGACTCCTGATCTTCCGAGATGCAGACTGGGTAGCACAATTATGCATGCCAAAGACAGAGGTACACAGGATACTCCAGGAATCTCACGAGTCACCTTGGGAAACAGCCCACGCCGGATCCTCGAGGTTATTCCATAAGCTGGCTGCACAATTTTATTGGCCAAAAATGTGGGCTGATGTTGTTGAATATACTAAAACATGCGATGTCTGCCAGAAGACCAAATCAGACAAGCGAGGGCCCATGGGAAAGCTTCACCCTCATGCGATTCCACTACTCCCATTTGAGGTGGTGACTCTGGATCTCATCACTGGCCTCCCGAACTCAGAGGGGCACAATGCAGTACTAGTGATAGTGGACAAACTTACCAAGTTTGTCCAATATGTTCCCACTACCTTGAGCCTTAAGCAGGAGGGTTTCGCCAAGATGTTCATCCAGCATGTTTCCTGGAAGTATGGCCTTCCAAGGCAAATGATCGCCAACTGGGATGCCAGGTGGTCTTGATCCTTTTGGGCATCGGTTGCCAAACATCTCAATTTAGATTTACTCCTCTCAACTTCTCACCACCCGCAGATGGACAGACAGACAGAGAAAGCCAATGATACATTGGAAGTCACATTACATGCATACATGGTGGGGAATCACAGTTCCTGGGCCCAGTGGCTCAGAACACTTGCAATGGCCCACAACTCCACACCCCATACCTCCACTGGTTATTCACCTTTCTTCCTTTTACATGGATACTCCCCTAGGACTAAAGCGATGGCTATGGACCCAGTAAGAAGAGGGATTAAGCAGGTCAAGCTCAACAATGCATCTGCTTCCTCATTTGTGGGTGAACTGGAGGCCCATTGTTCGTTAGCCAGGGACACACTAGCAAGAGCCCAAGCCAGACAGGTGAAAGCCTATAACACAAGGAGATGCGATGAAGAATTCGAAGAAGGAGATGAGGTTCTAGTGAATCCCCATTCTCTGGAATTAGTGGACCTGGAAGGCATGGGGAAGAAGCTAGTACAATGGCACATAGGGCCTTTCCAGATCTTGGAGAAGATTAACCCAGTAGTCTACCATGTAAATATACCACCCAAGTACAAGATGCACCCCATCATAAATATACAGCATCTAACCAAATACCATTGGGACAAACGGGATGAAGGATGATCCAAGCTCCCAGAATTGAGAGAGCTCACCAAGGAGGAAGAATACAAGGTTGAGAGGATAGTAGGACATCGCTACAATTGATCGAGAAGAAGGAAGGAGTATCTAGTGAGGTGGAAAGGATACAGGCCCGAGCATGACATGTTTGAGCCTGAGATGGGCCTGCAAAATGCCTTCTTGTGCCTCAGGGAGTACCATGAGACCCTGAAGGAACATGGCAGTGAAAATGAGGACCCCACAAGGTCGTAAGGGAACCCCCATCTGCCCCTTCTCCTAACATCCCTCTCCCCACTCTGCAACCTTGACCTCAACCTCAACCTCAACCTTAAATCTCAACCTTCATTTCCACCATGACAATTTTATAGATTGATCCCCCCTTCCTGCTAGCAGCCACAATGCAACAACCCAGAGCCCGCAAACACAGGGGTATCAGACATGGACACCGCTACACGATGCCCAGAGACAATACCAACTCCATGGACCTCCACTATACACAGTATGGGGATGAGGAAGACAATCCGGAACATTGTCCAGTGGAATATCTCTTGACTCAACAATGTGCCCGCTTCTTCATATATCGTCTTACTGCACTGAATTTTGCAGGGCCTTACCCCTGGGTCCAAGGGCTACCTCCATTTGCAAGTGACCCTTACAGCTACTGCTGGGAACATCTGGATGAGTGGGGATGGCTAGGGAAGTTCGAATGGATGTACCAAACCCAACTGCTCCCCAAAGTTTATGCCTTCCCACTGCACCGAGCCTTCATCCCCCTTGATGTCCCACAATTCAACTTCGACCCACGTATTCACCTTCTACAATCATGAGGCCCAAACCCTAACCTACACTCCCTCTCACTAAAATTCCTCAAGGAGGTTCAATCAGTGGGAGAGACGATGCTGCGATGCATAACGCAGATAGACCAAGTGACAGCCCACTTCCATATCATCCTGCCATCCAGCTATGACCGGATCGGCACTTCGGGTCATCCTGGCAGTATCTTCTCCAGCAAGGAACGACCCTGGCCCCTGCATGGAAAATGGCTCACATTGTGCAAGAACTCAGAAGGTGTGTGCTCAACACTACCGGATTCATAACCCTCACCTTTTGAGTCATTCTCCTCCTCTTATGTTTCAAGGAGTGTTTCCAGCCTCTGTGATTCAGAACTACCATGCACCTGACAGGCCTGATCATCTCCAGCCACAATTGTTGCTCCATTCTCATTGGTAGGGGGCTTGCAGAATTAGGAGCTCCTGTATGGTTGTTGGCTATAGAAAATGAAACCCCCAGCCTTGAACTCTACCCTCATGGCACCATGCAGTACTCGCCCCTTTGGACTGACGTGGAGAAGGAAATCAAGGCCAAGCACCCTCACTGGGACTTACAGGATGCTTATGTGCAGAAACTGATCCACGAGTCCTTCAAGAAACAACTAGCAGACCTGGGATGCCAGCAACTTGTGAACCTGCCAGAGGATATATGGGTGATGGAGGAGGGGCATCTGTGGGAAACTAGAACGACAGGTCCTTACTACCATCACCACCCCTCCTACTTTCACACGCCCCAGGGTCCCCCCAATGAGAATTACTTGGAGGGTCTCATGCGCTGGCTATCACACACTCATGAAGGAGGCTATCTGCCAATTCTAAACGAATTACAAGAATGTCTTGGCAAGGAAACATTGCCACTAACCAAATGGGCCAACCATGAAGATGCTACTCCTCCCCCATCACTGTTAGCCCAAAACTACCCATTATGCCAGGAGTGGGCTGAACACAGGGGATTTGAGTGGTGCCAGCCCAAATTGCTCCCTGTGCCACAGCTCCGGTACAAGCTGGCCACACGACTGATTGATCCAGCTCTATGGTCCCACAGCGCCCCTCCTACATTACTCACTCACATGGAAGACTACGATCCCTATGTCACCGCAGCCACAGGGTCCTTGTGGCAGCCCTGTCCTGAGTCACCACCAGGGCGATGTGTCAGACCACACATGAATATAGTTGAATATCCCGAAGAAGAACTTATGCCCTACAAGGACGATGAACAGCCCCCTACCTCCGATTTCACTCTACCCAAAGACACCAGTACTCCAACCAACAATACCCTGGAGAGGGCAGCTGGACCAACTGAAAAGGTAGACCCTGACAATGTCTGGGGACCACTGGACATGCGGATGGACCAATTCCCAGTGGAATTTTACCCATTCATGTATCTGAAATCGGAGGAACACCTGGAGGAGGAGCTACTCAAGCAGTATGGGTCAGGGGTTAAGCAGTGGCTCTACAAAGAGCCCCACCTCACTCTCATCTTCACAGAAAGGGACCATGCGCATAGGGCCCTGGAAAGCCAGAAGTTAGCCACTAAGTTTTACCCTTCCGAGCCCTCTGCCCACGCTTGGCCATACAATGAAAGTCTCTACTGCCCATGGAGCCCCGAAGTTTCAGAAAGGGTGCTCAAGGTAATATCCTCACGAATCCACCAAAGGCTGGGCTCTGCCCACTCCTGCAGCCTATCTGGGTGAAGGGCAGCCCCTCACGACCCCCCGACATGAACTTCAAATCTGCAGACTTGAGCAAGCTCTTCCACCCCAACGGTCCTCCACAAGTTCAAGGGCTTTCTCAAAGTCTCATGTCCTGCTATCTTCTTACTTCCCAGGAGATCTTAACGCTCCTCACTGAACAAATCGAGTATCTATGTTTGCTCATGGTGTTTAATGCTAGAGAATTGCTCAAAGCCACACAAAAATTGGATTCCTTAATGTGGAAGCACCTATCCTATCAGGACCCCATCAAGTTTAACATTCAAATACCTTTCGGGGCCCCCACTGAATCACACTTGAGTGGCTTGCCCGGGCTACCCCTGGAGTCGATCCCACCTCCCTCACCACTCATGGCACATATGCAGGCAAGCAATTTCACTGGAATGGATGGTATGAACATTATGAAATCATGTTTGATGACTTGGACCTTGAGGATATGGGTATTCCCCTGTTAGAATCCTGATGCCATGCTTGGGGGCAATGTAATATAGAGCCCCAATTCTTTAAGTATATACTTGTCGCATCCTGTTTGTATCTTATGTAATAGCATGGCCGCGAGGATTCTAAGTCCCAGCAGCACCGGAATCAAAAGTACTCTTTTGCCCAGACCTCGTAGCCCCAGCTCAAACTGCGAAACCAACAAAGCCATGCTATGACTATGCGACCAAGTCGCATAACGAATCAACCACATCAAGACCTGCAATCCGTCGCCATAGAGCACAGAGCAGAGATGGATAAGGGAGTCACATATGAGTGCAACTCAGTTAGGTAAGTACATCCCTCCAGTGTACTCACTAACTACCCTTCCCCCCATAGATAGTAGCTGAGCCCTTTGGCCAGCTACTACCATCTCCCCATTCCCATTCCCCCCTCTCCTCTTGCTTCTCCCCCATCTGAAGCGAAGCCAGTGCTTAGCTTTGTTTGTGGCCCTCCTGCTTGAAGCCAGTGCTTAGAGTGGTTGGACTACTTTTCTCCTTCTGTTCACAGGTCCCTCGAATCCGCCTCATCTAACGACGACAAATACCATGGTCCCTCGAAGTTGAGGACCATGTTATTACACCTCCCTGATGTTCACATCACCAGTAATGCCAGAGAACTTGATGCAGAACCAATCGCCAACAAAAATGGGAGGATCCAGATTCACTGGAGAAGCCTCAGCAGTTTCATTACTCTCTGTGCCTGGCTGTCCATTGTCATCAGTCTGAATGTCAAGATCATCAAATTCACTCAAAGGAATGATGGGTGAACAGGCTGGTCAGCCATATTTTACATCAATCTAAGGCACAAAACTGTGGCAGAATAGGTACCTATGGAGATCAATATATAGTTGGCCCAATGTGCACCCAAAATTGATTGATTATGGTACAGAGAACAATGTTGCACCCAAATCTGGGCCCAAGTGGGCCTAACTGGGCTCAACTGGACTCAACTGGCCCCAAATAGGTGACTTCCTGGATTTTGCTGAACACAAGGAAGACTTGGGCCCAACTCAGAGCACTTAGCAGAATTCTGAACTTGTGCATAACACTGAGGATGAGGTCTATAAATCTACCATTACATTGTCTTGTCCCTCTCCCTCAGACCAATCACCCTCACCAATCAGACAATCCAAGTCACCTAGAAATCTGACATCCTCTAACTCTGCAACTGGCTCTAGCTCAACCCCATCATCATCATCAGAGCTTGCATCCCCATCCTCATCTCTTTCCCCCAGCTGTGGGATGCCTTGTAGGGCTTTCCTGCATGTCCAAGGATGGTTGACAGGTGGTGGCATTGAAATCCAACTCCAATCTACTGCACCCACAGGAATAGTGATTGTAGCAAGGCTGCATTCCCATGTCTTCATCCTGTTAAAGAGAACATGCAAGTGAAGCAATGCAAAGAACACTACATCATCATCTTTGTGGACATTATAATAAGCTTCCAAATCAAGAAAGAGTATTGAAGACTCACACCATTGCTGAACTTGAATACATTGTGGACTGCTTCATATTCCTCAACAAACCAAGTGTGAAGGTTTGAATACTCAACATCACATTGGTGAAGCTCTTCTTGACAACTTTTGACCTCCTGGGCCGCCCTAATTCCATCCCGAACCTCCTTATTAGCAAGCCACAAAGGAATCTCCCCCCCCTCAAAGTCCACCATGTCAGCATTCTCCCAAATGTCCTGATCGACATCCAAATTGAATAATCCCTCCATCACAAGCTCCAGTGGAACATATGCATCCCTCCATACACCATTCTTCCCTTGCTCCTTCAGCATTTCCTTCTGCTTGGCATTGTATTTGTGGACTGTAGCCTCGATTCCTGGGGCATGCTGTTTAACCACCTTTTCAACATGGCTCTTGGTTTTCTGATCTGGAGTCTGATCAATTATTGACATGAAATCAGACATAAAATTTTGCACACATACCCATGGCCTGACTTGCATGTGCATGCTCTAAGTTGGCAAGCTCAAATTTGTGAGCACAGAGTTTTGTGATTAGCTGGTCATGAAGGACATGGATATTCAGTTGTAGGTTGATCCATTTGTCCTTCTTGAGGTTGACAAGACAGTCTGCCAATGCATGGTCTTCAAGTTGCAATATAGTGTCTTGGGCCATCTTCACCCTCTCCTTCCACTCCTCATGCAAAGCCTGCCCCCCAACACTATCATCCACTGCCAAACTCCCTAATTCCTTTGAGAGGTGTACAAGTATTGCATGTTGGGATTGGACTGTCATCTCAAGGGATAGAATTTGCTCTATCACTCATGTTCCCTTTGTTTTTGATTGCCCTAAGACAGCCAATGATTACTATCATGATAAAGCATACACAAATAATCTACTCATGATTGACGGACTTGGTTTGGAACTCCCGCTGTTCATTGAACTGCACAAGGAGCCCTTCCACATCCAACCCATGGGGACACTTCCCCACAGCCATCAAGGCTTCACCAAGCTGCTCATCAGCTCGATGGACCCAGTCACACAACCACCTTCCCATCCCCTCATGTTTCATCTCAAGGATGTGCTCAGCTTGGCAATCAAGAATGAAAAGACAACAGTGATGCTAGAAGAAAAACTTGGTAAGGAATACAGGTAACATTCAAATGCAATCACCAACTCCAACTCACATCTGTGACATGGAGACCTGGGATAAGCTTCCAAAGATCACTCCAGAAGTGCTCACACCCCTCTCCATCAGATAAACCCCACATTGCAGCCTTCCAAGGGTGATACCACAATTGGCATGCCCATTGGTGTCCATAGGCATGGAATATTGAGACAGTGAATTTGAGTTGATGCAGATATTTGGGCATGAGGTCCCATTTTTGAAGTGTCCTATGCATCTGACACCCAATATTGTAGAGAACTCCAACTCTCCAATGGTTAGGAATTGACTCCATCAAGGCAGATATGAGAGCAAGGGCATAGAACTGTTTTTCACCAGCTGTTTTCAGGTTTGCCAGTACCAGGGGATGATCATGATGACAGAGCAAGGCCATCACACCAGTTGAGTCAAAATATGTGGACAATGCCTTGATATGGTCACCATTGGCAGCCACAAAGGAGTCTCTACAGGCATCATAAGTCGCATTGGGTAAGTTCATGCTGGTTCAATCTCATCAGGCCATCCTCCACCCATCAAATCACCCTTGGTCTCCTCCATCTGGCCAGCTTTCTGCTTATGACCCGTCTTTGGTTTGGATGGTCACAAAACCTCAACCCTCTCTTCCCACTCCTGGATCTGCACTTCACTGAGGAATATTGTTCTTGGTGAGACGACTTTAGGATCCAAAGATCCTGGTAGGCCTGCAAACTCCTTTCTTCTATCTTTGTCCCTGTTCCTCTTCAACTGGAAGTTGGCGTCGAGGCACACAATGAGATGGACTCTAGGTGTTACTATATCCAGATCACCACCAAAGCAAAGGGGGCAGGCATCGTGGAGATTGGTGCTGGGTCTGTCTTGAGGTAGAGGGGTTGATGGGTGACTGATATCATCACATGCGATTTGAATGTGACCAGCCAACATCTGCATATTTGCATACTCTCGCCCATGAACAGGTGTCTCATCATCAAGAGCCCTGAATGTCACAGTAGTCTTCTCCCTTGCATCATCAATGATTTTACCCATCTCCCCATCCACCAGTTGCATCAGAACTTGATACTGGGAAAGGGCAGATGAAAATCGACATCGCAGAGCATCTCTGGTAGCAAATTCATGGCCATGGTTCTTGAGGTATTTCATTATTGTAGTGGCCTATGCTCTTTCATTAGGTGCAGCAAGGACAAAAAGGGTAGAGACAAGCTTGAGCATGTCCAGGCTCACAGCAAGTGTAGGATAGACTGGTGAGCAAGGGAAGTACCCCATCTGCACCAGCTGTTGTGGGGCTGGGCAGCAGGTGCAGACAGTGATATCAACAGCACAAAGAGCTAGATTGAAGTTGTAAGCATAAACAAACAGGTGTCAGCTATAAGTAATGGAGAGTGAGCACACCTTCAATCAATACACACACAACCTTCAGAGGCCATTGATGACTGGAGCAGGAGCATGTGCTATTATCAGTCCCCCTTTGTGAGGCAGGTGTCTGTCACAACAACATTTGCTCACACTTCCACTGCATGAAGGGTCTGATGAGAGCAGGAAGGACAGTTTGGCTCCAGTGAGTGGCTTGTGCATGTTTGTGTCTCGCATGCCTTGACTCTTTTGCTAGATAGTGTGTGTGCGTCTCGGGGACCAAATAGGGATCATAGTCCAGATTCAGTGGGTACATTGCTGTGAAATCGGAAGGAATGGCATGGTGGAGATCCTTGGATTGTGGAGTACCTCATGTAGATACACTATGATCCCCTGTATATATGGGTCCTGAGGGGCCTTGACCAATAATTTCAGCCTTTGGAAATCATGCTTGACTGGGATGTTTACAGGATTTAGCAGATGAACCTGAAGACTTTACTGGTGGGGTGATGGGGGATGGGAGGGATGGTGTAGTCAGCTGGCTTGGTCCTCCTCTCTTTCCTTTGTTGGCCATAGATGAGAGGCAAAATCAATGCAAAGAGTCAGACAGAATACCAGACATGAGAGAAAGTTGACATCTAGCACTGAACTTGACAAGTGCCTTGTATAGTGCCAGACAAAATACCAGATGCAAGAGAAAGTTGATGTCTAGCACTGAACTTAGCAAGTGCCTTTTGTATACTGCCAGACAAGATACCAGATATGAGAGAAAGTCAATGTCTAGCACTGAACTTAGCAAATGCCTTTTGTATACTGCCAGACAAGATACCAGATGCGAAAGAAAATTGACATCTAGCACTAAACTTGACAAATGCCTTCCTAGGCTAAGAGTGATGCCGAACAGGATCAGACATCAGAGAGTGCCAATGTCTGATACTGAACACAGTGAGAGTTCAGCATTGGTACAATAAAAACACTATAGTGATGAAACTTGATTGAACTTCTACACTTACTGATTTGTGAAAGACACGTGGATTCAGGGAGGACAAAATGGGTCACTGCAGTGAGTGACAGGGAGGGAAAAAAAGCACGAGATACAGAATTTACCATTGGGTGGCTCAAAGATGTCCAACTTGGGAGGTGCTTCATGGCAATGACCTGTGCTATGGGTCTCAGGTTATTTTCTTTTTTTTGAGAGGGCATATCAAAGGAAATCATTATTGCATACATGATATATACAAAGCATTTTTTTTGAGTGGAAGGCAAGACAAATGACAATGAGAAACTAGGTGCCACCAAGCTGTGTGTTTTCTACAATGGTATTCAGGGCCACCAAAATATTTCCAAGTGCAAGGTGTGCTTCATCCCTTGACTGGGTCATCACCTCTAGCACCTCCATGACCTCCTGGAGCTCTATCTCCAAAGAAACAATTCAATTCGATAGCACAGTGCTAAAGACAGAAGGATGGGGGGACAGTTGCACCAAGGGGAGAGAGGTCAATTGCAGGAACAATGCTTGGGGGAATGATGATTGTGGGAATGATGATTGAGGGAATGATGATGGAGAGAATGACGATTACAGTAATGATGATTGTGGCAATGCCAATTTGGGGATGGACAACTGGGGGATGAACAACTGGGGGACAGACAACTGGGGGACAGACAACTGGGGGATGGATGATTGGGGAGTTCCCCTCATCTGAAAGTCTTCAGGCTGGGGGGTGGGGGGTTCGGACACATCACAATGATTGGACCAGCCTAAAGAAACAACATATATTTCACAATGATTCATAGTGATATGTATGCCAGAAGCGACATCCCCCAGCTTCACACTTCCAAAACCATCACCCCATGTTTTGGAGAGTCCATGAATGAAGCAAAAGAGCTAATGATGGAAAGAAAGATTAATGCTTGGGGATGATACAACCTTTAGTACTTATGAGGTTTACCACAGTAACAGACAAACCTCCCCTCCACAAAATAGGGCCAGTCCTTTGGCATTTTTGTCATGAAGGTAAGTATCTATGTGGTATCCAGCTCCATGGGTCAGGGATGCTTTGAATGCCAGAAAAAGTGGGATCCCTACAGAACATGTGTGTTGTGATGACAGGACACTGAACACCAGTGAGACCAGCATTCAGTACTGAGCAGCAAATGGCATATAGAAATGTGATAACAGTCTTAAGGAGGTCCAGAGGTTGGTGCTGTGCCAACCCTCTGGTTCCTGTTTTTTGTCTGTTGCATCTCTTGAATTGTATGGTTGCAGACAAAAGGCACAGATATTCCCAATTAACTCTCTGTAAGTAATTGACTTTGGGCAACATTTGGATGCAAATCCAGAATCTTGGCTTGCTCAGCAACTTGGTGGCGGATCCAGATGGTGTTATATACATACAAAATTAGGACTAGTTGTGTTCACCACTGTAGTGTAGTGGCTGACATGCTGTCAGAATGTATTGTTTTTTGCATTTCCCTGGTTCAAAACCTGTGCAAGTCAAGAGATCAAATTAAGTGCCCATCCCAGTGTTCTGCCATGAAGCATGCAGGATGTCTGGGAAACCTCCTTTTAGCTTATTCCAAACATTATCTCAACTCCACATTCATCCCCCATATGAACCACCCTTGTGCATGTGAGAAGTCAGATATTTCCTTTTTGGGAATGTTTGATTATCTTCTTCAAATTCACCTGGGACTTCTCAAGTAACTTTAAAATATAACTAGTAACCTAATTCTGTAAATTTTACGAGCCCAAATACCATATTTACCCACTTACACACCCCTCACCTTCAGCCAGTGTTGAGTTGTGGTGCCAAATTTCCAGTTTTTGCTTCCAGATGTTGCCTAAAGTCCTCAACTCTCACCATAGAGGTACAGTGTACCTACGCTAATTGCCGGACTCCATAGCTTGATGCCACTGAAGTGTGGGAAGAATTTCGGCAGTTAGCATGACAATGGCATTACCATTCACTGGTAAGTATTATCCTCTAGATACATCCATGAAAAATGACTCTTTTTGCATTAGTGTATGCTTTAACTGACATTATCCTAGGTCATTGCCTGAACCAGAACTGGGAAATGAATGCCCCAAACAACAATCTGTGGAACAAGAATATGCCAAACAATGACTGGCTGAGTACGACACACTCCCTTAGTCTGTATGATATTAGTGGGGCTCCCAGCATCACTGCCAATATGAGCCATGTTGCTACTGCTGGAGAAGTCAATGGGTATATATCAGAGAAGCTTGGCAATGCACTCCAGGGAACCAAGATTGTTGTCATTGCTGCTGGCATCCCATGGAAGCCAAACATTGCATGGGTCAATTTATTCAACACCAATGTGCCTATCATCCAGGACCTTGCTCAGGCTATCAGCAAGGACACCCCTGAGGCACATATTCTCATCATCCCCAGTTTGTCCTCTCTCTTGCACTATACTTGATCCCTCTGTCAATTTTTATATACATAGATCCCGTGAACTCCACCATCTCAATCATCACTGAAGTCCTGAAGAAGGCAAGCAAGTTCAACCCCACAAAGGTGTGGTATCACCACTCTTGGTGTTGTTTGCCTTCTTGTCTACTCTGGTGGTGACAAGGGAGTGATCACACTGTCCTTCATCACTCCTCTTTACAAGAGCGAGGGTGTCTGTCAGGGCCACGCTGCGACGAGAGCACCAAACAAATATAAACACAGATAACTCCGACTAAGTCCAGTGTAAGTCCAGCTAAGTCCAGGAGAATCCGGGCAAGAATGAGATAATGAGGATGGGATGGAGAGGCAGTCCAGCAGCCTGGAAGGGACTAGGCGGAAACGAGCACAGCGGTCCTTAAGCTCACAGAGTCAACTGGAAAGTACTCGGACTGTAGTCCAGAGTAGAAGCGGAAATCCTGAGATTAACATTAAGGGAATAGGTACAGTGAGGCTAACCTGTAGTCTGGAGTAGAAGTGGAAATCCTGAGAGACCAAAGCTGAGTCTCTGGATTTCACCCCGGACTACTTATACATAGTTCCTATACTACGGGGGATTGATCGCTTAATGAGAGGTGGTTACAGGGGGGCAGGCACAAGAGGGGGAGCAGGCAGGGGATGGGAAAGTGGAGGGGACAGGGACAGGGCCAGGGGTAAGTGTGTGGGAACCGGAAGTAAAGGAAACAAGGAAATGAAGGGGAAATGAAACAGAGATGGGGACAAATCGGAAACAGGCCGGAACCAAAACCAGAAACAAACCAGAACAAATCCGGAAACAAATCCAGAATTAACCAGGAAACAGACAAACTCTGACAGTGTCATGTGCTTCCCTAGCAATGAGTGTAAGTGGTCCACTAGCCCCTATTTGCAACCTACATTTTTGATTTTTATTATTATTTCTTCCCTACTTGCAGCCAGAAGGACTCACCAAGATTCACCTGTTGGGCTAGCTTTCTGGTGAGGAGGAGAAATGTATCCAGGCTGCTCTCCCTGAATTGAAGAAAAACATTGAGAAGGGTGTCAACTTCCTTGGTGCTTAGAACTAGATTTGACTTTTACCAGCTAGTTTGTGAGCTATATAATCAGATCGTTGCTAGAGCCAGTCATGTGAAAGCCACATGATCACCTGCACCAATGGTGGCCCCCAACAACCTGCACAATGTGACAATGGAGTAAGATGCTCCAATAATGTGCCAAAAACCTGCATGGTGGTGCATGCATGGGTGAGCCCCTTAGGCAAGCAGGAGTGTGTACTCTAAATAAGTTGTGATAATAATAGGGTGTTTCATGATAGAACTCAAATGAACCCAAAAACAGTGTTTTTGAGGCCAACTGAATTGGTCTTGTGCACAATTTTGCCTCATTTTTGTTATCATGAAAGACCCTAATTCAACAATAGATAATTAGATATTACATAGTATGATTGGTGTGCTCCCCAGTGTGATAATGCCTGTGGATAAATTTGGATCTGTAACAAAACTGGGATGTGTGAAGTGACCCCAGTGGGGTCATGCTAATTGCCAAAAATGATGCGGTTGGCTTGACTGCCAAAGTTGACTTGACTCAAGCCAATGACTTGTATATTTTATACCATGAATTAGGCTGAATCTGGATCAAGTCCTTTCAACAAAAGACTTGGCTTGACTTGGCTATTTCAAAGGGAGCCTTTTCATAGTTTGCCAGGGTCCATGACATGTGACACCATGCCTGGGGTTCAGTTCACGAGCCCCTGTGACCTGTGACTGAACCTACCACAGGTTCAGTCACAGGTCACAGGATTCTACTCAGTGGTTTTTGAACCCATGGGGGAGGTCAAAAAATCCCCCATGGGACCCCATGCAATAGCCTAAACTGAAATGTATTAAACCACTAGAATTATACATGGGTATCCTAGCACTTGAAGAATACCCAGTCCTCAATAATATGTGGACATGGGGGATGGAAATAATTTGGAATCACCACAGTGTCATGAGTCTTGCCCACATCCCCAGATCCAGATACCAGGGGTTCATCAATGTGCATTCCATCATCTGCAGGTGGAGGGTCAGGGGCACAGGTTGGCAAGGTGGGAAGCTTGTCTGTGGTGTCTTCATGAGCCTCATTGGTGTCCCTAGTTCCAGGCATTGGAAGTTCATCGACATCCATTCCATCCATTCCATCATCTGCCAGTAGAGGGGTGGCAGCATGACTCAGCTGGGCAATGCAGGTTGGGGAGGTAGGAGAAGTGTCCATGAGGTCACTACCTCCCTCTGTTTGGGTGCATTTGTACGAATGCAGATTGTCACACAGCCTAGCTTCGTCTAACACATCAGACTCAGCTTCTTTACATTTCCCACCAGATCCACCCATCCAACAATACTACTGAAGGCCTTGTGGCAGTTGGTTTGCAATAGGCTGGGGGAAAGGGTTTGGAAGGTCAGAGAGGCTTCTCACAAGATCTCTCCTCCTCTCTGGGACACTGATGTAGTCAAATGAGGTTTTGTGCTTCTGTCGATGATCAGACCAATGAGACCAAACCAAATTTCTTGGTAGTTTTTGAAAGCCTGGGGGATGTAAGCTTGTAGGAAGGCTAAAACTACAATAGATCATGACTTACCTAGAGTCTTGACTTCCTCAGTACTGGTAGCACAGCATATGGAAACATGAACCATACTTTCCCTTCCTCAGACAGTATGTTTGTGTTTGCTGACAAGGGTGTCCATGGCATGTTTGATATCTTCATCAGTGATGAGGGTGACAATGTAGGGATTCTAGTTTGTATCAGTCAATTTTTTTGTGATACAATGAGATTTTCGCATACATCAGCTTGAGCATAAATATCTGTGATGTGTACTTGGGTGGCTGTGAACCAAGCAAGAAGGTGGACGATCCCAATGCTGAACATAGTATCTATGTCACCATGCCAATTCAAGGCCTTGAATCCAGGATTGACACTGAGTATTCCTGATGTTACAATATACTTGTGTTGTATGGTTGACATGACGCAATGTGGGAACAATTGACTGCAAAAATTCAGTGGAAGTATTGAAGGAACAAGGTTTGGCACTGTAGGTCTAATTGTTAGGACACAGATAAACATTTTGAAAAAGAAAGACACTTAACAGTTGGTTAGATTTCAATTATGAAGGTAGTCAGGGCCTGTGCAACCAACAATCAACAAAGACAGTACCAGCGAGATCTAAACTTGTTGTTAGAGCTTTTGATCGACATGTAGAAAGGGTTCTTGGGGTCTGCCAAAAATACTCCAATCCCGCTGTTTTGATGGTGACTACTGGCCAGTCCAATGGTGCACTGTGTGATTCCCCTGGTGGAGTGGATCGTCCTGAGACATGTCAGGGGTTTGGCAGCCAGCTTGAGGGCAGTCAGGGTGACTCCACCATAGGGTCATTTTGTTGCCTCACTGGAGAAGGTCAAGCCATGACATGGGATGAAAATGGTGTTCTTATGCCATCTCCATCACTGACTGGACTGGTAGACTGGGCCTCCCTCCACAAGGATGGGCTCTTGAGGTGTGTGATTCAGAATATGTGTGTGTATACTGATTTCTGTTCCAGGTCAAGGGAATTGGATGCATAGTTTTGATAGATATGAATGGTCATTAGCATATACAAACAGTCGCTGTCCATTCCAGTTCTTTGGTCATTGGGAACATGGAAGGACCACTGATGATATGTACATGCTGGTGCAGTATGGCCCTGAAGACACCATACTTAAAGAACCTCCCAGAATGATGCCCCAGGACTTCACCTGCATCCCCATGACTTACAATAAATCTGCTCCGTACTGACCTTACATCCAACAACTGCCCAGTGATCCCAAGCCCTTTTCAACAGAGCTTGTGCTCAAAACTTCTAGTGGCTACCTCCTATCATCACCTTACCACGAGAATGTTACATATTTCCTGGAGAAAAACAGAGCTCTGTACATGGATTGGAAATTAGTTGCTGAGTCACTCAGTATCCCCATCAGCAAAGACTTTGTGCCTTGTCTACCCCATCCATTGCTTCCCTGGATACTCCCCATTCTTCATCTGTGCATCACACACAAGCTGTTTATGACAATCTCCAATGTGCATATGAATTTGGAGGCTATGCCCATTTACTGGCTCACTGATGTGTCCAGCAAGTCACCCATACACTTGGAGCATCACCCCCCAAA
Organism: Hydnum rufescens UP504; assembly: GCA_014904985.1. Taxonomy (NCBI): domain Eukaryota; kingdom Fungi; phylum Basidiomycota; class Agaricomycetes; order Cantharellales; family Hydnaceae; genus Hydnum; species Hydnum rufescens. Next base: position 10,754 of record MU128995.1, on the reverse strand, counting down.
ACGGGCATGGATGAAACCCTTATTGGCACCATTTTCGCATATCCAGTGTCACAGGCCAATTCACAGTGGTTAGAGGAATTACTGGAGGATGGGGTCCTGACCTTTGGTGTAGTCGAAGGTCCAATGCAGTCAGGGGTTAGGAGCATCAAAGAGTTGCCAGAAGGGGTGTGGGTGGCTGCTCCAGAAGGCAGAGTCCTCCCTACTAGTCAGCATATTGTCCATGTTGAACACCATCTGGCACATATCCTGCATCCTGAACCCTGGCGAGCTCAACCCCCCAGCAGATATCCTGGAAATAGACTTCCAGGAAGTCATGAGCCTTTGGAACAATGCCTCCTCCATGAACTCTTTACTGACCCCACATCAGTGAAGCTGGACCCAAGAATGATTGTGACAATCTGATGTATCCTGGGAAGTGGTCCATTACCTCCAAGTGCAACTGAAGTGGAAATTGCTTCTCAAATTGATCAGTTATCCCTCAAAGATAGCAATCCTTCCACACACATTCCTTCTGTACCAATCAATGATTCAGTGAACAACACAGAGGATCCATATGCCAAATTCTGGGATCAGTCCTCTGAGGGCCTACCTTATGATGACAACTCTGACATATCATCATATGATTTGACTCCCAGTGACACTGTGGTCAAGTCTGCTAGGGCAGCCAAGATAGGAGAGAGATGAAAGCAGAAACAAGTAGAAGCTGAGGCAATCAATGAAGCCACCCAGCTGCTTTCCAAGGCACAGAAAGGTGATTGGGAAGCCAAAGCTGAGATTATTTGGAGGATCAATGCTGAGCATGGCAGAAAGAATGGGGTGAGGTCAAGAGATGGCAAGCCACCTGTGAGTCCTGGAGTAGTCTATTTGCGGCAACATTTCATAAACCTGGACAATGTTGAATCAAACAATCGGAAGTGTGAAAAGAGATTATGCTGGCAAACTGCAGAGATTGCAGAGGCGAACACTCAGGCCAGGCTAGTGAAGACCCCAGCAGGAGATGCCCAGGAAATGAATGTGTTGCTCCCTGGCTCCAGGACTCAGGTGCAGATACAGCACCCAACCCCTGCACCTGCTCATTCTCCCCCTCCCACCCGTCCTCTCCAGATCCATGATTGTGAATGGGCACCCCACAGCCATAATTGTGACCTCACATGCTTTTCTCCTGGTCCCAATCAATCATATGGCTCTTTACCTTCCTCACACTATTTTTCTCATTCTCATTCTCTCCCCCATGATTCCCTTGATCCTTATTCTCATTCCCATTCCTATTCCCATTCCTATTCTCATTCTTGTTCTCATTTCCATCCACATGCCCATTCCCATTCCCATTCCCATTCCTGTTCCTGTTCCCATTCCCATTCCCATCCCTGTTCTCATTCTCACACCTGTGCCCATTCTCCCCTCCCAGATTCTTGTCTTCCCTCCAATTGCCACTGTCCTCCCCATCCCTATTCTCATTCCCATTCTCAATCTGGCTCCCCTTCCCATCACTCTCATCATCCCAGGGTTCCCCACAATTCTTCTGAGCTCCATTCTTCCCAGCATGGTGCTCCACATCCCTCTGTTACTTCTTCAGTTCCAAGCCTGCAACCCAGCAAGCCAATACCAACCAGTCCCAGGGCACTTCCAGACCCTTTGAACCCTCAGTCTATTCCACCAACTGGCCCAAGGCACAATGGCTCCTATCACTGATCAGAACTTGGATCCTCAAACCCATGAGCTTACCAGGAGCCTAGAACATCTAGTCCAAGGGAATTAACTACTGGAGAAGCCTCTGAAGCAACTTCTATGTCTATGAAATCAAAATGGTGAGGGTTATCATGATCCCTATAGAGTTAGAGTGAGGTATTAACAACTCTATAGGTCATATGCATTTAAGAATGGCTTGAGGGACTCCCATGGTACATCGCCCTTGAATACACCCTCATTACAGCAAGGGGGGGTGCAAACTTCCCTGAACTTTAAGGAGTCCACTCTACCAGTCCCATCCACTGTGGGGACATTGATTATGCTGCCCTTCCCTGTGAAAGCATCAAACTCTACCACTCCCCCAGTAGAGCACCCATTGTCATCTGCCAAGCCATTTGAATGGGTTCCATTGGGTCAATGGTTCTACATCAAGTGGGGGCCACTGATGGTGGGCCAGAGCAACATCAAAGATATTGTGAATGGCCTCATGACAGAGTTTACCCATTGAGGAGTCCTTGGGATCCACTGTACAAGACGAAAATATATCACAGGTCAGCCCTACCTTTGCTCCTTGTATTTCAAGAGCGAATCGCAGAGGGACAGTGTTCTTGCCAACTTCTCACAGGAGATGAACAAGAACAGGTTCAAGAATCTGAAGACATCCACAGCCAATGCAGTAGCACACCCATACATTGCCCCAGTGGACCTGTTGTATGTTGACAAGGTTTATGCATGCACTGGTAGCAAGCTGGAACATGATGCTCTCCTTGCTTGTGTAGGGTATTGCATGGGGTTTCAAAACCCGCGGGGTTTGACCCTGCAGGGTTTGACCCCATGGGGGAAATCCCCGCAGGGCAGGAGTACTAATTTGGACCCATGCCTCAAACCCGCCAAGAACCCACCATCCCCAGGAATATGCAGGTGGGTTTGAATATCCCCAAGGCCTGGGGTTTTGAAACCACCAGAGGCTGTAAGGTGGATGTATCATCTCACATCAAAATTCATATCTCCTGCCAATAACTTCTCATCCCAGTACCATGCTGTACCAGTGGGGCCATTACATAACCAATTATTATTTATTTATTTATTTATGATTATACATAGAAAAAAAAAATCAAAGGCAATGCCAAAAGAGCAGCTGGTGGCTCTTTTGGCATTGTCATACACCCTGTAATACTGTATCAAAACTCACCAGATATTGTCACCCACCTGCCAAAGCGGGTGTGGCACCATATTTCTTTTGTCATTGTATAAGTTGTGGATAAGGGTCGAGGGGTCTTGTGTGGTTGTGCGCTCCCATATTTCACCCTGTGCCTTGTGCATTCTTTTGGGTTGGATATGACATAGAGGAGGTCCCTAGAACAACAATACATTAGTAAAGAAAAAAAATTGAAGGGAACACCAAAAGAGCAGCTGGTGCTGCTCTTTTGGCATTGTGGTCCCATAATGAATAAAAACTAACCTAATATTGCCCCACCCCTGCTGAAGCAGGTGTGTGGCACTGTATCTGGGTTGTCTTTGTTGATACTTGGGGTTGGTGTCTTGGGTGGCTGCGTGCCCATATTTCATCCTGGGCCTTGTGCGTTGTTTGGGTGGGGTTGCGTGGAGGGAAAAAGAAAGGACCTACAATAATAAATATGTTAGTAAAAAAGAAAAAGAACACAAGCAACACCAAAAGAGCAGCCCTAGCTGCTCTTTTGGCATCATCGTACACCCTGTAAAGGGAGACTCACCTAATAATACCACAAACCCACTGGGGTGGGTGTGTGGTACTGTATCGTTGTGTATGCTGCAGGTGTTCAGGGCTGTGTTTTTCAGCAGCTGCGTATGTACATATTTTGCCTTGGGCCTCATCCATGCTGACTTTGGGTAGGGCTGTGAGACTTAGAATAATGAGTACATAGTAAAAAAACAAAAGACACAGGTGGCACCAAAAGAGCAGTTGGTGCTGCTCTTTTGGTGCCATAGTATGCTCCATGAACAAAACTCACCTAATAGTACCACACACCTGCTGGAGTGGGTGTGTGGTATCATATTTGATTTGTCATTCGGTTGTTGTGGGCACTCAGGGGCTGGGCTTCTGGGTGGCTGCGTATCTCTGTATTTCATTTTGGGCCTCATCTGTGCTGGCTTCAGATGGGGTTTTGCAGTGGAAGAAGGTACCTAGAGTAGCGAATACATTAGTTAAAAAAAAAAGAGATGCAGGTGGCACCAAAAGAGCAGCTGGTGCTGCTCTTTTGGCACCATACTACACCCTGTAAAGAAAGACTCACTTAATAGTACCACACACCTGCCAGAGCAGGTGTGTGGTATCATATTTAATTGGTCATTGCGGGTATTCGGGGGTAGGGGTTTTGGGTGGCTGGGTATGTCCATACTTCACCTCAGGCCTCATCTGTGGTGGCTTTGGGTGGAGTTTCATGCAGGGAGAACATACCTAGAATAGTGAATACATTAGTAAAAGAAAAAAAAAAAAACACAAACAGTGGCATTGAGTTTGAGGCTTGCCTAAGCCATTTCGTCCATACCTAGGACTCGACCACAGGATCCTGCAGTGTAGAATGAATGGCACACTTTTGATGCCAGCAATTGCCAATATCAACCAATGGAGGATGACTTCAAACCAGGCATATTGACGCAAGGTATTTGCCTGATTACAACCTTCCTATCTATGAGCCTGGTCTGGATGTTTTTCACTAAGCTCGCAGTCACAACCTCTTCTTCTCCACTAATGTTGATCAAGCTATCCTCAAGGCTGAGCTCATCTTTGTAAGTGTCAATATCGATGAGGTTTCCAATGCCCTTGGCATGCATTCGCGCATGCAGCCCAAATTCCTGTGAGCCTTGGTAAGCTTTATTTTGTTTCATGCAATGTGTACACCATCGTGCAAAAAGAGCAGCCCAAGCTGCTCTTATTGCACAACTTTTTGTCACTTTTTACTAATGTAATTATTATTCTAGGTCATCACATTGTGCTCAATCAACAGACCCACATGAATCCCCCACCAGCACCTGCCAGAACTGACAACAATGATACCGGAGAACAGGAGGCACCACACACCTGCTGTGGCAGGTGTGTGGTGATTAAGATAAGCCTATTTCTTAATCTGTATGCCATTGCACAAAAAGAGCAGCCCAAGCTGCTCTTTTTGCATGACTTTTTCATGCTTTACTAATGTATTTATTATTCTAGGTCATTGTGTCGCACTCAATGGACAGACCCACATGAACCCTGCACCAGCACCCGCCAGAACTGACGATGATGATACTGGAGAACAGGAGGCACCACACACCCACTGCAGTGGGTGTGTGGTGATTAAGATAAGCCTATTTCTTAATATGTATGCTGTTGCACAAAAAGAGCAGCCCAAGCTGCTCTTTTTGCATGACTTTTTCATGTCTCACTAATGTATTTATTACTCCAGGTCATTCTGCTGCACTCAATTGACAGACCTGCATGAACCCCACACCAGCATGTGCCAGAACCAACAACGACAATACTGGAGAACAGGAGGCACCACACACCCACTGCAGCGGGTGTGTGGTGATTAAGATAAGGTTATTTCTTAATATGTATGCCATCGCACAAAAGGAGCAGCCCAAGCTGCTCTTTTTGCATGACTTTTTCATGTTTTACTAATGTATTTATTATTCTAGGTCATTGTGTTGCAGTTGATCAATAGACCCGCATGAACCCCACACCAGCACCCACCAGAACCGACAATCATGATACCGGGGTGAAATATGGGCGCGCGCACAGCCACACAAGACCCCAACACTGGACTATCCCCACCAATTCAACGAGGCTTCAAATATGGTGCCACACACCCGCTGCAGCAGGTGTGTGGCAATATTAGGTGAGTGTTTTCTTTATGGGTGTACCATGGCACCAAAAGAGCAGCACCAGCTGCTCTTTTGGCATTGCTTATATTATTTTATTTTACTCTATTCTAGGTTCTTTCTCCCTCCCCAAAACCCCAGCCCAATCAAAGCAGAGACAAGGCCTATGGCAAAATATGGAGCACACAGCCACCTGATAACATCCTGGTGCCCCTCCCTCCATGAAAACTCGCCTGATGAGAACACAGCCAAGGCCCCCACACAAAATCTGACTTATATTGTATATAACTATAATAAATAAATAAACAAATATTAAATAATCTTCTGGCCCTTACTGTACTGTATGGGCCATATACAGATGGATGAGGATATTGTCCTGCGGGTTTCCCACGGGTTCCCCTGGGTTTTTCAACCCCATCATGTATCCCGCAGCTTCTACCCCCATGAGTCATGGGGGTGGGTTTTTGAACCCGCAGGGGAGGAGGTCAAAAAATCCCCCAGGGGGGCCCCATGCAATACCCTAACACATGTAATATACCATGAGTAGGCTATTATCTGTGACAAGCTGTGATAATAGTCATTCTGACTGCAATGAAACTTGTAGAGTCCAGCTCATAGTTTGCATTGATGCAAATTTCCAACTTAAGCAGATCCACAATGAAGACCAATGACATGGTCATGAGGGAGAGACAGGGGCATGTGATCCCCCAGTCACTTCACCCAAGACAATTGTGTTGTCGAGGGACTATTTGGAGTCCTGGGAAAGGAAAATCCTGGAGACTCATCCTGCAAGGCCAGCATGCATGGGACTGAAACACACAGCCAATGAGGGCACCGATTATTATGCAGATCACCTGGAGGATGATATGGTGGAACCAGGCCTCCATGCACCGAACTCAACCTATGATGCATGTCAGCAGTCATTTATTGCTGCAGATGAAGATCGCATCAAGGTGTCAACCCAGTATTTTGAAGATACTGGGGTAATAGCTCTACTGTGCCATCATGACATACCACTTGCTGTTGCAAGCATGTGGACTGCAGGAGAGAAGCAGTTCTATGTCTTTGTGCTGTTGGAGACCATCCTGAAGCACATACCAAGTCACTGGAGAATTGGGGCCCTGTATGACATTGGCTGTCAGATGGACCAGACTCTGAAAAAGTGGAGATTCATGCTGGAATGGCTGCCTCACTTGGAGTGGGGGGTTTTGATTTTCCATGCATATGGTCATCAATGGGCATGCCAGCTCTGGTATCATCCTCACAAATCAGAGCTCTGGGGACTCTCAGATGGCAAAGGGTGTGAGCAGTTTTGGAGTGAGCTTCACAGGCTTATCCCTGGGCTGTGGGTGACAGGCTATCACCAGCGTCTCTTCATTCTTGACCTCCAGGTGGAGCACATTGATGAAGGGAAGCACATGGGAATGGGAAAGTGGCTCCAAGGTCGAATTGATTGGTTGCAGCACTGCCTAGAAGAGGCAGAGATGAAGCTCAGTGACTGCTCTCCCAGTTACTTAATGAAGCAGTTCAAAGCCCAACGAGAATATCACAGCCAACCTGTTTCATACCAGTCTCAGCCAAAAGGTGCCTGAGCTGTGGAATGGATCATATCTCTGATGGCAACCCTTGAGGCTCAGCAAGGGAATCTCAAGGATTTTATTGCTGAGGGGAATGATTTGGTCCAAGATGACATGACTGCAAGCAATGAAGTGCAGGCAGAGTGGCAGGAAAAAGTCAGGCTGCTGAAGGAGGCCATCCAGCAATTGGAGACCACGATCAACAAGAAGACCAATGAGCTGCAGCTAACCAACCATGCATCTGCATCTGAGTTAAATAGGCTCAAGAAGGATAAATGGGTCAATATTCAGCTGAACATCCATGCACTTCATGAGCAACTTCTGAAGAAGCTGAGGGCTAGGAAGTTTGAGCTTGCCACATTGGACCACGTGAACTCGAGTCGCATCTTGTACCAGAAGACAAAGGCCCATGTCAAGAAAGCTGTGAAAAACCAATCCAGTGGGATTGAGGCCACTGTAAAGAAATACAATGCAAGGTTAAAGGAACTGGTTGTGCTTAGGGGAAGGGGAGGTATTTGGAGAGATGCATACATTCCACCAATGCTCACAATGGATGGCCTGTACAAGCTGGATGTGGATCAAGATATATGGGAAGATTCTCAAGGTGATATTGTGGATTTCCTGGATGGAGTTGTGCCCCCTTGGTTGGCAGATCCCTCAGTCAAAGAAGGTATCTGGATCTCACAGGAGGTGGCCAGCTGCCAGCAGGAGTTTGAGAGGTGCAAGGGTGAGCATGCCAACCTTCGGATGTGGTTCCATGAAGAGTATTCAGCTGCAATGGACCTCTTCATGGGATCCAAGGATGAAGATGTCTCATATTTTGGGCTTCTGCAGGCACACCAACTGTATGACTGGATGACAGCTTGGAAAAAGGACATAGTCCAAGTGCCCATTGCTCCTGGTGCTCCAAGTTGGGACTCAGTTCAAATGCCTTTGGTGCTACATCAACATTATGGTGTTCAGTCTAATGTCCAAGTGCAATTGGAACAAGAATCTTAGTTGCCACTACAACCCCACCATGCCCAGACCATAATTCTCAAAGTAGAAGGAATCTTGATGATTTTGATGCAAGTTCAGATGATGACTTGGAGGGTGGTGAGCTGGAGGAGTTCTTTGAGCTGGAGGAAGCTGGTTTGATAGCCACAGTGGACCAAGCAATTGTAGAACTAGATTTGGATTCAGAATAATATTTCCTTTAACCATGTAAATGCTTTGCATAATAAAATGTCTCGTCTGCACTACAGTAAAGCATTGCAGAATTCTACAAGTTCCAAAGTTGATCTCAAATTGAGCTCAAACCCAACTCTTTTGCTATCAAATACTCTTTTGATCACTTTTTGATATCTTGATATCAAACATAATACAAGCCTATCAGGCACTATACAGATATCAAAATGACATACCTTTTAAGGCCCCTAAGACTGTCTGACCAGCCTGGGCCAAACACTGGCCAAGTCAACACCATCATCCACCAGATTGAGAGGTGGGCAGAAACTGATGGATTGAAACAGGGTGAGAACTGTTTGGAGCTTCGGGAGACACTTGAGATGGATTTACCTGAACCCTTTTTCTTGAAAGATCCACAAGAGGAAACAGTTCCTGGTATTATTCATTCAATAACCATACCCCACACTACCATTTATTGATTTTCTTGTGCAGTTTGTACTCTGAAAATGTAATGGTTTTGGATATTACCAATCAACTTTCTTGATGCCCAATTCCAGATGTGTTTTTTTCTCACTTCCTTCCCACACAGAACATACCTTGAGTCCAGTGCTGAACATTCAGCTTCACCAACATTCAGTGTCCTCTCTTGCATCCTTGTGGAGCAGTCTTGTGGCCCCATTGCTACCACAAGCATTGATTTCATCTCATTCACATATTCGTAAGTTAAAGTCAGTTGAATCCAGTTCCAAATGTCACTCTAATGACCTTACAGTGCTTTCTGTATCAAACTTTCATCCACTCTGGTACTGGTCGTTGACTCATTCAGACATCCAGTCTCCTGTCTGGCATCCCTTGGGAAAACCATCATTGTTGAGCTCAGTGCTGGAGGTTGGCATTCTCTGACCTCTGGTATCCTGTCCAACAGTATCCATCAACATGGTTAGAACACAGGCCCACCCTGAATCATTAGATTCATCACAATCATCCACCAAGTGCCCATGCCCCTCTATGAAACATTCCTCATCTAATCCAAAGCCACCCTCACCTAAAGCTAAATGCCCTCTATCAAAAGCAAAAGTTCTTTCATCCAAAGGAACACTGGCTTCCTCTAGTGCAAAGACAGCTTCAAATGCACCAGCCTCTTCCTCCCCAGTGGTACCATCCAAGGCCTCAGATCCTCTATGGGCTGTTTCCAAGGCTCTGACATTTGCATCTACCAGCAGACAAACACTTGTCTCTGTCAACATTCATTCTTGTATCTCCACAAACCCACCCTCAAAGGTCTCCACATCCCCTGTCCAGCATATTCTACCCTCATCTTCACCCAACTTGCCAAATCCCCTAGATATTACATCTGCAAAGAAAGACTGTGCCCTCACATCTGCTGATGTATTAGTGTTGCTTGATCAAGGCTGGCCAGAAACTATCCCACCAACTTCCTCTGAATGTCCCTGAATGGGATCAGAAGGATCATAGGGCTACATGTCTCTGGGATGCAAGACACCCGGAGACTATACCTTTGTCCTTCGCAGGTGGTGGTGAAGACTGTGATGAGGACTGGGAGAATCTGGATCCAGTTCTTAATCATGTGCTCCATGTGGACATACCAATGGATGTACTTGTGAAAGGCATCAGGAGAGGATCCAGTGGTACTCTCAGGATTGTAGAGGGGCTTGCCTTCTTTGTTGAAAAGCATGGCTTGAATCCAGTCTACTTTGGAACCAAGTTACACCATCTTGTGGAGGCCCTGGAAGTGCGAATTAAGTGAGTAGTTTATTGGAGATTATATCTACACTGTTGCTTATTATCTGGTACTCCAGACTAGAGACCACCAATGCAATGAGTGATAAAATTATGGCTTGGGAAGTCACCCCACCCTCCAGTCTGGGTTTCAGTTTGTGGGATGGATGGTCCCCTGAGTCCCCAGTCAACCACTCCATCCCCATTCACCGACCATCACTGGAACCCCCTGACCACCCTAGGGTGAAAGACTCCAGAGGACATTGAGACCATGATTCTGATGAATCGAACCCTGATTGGCAATTGCCCCCTTCCTGGTCTCAAAAATCTCAATGCCAAATGGTGTCATTTGATGATTCCCTTGATGATTGCAATGAGGATGATGATCATAGTGATGAAGATGGCAAGGATGGAGATGATACTGCAGACATACAACATCAAAGGTGCAAATTCCAGAATGATGAAATTGACAAAGTTGTAGAAATGTTCTGCCAGTTTGAAGAGACGAAAGTTAAACCATGTGCCCAGTGCCTGGGTTGTTGTCAGGGTTTGTCCCTTACTCCGGTCCACTCCAGTCCACTCCAGTCCACTCCAGTCCACTCCGGATCACTCTGGTCCTTGTCCACCCACCTGCAGTCCAGTTCTCCACTTAGTTCCTTCGCCCAAGTCCACTTTGCTTCCGGCTTGATTCCGGTTTGACTCCGATCCAACCCTATCTTGGTTTCATTTCCCTTTCATTTC
>MU128994.1:194008-204061 GCA_014904985.1 Hydnum rufescens UP504 | reverse complement strand
ACTGACCAAGGTGGAAGGGAGTGTCCTCGCAGGTGAGATGCCATTCCAAAAGGTCTGGCAACCTTAGCGAAATCCTGGATGAACCAGCAGTAGAAGTGTATGAATCCAAGGAATGACGGCATCTCCTTCAGGTTCTTGGGTTCTGGCACTCCATTACACCTGCAATCTTGATAGGGTCGTCTCACATGATCTGGGTGAACACCATCCCTAGATACTCATCTGGTCCCGGAAGAACTCCACTTTTCCAGGTTCAAGAAGAGTTGTTCTCCCGGAGTGTCTTGCAGGATCCCTCAGACACTGTGTGACATACTCTCCATGGGTCTTGGCAATAGCTTAGGATGTCAATCTAGGTACATTATGCACACTCGCATTGTCGATCCATTCCTGGAGGACATCATGTATCATGTTCTGGAAGGTGCCAGAGAGTTAGCAAAAGTCCAAAGAACATGACCAAGGGTTTCAAACAGTCCTCAGTTAGTCCAGAAACTGCTCCATTCTTCTCCCATCTGCATCCGGATATTCTGAAGCCCCACCGCAAGTCGCACGTTATCCCAAACACTTTGGCTCCTCGGAGTCGGTCAATCACATCAGAGATCAGATAAGGTATGCATCGTGACTGTGAGGTCATTGAGTTTCGCGTAGTCCTGGACTAGGCGAAAACCTTTATCTTTTTCTTCACAAAAGACATGGGGCAAGCCATATGGGATTTGGAAGGGCGTGTCCGACCAGAGGCCAGGTTTCCCTTCAGGAAGTAATTGAGTTCCTTTTGCTCGCTGGGGAGATGGGAAGAGTTTGGGCTGGGGGAGCAGCTGGAACTCCCTTGTTAAACTTGATGTGGTGATCCCCATGTTTCCGGGCCAGCGGAGCTGATCAAAGGAGTCCTTGGAAACACATCTCGGAGTCACAGAATTCCTCCCAGGACAAGCTCCTTGAACCCTTTCACTGGCTCATTTGCTTTGCTTTCACCAGCCTCTGCCGTCTCTGGAAGGGTGCTCATTGCTCGACAATCTCGAGTGGCTCAGTGTACTGGGGAAAGTAAGCTGCAAAGATGGCCCTCCTTTTTCCAGTGTCAGCGACTCATTAATGTTCAGACATCATGGCTCCATAGAGTGGGAGTGGTCCAGGGTCTCTGTCCAGTGTCTTCCTGGAGGTTCTCCCTCACTGGATGGCTCCTGCTGCGCCGGCGTTCGCAACTTTCCAGGTCACTACATGAACAGTGCAGATGGGCAGCTGGGGTCCAGTTGTGATACGCCCACGTTGGCGCAGTCGAGATCTCTCGGGGTTGTGCACTGGGTGAAGCATGTGGGCCCTATGAATCAGCTTGGTTTTCCCCCAGTGCCAAATCACAGAGAACACTAACTCTGCTCAGAGTGGAGTCAGGCGGTTGATGTGCGGGGGAGGCGAACGTGCAGGCCTCGTGTCATGGGAGGCAGACCGCAGGTCCGAGTTGCAGGGGTGTCCATCCGAGGAGGCACGTCTGGTAGCGGGACAGGTAACCCTTAGAGAGGGAATAAGTCTTCGGAGTTCACTCCAAAACCTCTCACAGCCTTCACCATCAGAAAGGCCCCAGATCTCTGACTTCTGAGGATGATACCATAGCTGGCATGTCCATTGGTGGCCATACGCATGGAAGACTGAGACACCAAAGATGATGCGACTATGCCATTCAGGCATAAAGTTCCATTTTAGGAGACTTCAATGGATTTGACATGCAATGTCATACAATATCCCCACAGTCCACCATTCTGGCAACTCCTTGAAAAGAGCCACGATGGGGGCAAATGCATAGAATTGTTTCTCGCCAGCTGTGCGCATGTTGGCAACATAAAGGGCAATGTCATGGTGACACAGTAAGGCCATGAGCCTGGTATCATCAAACTGCTGGGTAGAAGCTTTAATGCGATCACCATCTGCTGCAATGAAAGAGTTGCCACACGTATCGAGAACCAAGTTCGGAACATTCATCCCAGGTTCCACTGCATCATCTTCACCTGGGACAGCTCGATCATCCTCCATCATCTCAGTCGCTTTTTGTTTTCACCCTGAGTTGACATGGGTTTTCGTTGTTGGTCGGAGCTCATTAACACGGGCTTCCATCATATCGAGCTCTACTTGGGATAGCTCCACCGTTCTTGGCGAAAAGATCTCAGGGTCTCTAGCTCTGGTTTCGCCTTCGAAGCCCTTCCGCCAATCTTTGTCACAATTGCATTTGATTTGGAAGTTGGCATCAATACATGCTATGGTGCTGACACCTAGTCCGCTGGTGTGACTTCCCCCAAAACAAAGGGGACACCAGGATTGCAAATAAATGCTTGGCCCATCTTGCACATGCCCCACAGAATTGTGCATGTTAGTGTAGTTTCGAAAAGGTATTGGCGTTGTTTCATCTAGCACTGGGTACGTTGGGGGTCCTGCTGATGTTGGGGCCGCAGAAGGTAGAGAAGAAATTGAGGGCACTGAAGGCCCTGAGGACCCAAGGGATGTTGGGGCCCAGAGGGCAGTGATGTCAAGGAAGTTGATGACACTGAGGGCACCAGCGAGGGGTCACGAAAGGAATCTATGATTTTCGCCATCTCCGCATTGATGAGACAGACAAGGACTTGATAGTGTGACAAAGCATTAGCAAATCGCCAACGAAGTGAGTCTGCAGTGGCGAATTCATGGCCACAAGCCTTGAGATACTTCATCATGGTGGCCGCCCATGCCTGCTCATTGGGACCCATGCGAACAAAGAGTTCCGATGCAAACTCTAGGATGTCCATGTTGACAGCCAATGTCGGAGACAAAGGTGCGCAGGGGAACAATCCTCAACATATGAGCTGGGCTGCGGCAGGATTGCGTTTTCAGATGACGAGTTGAACATGCTCCAGGTACTCCATGTGGACACACACAACCCTCAGTACACGATGCTTTTCATTGCAGGTGCATAGCGATGGTGCTGGGTCCACCTTGTCCCCCATGTCTCGCCCCCATTGAAAGCTCATATAGGGTCGAATCAAAGACAGTAGCACCTCATCTCCCCAGTGCTGGGCTTGGGCATGCTTCCGTCGGGCATGACGAGAATGTTTATCCTGGTTGAGATGTATATGAACCTCAGGTGCAAGCTCAGGCTCGAAGTCGATATCCAATGGGCATGATTCAATGAAGGTTGACCGAATGACGGGACCAGAAGGATATCCTCCAATCCAGCTCAACTCAGTCATTATCACGCCACTCGGACCCACACTGACAACTTCGGCAGTTGGGAATTTGGAGCAATTGCGTCTTTTTGTTTGAATTGAGGGGTTAAGACAAGAACTGCTTGGGGACGATGAGGAAGGTGCTGAGGAAGTGGTGAGAGGAGGAGTGGGAACACGAGCCGCCCCCTGGCGAAGTAAACATTTCGTCATGTTGTTCATTCCGTAGGCCCCAAGTGCGAGAAGATCAAGTGTTTGCAGAGGTACGTGTAGTTTATGACAAATATTCTAATCGAACCAGTGGGTATATGGCGGAGGTCACACTGCACGACCTCACAAATGCTTGTCATAATCTGTATGCGTCGGGCATAAGAGACAAGACAATTAATTGCAAGAAACAACAAAAATATACTAAATATACTCACCAAGGGACAAACTCAGGATGCAGCTGGAATGTCGAGAACACGCACAACACAGGCAGGCTGGATGTATGCCTTCATGGTTCAACAGTATGCAGCAAATAGGACAACAGCACACAATCAAAGGCAAGCTTGTGATGTGCACTTCGTCCAAAACTGGCAAGGGTGTGGCAATTTGCACAAAATGGAGGCTAAATTCAGAAGAGAAAATAAATCAATCAATACAGGGAAAAAATACTAAATGAACCCACAGAGGGATACAGTCCAGGATGCGGCAGGAACATCGAGAACATGCACAGCACAGGCAAGCTGAATGCACACCTTCACAGTTCAAAAAAAGGGATGTGGAACAGCACAGTGGATCGGGAGACAGCGCAGTCACAAGTTGTTCATCCTCGAAGTCGGTTCGAGCCGTGAGGTATCCTGCTTCTGACATTTGCTTCTGCTTTCCCCTTCCATACCTAGATGGTACATGCAGTGTAGAGTAGGGCACGACACCTGGATGATTTATGCCCTTCAAAATATGACTTCTACTAATATTTGCCCATTTAGATCATTTATATTTGCCAACTTCTTGTGCGAATTTGTGGTGTCTTAGTTTACCTTTGACAATCACGTCTTCTGACACTTTGGTGATGATGGATGCTGACATGGAAATGGAAAGGCAGTATGCCCTCATTGACTCAATTCCTGGCATTAGTCTCCACACTGTCTCTTGTGGAACCTATGATGCCTTATGGCACCACTGTGTCCGGCATTTAATAGCATTTTGTCATGTCATTAAGATGCCCATTAGGGCAGTTTGGTGGCACCGACACCTAATGCACCCTCAAAATAGTACCTCTTAGGTGGTTTGAGTTTGCATCTGCAAACCACCTAAGAGGTGTTCTGAGTATAGGTGTGTCTAAGACACACCTGAGGGGTATTTTTGGGGAATTTTTTTTTTAAGTTCACTATATAGACATGTCTAAAATAGCCTGCCACAGGCGCCACCCAGGAGGGTTTGTTCACTGGCTGGAGAGTGTTACAGGTCTAATTTAGGCATGTCTAATAAGATATTTTCTGGAGCCTTAGAGGTGTCTATCATCCTTACTGTGTGTCTACTGGTGTCTAAATCAACATTTTGAGCCCAAGACCTCTGGTGGCAGTACTAATAGGTGTGTAATGTTGTCTAGATCCAATAATAATCCAATAATAATGGTGCTATTGTGGATGCATGTCTACTAGTGTCTAAATTAGAACAAAGGCATCTGCTCAGGGGGAGATCATTAGACATGTCTAGAGATGTCTAGAGATGTCTAGGTGTGTCTAGACATATCTAGACACATCTAGTCATGTCTAGTCATGTCTATAGTCATGTCTAGACATGTCTAGACACATCTAGTCATGTCTATAGTCATGTCTAGACATGTCTAGTCATGTCTAGACATGTCTAGTCATGTCTAGTCATGTCTATAGTCATGTCTAGACACATCTAGTCATGTCTAGACACATCTAGTCATGTCTATAGTCATGTCTAGACACATCTAGACATGTCTAGACACATCTAGACATGTCTAGACACATCTAGACATGTCTAGACACATCTAGACATGTCTAGACACATCTAGACATGTCTAGACACATCTAGACATGTCTAGACACATCTAGACATGTCTAGACACATCTAGACATGTCTAGACATGTCTAGGCATGTCTAGACAAGGAAAAGGTGCATTAGGTAATATCCCATAATAACTTTGGATATCCAGTTACATAATCGGGTAGTGGCGACAAGCACCAATCCCCGACTCTTAAACCAGTCATCATGTGGATATTTTCCATCAAGTTGATTTGTGTATGCTCAAGAAGACAGGGTTCAATTGAACTCATGAGGGGGGAAAAGAAGGATGAAGGAAAAGAGAATATGGAGGTTAGCATCGGAAGATGAAAAGAGGAACAATGTATACTACCCAAAGGAAATCATGCATACGTCCTAGGTTGGTACAAATGTCGTGCGACAGTATCATACACTCAATGGCAAAACAGCCATTACGTACCCCCACTGCAGATTATCTGTGATGCGCTATCTTCGCAGTGCCCGCGAAGGTTGGGAAGACAACCTGTGGATTGCACAAATCGTCTTTGGCAAGCGGGAAGTTTCAGCCCACAGTCTTGAGTATCAAAGAGAGGAAAACATGGTGAGGAAACAAAAAGTGACGCAGCGTCGACAATATTGCAAATTAATCAACATAGCTGAGAGTCATGAAGGAGACCTACTATTTGTGCGCTGCACATTCGCAGCCACATGGAGCCCAAGAGACACCCACAATCGGGGAATGTAAGGCACTCCTCCAACAAAGGATCATGGCATTTACAGTCTCAGGAACAATGAGAACTGTATCCAAGATATCCAATCCAAAACGAGAAGGTGAGGCTGCATAATTTAATTTAAAGGACACTGTAGATTTGCCAATCATACAGAACCTCATCGCCCCAGAATGTAGGGAAGCAGCCGCTGTTGGCAGCTTCGCCTCCAGACAGACCAAATTGGAGAGCATGGAGACTACAACTCTTCTCAACAGGGTCCAAGCCACGTATGACAAGCCAGAAGGATTCGGATCAGACGTGTGGACAAGGAGGATTTGGGTCTGCTTTGGCCCAAATGATCCCTCAATGATGGGTTTGAAATCGGCTATGGGGAGAGGCAATGGGAAAGGGTAATCCGAGGTGATATTGAACTGTGACCATAATTGACCCGCTTGTGAGAGCAAAGCTTGCACGATCCATCCCTGCACCCATAGCGGACCCTTCGACAAGGGAGCCCCCATGAACCCTAATTGCATGGATCGGCCCATGCTAGTGGCGATTTCACTGAGAAGCATTAGTTCTCTCACCATACGAGGGTGTTGAATTTCCTAGAGGCAGCTGCCTGAACATGCAGGATCATAAAACCCATAATCATGCACGATGATGATGATAACATCACCATGTTTGTTGTTTGACGGGCAGGATGGGTGGGCCTGAACAATGGTTCCTATGATATACCCATTTGACATGTTAGTAAATAAGGAAAGGGGCATAAAAAAGAGCGGCTGGGACCCGCTCCTTTTGCACACAAGTAAATAGAAACTTGCCTTATCGCAGCCAGTATTTCCGAACTAGAAAACTTGCGAGCAATGGTGTTCTGGAAAAGAAACAATTTCAGCACTCTACTATGAAGAAAAACCCTTCGGCCACTGTAAGCAGGATGGTTGTCAACCAATCCAACTACTGTCCATGTCGTTGAGGATAGGACAAATGAAGGGAGCCACAGGGACAATTCGAATATTCAGGTCTGGGGAAATGAAGGTCTTTCTGGTTAATAGAAAATCCCAATGAACAGTGGTTGCTCAAGGGAATAGATCAGTGTCACAAAATTAAGATGTCAAGGCCACACCCTGAAGTCATCCTCTTGACTATTCAGTCTTAATGCGGCTGTACACAGTCTTGACAAGTGGGAAATCTCCTCCAGACAGCGGCAATACTTCAGTGCCTCAGACTGTGATAGGGGGAAAAACCAAATATTTACATGCCCCCTCCCCTTTATATACATTCCAGACCACAATTAAAAATTCCGGAAGAAAAGCGGAGATAAGGGAAGCATAATGAAAAAGAAATGAAGCTAAAAGCTTCAAAACTGGTGGAGATATTCAAGAATCAAGTGAAAAAGAGACAAAAACACTTTACAAGGCATTCCTCCCTTGAAACTGGATAGATTCCCTTAAGGAATGGTGGAATAGGTCGCCCTGAGTGCCCTTTGCATCGGAATTAAGAGGGCTGGAACCAATTTGTCATTTGTGTTGGTGGAGCAAGGGGGGAGTCATGAGGAAGGGGTTGTCTTGTGAAAAATGGAGTTCGCGTCCGTTTGTTTTTCCCTTGGTACCATTCGATGTGCATTTTTAACAGCTTTCCGGGCGTGGTACTTGCGAACGAATCCAATAAGAATTGGCTTCGAAAATCAAGAAATACTCCTTCAGAGTATGAATCATGGAAAGATATTGTTACAGGGACCGCATTTTTGATCCGTTCGTCACGTGTTTGGTACTGTTCGATAGGTACGATTTGTATCTTTCTGGGCGCGGTCGTTCCGAGTCAATCCGATCAAAACTGACAGAGAAATTCGAAACATACTCCTTTAGAGTGACATAATCCCTTTTTGAATCATGTGATGGGTCCGCAGGTCCAGAACGAAGGCTAGGCACAGTCCGCATCATTACATAATCACAATTCTTCGCCCTTAAGGCAAAGGAATGACATGGAATGATGGGTTTTGGGCATATAGAATTTGGACTGTTTCTCCAATGAATGAACAATGTGAAAATTAAGGATCGGATGGACAATCAATTTGTTTGTTTGGTTAGAAAATCAGCCTCGGATGGGGTTTCTATGGTGTAGGGATTTATCCCTCCAACACCACAAGCGATCGATAGCAACTCTAAACAGGCCTGTTTCTGGGGAAAACTGGATGGAAGTGAGGTTTCAAAAAGCATCAGTATGACCTTGGTAGCCCAAGGTAATTAGGCAGAAGCGGGTTGTGTGCTGAGGATGAGCCAGGAGGTACATGGGAGATGGTCACTAAGAACATTGGCAATGGCCCCAATGTAAGTATAGGCATCCCGAAACTGATATATATGCAGGGTTGAAGGAGTGCCAACAGTGGTCAAACTGGCCTGGTAGGCACATTGGTATTCTAAGACCATCAGTGGTGGCGAACTGATATAGACCAGGACGCAATGGGAGGATATACGGATTTCAATCAGCAAAGATGTCATACATCCTATGATCCTGACTCACCTGCAGCACCGAAGAAACATGGCTCATAATAGTCATTTGCATTGTTATTTGTATGGAGGCACATGTCAGGGATGATGGAGGGAGGATAGGATGCCGAAATCGATTCTAACGCCAACCATATGTCCTTTGCTTACAGACGGCAGCTCATATGATCGTCGGGTTGGTTCAATGGGCATGTGATAAAATACCAAATCGGGTGGCACAGCCGTGGACGCTACCATCCTAGATTGCAGGGAGCAAAAGCGGGGACCTAACAGGGGCGACAGTGGTGCAGTGGTATCAACTCATACATGCTCAAGATGTCTGTTGACAAACGTGAGGCAATATGAGCCTGGGGCGCACAATCTGGCAAGCATGTTGTTTCCTTCATTACCATCGCTGATATGATTCCGCCTGCTGTGGTGCATTGTCTGTAAAAAAAACCTGATCCTGGTTACAGGTCTTGTAGAGACAAGTGATTATACCCATAGTTGTCTGAGATGGGATACCAGCAAGAACAACTACGAGCTTTGGAAAAGAACAAGAGACACTAGTGATAAGCTGATAACGAATAAGTCACATGATCAGATACCCCAATATAGTGTCACAGACATCCACACATCAGAAAGTTATGGAACTGAAGAAAGACACAACTAGACCATTGCATGAAACCCTTAAATGTATCAGAAAAACAATGATAATCGTAGTCTCAGCGCTATCAGTGACACGATTTTGGGTGGAACTCAATTGATCAGAACCAAAAGCATGCTCGCCATAACCTTCTCTTTCAGAGTCGGGGATAAAGTGTTTCTTATTTAAAAAAAAGCCTAAATGCGGAAATTGGATGAAGTACATCCAAATAATATTTAGCCATCCAGCCCAATGGAGGCCAGGACCAGGGGAGGTGCCTGGGATGGGTGGAGGGACCCCTAAGGACCCTGAAGAGAGAGATTATAGACATGACTAGACATGTCCTAGACATGACTATAGACATGACTAGACATGTCTAGACCATGACTATAGACATGACTAGATGTGTCTAGACATGACTATAGACATGACTAGACATGTCTAGACACGCTAGACATGATACTAAGACATGTTCTAGACATGACTATAGACATGACTAGATGTGTCTAGACATGTCTAGACATGACTATAGACATGACTAGATGTGTCTAGACATGACTATAGACATGACTAGATTGTCTAGATATGTCTAGACACACCTAGACATCTCTAGACATCTCTAGACATGTCTAATGATCTCCCCCTGAGCAGATGCCTTTGTTCTAATTTAGACACTAGTAGACATGCATCACACAATAGCACCATTATTATTGGATTATTATTGGATCTAGACAACATTACACACCTATTAGTACGCCACCAGAGGTCTTGGGCTCAAAATGTTGATTTAGACACCAGTAGCACACAGTAAGGATGATAGACACCTCTAAGGCTCCAGAAAATATCTTATTAGACATGCCTAAATTAGACCTGTAACACTCTCCAGCCAGTGAACAAACCCTCCTGGGCGGTGCTTGCGGCGGGCTATTTTAGACATGTCTATATAGTGAACTTAAAAAAAAAATTCCCCAAAAATACCCCTCAGGCATGTCTTAGACATGCCTATACTCAGAACACCTCTTAGGTGGATTTGC
>MU128994.1:150253-183519 GCA_014904985.1 Hydnum rufescens UP504 | reverse complement strand
GGCATTGTGAAGGGGTGAAAAAACACAAGACACAGGCAGCATGGAGATGGGTAATGGAGGTGCTGTTGCGGGTGGAAATTATTGCAGGGCCTCTCGTCCACATGATGATTGTCGAGGGGAGGATGAGAGTTAAAAGTCACAGTTCCACCAGAGCCAAAAGACTGACTTGAAGGATCGAACATTAACTGACTGGGACCATTGAATGACTGGGGGTTGAGGTCAAAAACCCGACAGCTGATGATAGCTGCTATTTGGGATAGCTGTTATCCGTGTAAGTGGCATTTTTAATCTCAGTAATAAGCATGCAAGGACGTACCAGGAGCCCTAAACCTCCTTCATCAATGGGGAGAAACAGCAAAGCACAAAGATAAAGTGAGTCGAATGTGAAGTGAGAGCAGGAGATCCATGTGAGATGTACATACTTCTGACGAGAGAGGGTGGGAGATTCCACGGATCCAAATATCTCAAGTCATATGTCATGTCCCCTGTGGCTGCCTCTTCATCCACAGCGCACTGTTTCCATTGGTTCGCATGGCAAGGGGTGTTTTTGCTGGCGATCCGACGTTTCTGGCCAGTGCATCCTCACTTGCTGCCACCTCTGGTGCAGTGGTGGGTGAGGGCCCCGCCAAGCTCAAGCCTGTAATGTGGATCGACTCCCTAGGGAATTTGGGAGATGCGCCAGAGTTCTCTAATGCGCACATGGATACTCCGGATTATGTGGCATGGTCCTGACCATTCAAAGAACAGTGAGTTTGGGTAGAACATGTTATGCTTGACAATGAAATTTTCTGACTTACAAACAGGTTTTGGCTCTGTGCAGGGCGTTCCACATGATGATGGGCATGATCATGATTCTTTACATTCCGCCATCACACAGGTGGAGTGGGCAGTCATGTTCACAAATAGCTGCTGACCCTTCCAGCTCTCATTACAGTGCCCACTCAACTTCACCCCTGAACTTTATGGCAGGGAACAGGCTTTTTATTCTCACCATTACATATCTACCCACAAGGACACATGTATGGCCCCCATCTTCGATTTTACATGGTCGCTGATGTTGTATTCAACCAGATGCCATATCTCGCTTACATCTCACATCAACCTTCCGACCCTCCCCCCCAGCTGAAGCAGATATTGTATGGTTCCCAATGTCAGTGTCAAGCTAATTAACCAGTATTGGTGACACTTAGAGATCTTTGTCTCCACTTGATATGATCGCTTTAGAAAGTGGTGTTCGGCTGGTCAAGCTGTAGGACTCCAGGGCGCTCTGAGTAATGTGATCCTTCCCATTTGACCGGAAATCATCCGCAATGCCTCTTTTTTCGACCTTGATTTGCTATCATACACTTACAAGGATTTTGACACATTGCATGGGCTTGTTATGGATTACATTCGGTTGCATACAAATATGGCACCTTTGCACATATGATGATGCACTGGTGTATCAATCGCATGGTCTCTGAAAATTCAGAGGCCCGTGCTTATTTTTGGTGTGGACGACAATCTAATGGGTGCCATGTATGTCCATTCAATGGAAGGTCCTTGGCTCCAAGACCTCCTCCATCATGGAGTCCCTGTGTGGGGTATCTGGCTTGGACAGCATGGCATAGATGTTAAGCTTATGCATGGCCTTCGTCACAATTCTCCTGATGGCAATCAGTCCGGTGGCATCCCAGATGAAGCCAAAAGGAAGATGGTTGCTCACAACGTTTATGTCCAGCTCCTTGTGGAGCACGACTGTCCTGATCCTTGGATCATCACCCCTTGTCGTTATCCTGGAGTCCTTCCTGATGAACCCATGGAAGATATAGTCCTGCGCTACGTTATCGGGAACAATTCTCCAATTTTTGGGACTGGTTCTCTAACTCCTAATCCATCTATGATGTATCGCCTGAAGAGTACCTTCGGCTACGGTCCTTTTACTCCAGTTCGTGCTTCCGGGGATCATCCTGTGATGGGGATGGAGATATTCTCAGAAAGCTCATGGGATTCAGATCCTGAGGATGAAAGTTCGGGTTCCGATTCGCCTGTACATGTTCAGCCTATAAGAGGCGAGACAGACGCAGAGTATGATCAACAGGTTGTCATTGCAACTGTGAAGAAGAGGAAAGCAAAGGAGGCTGCCAATAAGACGCAAGAGGCAGCTCACCAGTTGATGAAGCAAGCCCATAATGGTGATGAGGAGGCTCTACTCGATATAAAGCATCGGCAGGCAGCTGCCCAGGGCAAAAAGGCAAAATCTCTCAGCCCTTTTGATGCATGCCTCGTTATAGAATGGAGGGATCCTTGCAATGTGCAAGCGAATGCGATTCAGAAGGGGAAGAAGCTTCAGGCATGAGCAAGGTGTTATGGTTGGGATGTTGACAAGACTCTTGGAGCTAGCACTAGCTCAGGCTTGGCAAGTGCACATCCAAGCACTCATCAGGCTGCCTCATCCCATCATCCCCCTTTGAGATCTCCCCTTTGTGTCCTGATACCCCCTCCTAGTGCACCTCCACCTCCACCTTGCGCACCTCCACCACCTTGTGTTCCTATGCCCATCGCGAGTCTACACCCCCTCCTCGCATACCAACACCACATCCCTGCATGCCTACGCCCCTCGCATGCTGACATCCCCTCCTCAGGAACCGACGCCTCCTCAGAAATCAACACTCACACCTTGCGAGTTGACCCCCCACCTCGCGAGTTGACTCCCCCCCTTGTGAGTTGACCCCCCTCCCACCTCGTGAATTGACTCCCCTGCCTTGTGAGTTGACGCCCCCCCCCCTCGCGAGTTGACCCCTCCCCCACCTCGCAAATTGACTCCCCCGCCTCGTGAGTTGATGCCCCCACCTCGTGAGTTGATGCCCCCACCTCATGAGTTGACCCCCCCACCTCGTGAGTTGACTTCTCTGCCTCACAAGTTGACACCCCCACCCCGCAAACCAAGTCCTCACGTGCTGACCCCCCCTCGATGTCTGGACCATGATGAGGAGCAGAGGGCTCATAAGAGGGTAGATAGTGAGTACTATCCTTTTGTCTCAAGTGTTCTGTGGTACCAGGACAAAGTGGTTATCATTCATGCTTGGGGTCTCCAGGCAACTCTAGGTCAGACGATCACCCTCGCTCTCGCTCTTCTCGCTCTTCTCGTTCCCATTCTCGTCCTCGCTCCTGTTCTTGTCCTCGCTCCCATTCTCGTCCTTGCTCCCATTCTTGTCCTTGCTCCATTCTCGTCCTCGCTCCCGTTCTCGTCCTCACTCCCATTCTCGTCCTCACTCCCGTTCTCATCCTCGCTCCCACTCTCATCCTCACACCTGTTCTCGTCCTCACACCCATTCTCTGCGATATCACACCCACTCCCTGTGAAATCGCACCCGCTCCCCACGATATCGCACCCACTCCCTGCAATATCGCACCCACTCCCTGCGATATCACACCCACTCCCCACGATATCACACCCACTCCCCGCAATATCGCTCCTGCTCCCCACAATATCGCTCCTGCTCCCTGCAATATTGCTCTCGCTCTCAATCTCGATCTCGCTCTTGGCCTTGTTCTGATCCCCACTCTTGCCCATGCTCCCCGTCTCATCTCCATTTCCCTCAAAATCAGACTCAAACTCAATCCCCTTGGTCCCATATGCATGATCCTCGCAATCACAGGTACAGGAACCATACAGGGGGTCCCCAATCCCTTCCACATCCTAGGGGTCTGTCAAGCACATCGTATTGGCCTGCACCACACCCCCAGCCGCTTCAACTTCCATGAGGCGTTATGGGCATTTGATGCCCATTGTACAGAGAGGGAGAGGCGCATTGGTGCCAGAACCTTTCTGCCCGTCATAGTAAGGGGCAGGGAAGTTCTCAAGGGCAGGGGAATTATCAGTGGCAAGGTGGTCCTTTTGGGGATTGGGGTCTTCAAGGTCGTGGTGGTCCTATGCCTGTGCATCCTGCTGGCCGGGGTCACAGATCTTGGGCCAGTGCAGTTAGTGGGTCTGCTGCTAATGTCTTGGTGCCTCAGCAACAGGTGGCAGCCCAGGCAACACCATACGACCCCGTTATAATTGGTCATTTGCTCAATGCACTTAGTGGACCCACCCCTAATGTTCTGATGCCTCAGCCACAGGCAGCGGTGTTGGGGATGCTTTACTCCCCCATCCCAGTGGGCCATTGGTTCATCATCTCTCTGGGCCCTGTTCCAGAAGGCTTCCAAACACCTGATGTATGGCTGGCTCTGTACCCACAGGTGATTGCAGCTTGCATGGAACGCAAGAAGGGCAAGGTTTCGATTCAGCTTCTGTTCAAATGGAGCTGCCCACACGATGAGCTGAAGGTGACTTTGGAGGGATGGGCTGCAACTTGTGCAGCCGAGGTCACGACTGTCATGATCGATGCTTCGCATGCACCATCTGAGCATTACACTGGGTTGAGGGATTTAGAATATATCGATCAGGTATATGCTCATGCTTGCAGCCAGCAGGAACTGGACAATCTTTTGGCAATAGCACCTCCTTTGATTAAGGACAAAGATTCTAGGTCTCGATACGGGGAGTACTTCCTCAACTATGACCAGTATCTGCCAATCGTTGGTCCATTAATACCTAGGGACCAGCGCTTATGTCGCCTCCAAGTCGTCGAATTTGACACTGCGTGGTTGGTTGCCCAGCTCGCCCAATTGCCCATCCAAACTGTTGATCTTCATCTTCGTCAAATGGAGATGATGATCCGTGCCCATAGCAATCGTGTGATGAGTGTTGGGTTCGTGACAATGATGTGGCCTACCTCGGGACCTGTTGATGCCATTATTCGTCGGATCTGTCGGTTGGTAAATGAGGGTCGCAGCACCACTTGGGCACCCAATCTACTTCCAGATGAATCCTTTGGATTTGTGAAGTCTCCTCCTGTTTGGCATATCAAATTGGATTTGAACCTCGAGCACCCCAAATACTCCAAACCTGCTGAGTCCTCGGCCTCATAATTTTCGTCCTTCTCCACATTCTTTTCCTTTGTGTATTCATAATAAAGTAAAGTTAATACCATATATGGTGTAAAGTTTATTCCTATACAGTTGCAATGCTATTCAGCATCTGCCAGTGTCGAGTCGTCGAACACTTACACCGCCCGCATAGTTGAAGAAGTACTCAGCCTTGCATTGGAGTGCTTTTTAGGCTATGTGCTTGATCCGTTACTGTGCGTATTTGTGGGCCCAGTAAAGTGATTATCGTCTCGTTCTCTTGTCTCGTTCTCTCGTCTCGCCATTCTCTTGTCTCCTGCTCTCTCATCTCACTCTCTCGTCTCCATAACTGGCAGCTTTTGTTCGACTGGCGACTGTACATCTACCTTGCGTACTTGTATTCAGCCTGTAGGACTTCTCCCCCAAGTCACAATATCTTTGCGTAGCTGTGATTCAGGCTTTTAAGCTCCCTCACAATTTATTACAGTTGCTGTTCATACTCGCAGCTACTGCTTAATCATGATGAATGGCTGGCGGACTCGCTCGAACCCTACGCTCATTACCCAGTCACCAGAACCTGAAGTCTCCCTGAAGCTCTCCACCCTTCGCTCTCATCATTCTAATACCAGAAGTACCAAGGCCTTGGCTTCTAAATCTCACACCAAAGCTCCACCCAAGATCGGCCCCAAGTCTAGAGTCCCTCAAAAAACACGCTCTATTGATCCCCCTGAGACCTCTTCCAAGTCCGACGAAGAAGATGCAGACCCGCCTACTACATTGAAAGATCCCAAGTCTCACGCCAGGATTGGAGCTGGGCCGCAGGTGCCTCAGGGGGAATCCAGTGTCTCTCAGGGTGCCGGGAGTGATACCCAATCTCGTGATGGAGCTGATGATGATGCAACTCGGCGACCGTCGCGTCTTGTCGTCGAAATCGATTCGCAGTCGACTTGTCCTTCGAATCCGAACTCACATGTATCTGTGGGGCAGCAAGGTACTCCTCATCAGTCGAGTATGTCTCTGTCCCTCCAGTGTCAGGCCGAGTCCCAGAGCACACAAGCGCATGGCTTTTCACCTCCACCCTCGTCCTCTCGTACATCACCTTCCCCTCCTGTTTTGCTTCCTCAGTCGCCCCCTCTGCCCTTGTTCTCATCGCCACGTTTGACCACTCAGACTGCTCTCGACAATACTCGTAACATGGATCCAGATCATGTTGATGATAATGAGGGCATGCACCTTGGTGGGCGGTTCAGTGCCGAACAGGTAGCCTGGGCTCAAAACCGATGTATCGAGTTCCTTGCAGACTTGGATGCAAAGGCAAAAGAGTGGAAACGAAGTCCTGAATCCGTTAGGTGCATTGCCTTGGCGGCAGCCCCGTCGAAATTCCAGCAAAATGGAAATGCGTGGAATGCCTTCCAGTCTTCATATCGCCAGTCAAATCCAAACCTCGATTCTTCAGGTATGCCTACCCACATTTACATGGCCGTTCTTGTGCTGACAATCTTATACGCAGTCTCTGCCTCTGAATACACAAGTAATGTGGTTCGGCCGGCATACCTTAAGCTCATCGAGTCTTTTGGAGGCAAGGACTCTGATACTTGGGCAGCAGAAGCCACAAGGCTCATCATGGAACATGATGGTGTGAAGGCTGCTGCTGCAAAACAGATTGCGCAGTCAGGAGGGGATATCACTTGGATTATGTCTGCTCAGAAGGAAAAATGGACACATGATATGCAATGGCTTGCGACCATGGATGTGCATGCGATGTTTATTATGGTTAGCGGTAACGCTGCATCCCCTGCTGCTCATGCGCAAAATGAATGCCGCCTGGGATCTATCGAGATGTCCGAATGGTTTAACGCCAAATTCTCGATGGCTGCCGAGATTTCTGATATATATCGTTTCATTCTTTCGAAACGTTCTCAGCACGAGGCATTGCGCGAGTTTACACTGAGGAGTCCCAGAAGAAGAGAGCATTTGATCTCAGCAATGTCTACAAGACCCAGACAGCCGTCAAGGGCATGCTTGCTGCCCTATTCAGGCCATATGTGGAATTTTTGGTCTTCCCATGGACGAACTTGGCGAAGATTCTAATCGAGCACAAGCTCATACTCAGGAATTTTTTGCCCAATGCCCAGTTTCCAAACTTTGGTTCTGAGTATAGTGATCACTATGGAACATCACATTGGAAGGCCTTATACTTCGCACTTCAGGATACCAATCCTGAGAGGAAGGTTACACTCAGCAGCCTCGATGATTGGCCAGAGGGGGATGCATCGGATATCCCAGTTGATTGTTGATCACAATGGGGACATGATACTATCGCTGAAGGGGGCTAGGGATGCTGCCTCCAAGAAGGTCGCTGGAGGGAGCTCAGGTGGTGGTGCTAAGCAAAGGAATGCCGGTGATAGTCTCGTTGATGGTGGGGTGACAAAGAAGATACGAGAGTTGTCATCAGATCTAAGGAAGGGGACCAAGAGGGCCAAAGGAAAGCAGAAGTTGACACTGCTCTCTAGTGCCTATATCAACAGCGAAAGTGACAATGCTGTAGAGAGTGACCCCTCTGGGCCCTCCGAGGTACATCTTGGAAATGAACTGCAACCACAACCAAAGCCCCGGCCTCATTTTTCCAACTCACAAGCCTCTCCCTCTGTCTCTGGTGTCACCTCAGCCCCTCCACCTCCACTGATTGACCTCCCAAGGACAGACTGGAGAGGAGTGGACTTGTCATATTTCGATCCCGCCTCGTTTGATAATACCTTCAATGCATATCCTGGATCCATGAATGGAACCATGGACCGCAATGCTGACATGATTCCACTCCATCAGACTTCTACCCTACAACATGGTGATTATCCTGGAACTGCACAACCTGATGACCTATTTGGGTTTTCAATGGGGCACCAACAAGGACATGTGGAGATTGGCATGCATGATTTTGGAGGTCCCAGTACCATGTTGGATGGTCTCAACTATGAGAATGGGGTTGCACATAATTCTATGGATGTTACCTGGGGACTTGACAGCCTTGGATTATCTACATCATTTCAACAGTGTTGACTTAGTGTCATGCTCCTCTCGGGTTGATGCCCTTATGCACCTTTAACTTAGTCTCATGTTTCTCGCTAGATTGCCTATAGTAACTTCTTAATGCTATAAGTCTACCCTTGCCATAAGTATATGTATAGGTTGGTGCATGTTGCAGGCATGAAGTTCAGAGACTGGGGCCCCATTGGGGCCCAACTTGGTCTGGCTGATATGGGGTATTTGGCCCAATTGGGCCCCATGTCAGGAGGGCCTCCCTAGGTACCAAAAAGTGCCTGGGATTTGGTACCTAAGAAGGTCCTGATATACAGTGGTCCAAGGTGGCAGTTGTGGGATGTTTGGATGACTAAATCAGGCTGAGTCATATCTTTTGCTTAGTCATACAAATAGCTTTGTCATACTTTTGAGTCCGAGTTTTTGATTACAAATCTTGTTTACATAAGCATATTTTTTGACATGTAGAAAACTTTTTATTTTGTTCATCGAATGGAGTTATCCCAACCAAGTTTCCTTGATATCTTTGGACTGCAGCAAGATAAGGTTGTCCTAAACACTTCAACAGATCATTGATCGAGGTCTAAGGTCAGAGCACTTTCAAACTTGCGTTTTCAGATACTAGACAGTTATTCCTTCCACAACGCCACAAACAAAAACTGTGAACAAGCCCCCATGAGTGAAAACTGCTCCCTTGAGGGAGCACCCAAATGGACCTGGCCCCAACTGGGGCATATGAACCCCACCCTGGTGTGGTGGGTATATGGAGGTGTGTGACCTGCAGGAACCATACCCCCCTGTGGTGGCAGACCCCAGGGGGGGGATAATATGTATATAGCATAATGTATATAATAATAGTAGTAATAATAATAATAAATATATAATCTAGCACAGCCATGGATTGGCTGAAATGAATTGGAATGGCCATATTTTGGTCATACTGTCTGGGGGACCTATTAGGTACCATTTTCTGCCCTGAAAATGGTACCTAAATTAGGTCCCCCATGTGACTGACCAGGCTGGTATCACCCCATGAATGCTGTTGGGGGGATGGTTGTTCATTACATCTGGAAGGGGTAACAGTGGCAACAGCAGGCATGGGAGCAGGCACAATCTTGGGGATGGGACAGGGGGGAGTGGGACGGGGGCATGGGTGTAATCAGGCTCATCAGGGGGGATGAGGGCTGGAGGGCTGTGCAATGGGAAAATTGGCTGTAATGCATGGTCATATCCCCAGGGATAATCGATAACTCCCCAAACCACATTGACCATAAACTGAAGCCTCACCAAAGGCACCTCAGTTGGGTGAAGAACCTTCCAAGGCTGAATCCCAGCACAGTTGTGGATGTTTGCAATTAAAAAACACCACAATCCACAGTTCCTGTCTGCTGTGGAGACTAGGGAATCATAGTCAGAAAAGAACCAACAATGGAAGATCTGATGAACAGTATCCTTAGACCCAATGAAAGTCCATGCCTCAAGGTCAAATGAACACATCTTGAGTGCAGTGAGGTCTGCTAAGTATTTCCACATGATCTCCATAACAAATTAAAAGGTGGCAGGCAGAAATATTGAGTCCATGTATGTGACAATATGTCTCTTAAAGTCAATAGAAGTGGTTGCCCAGTGACTCTGGGATTTGAGATGGATTGGTATGATAATTTGCTCCATGTGTGTAAACACAGGATGACAAACATCCTTGTGCCATGTTGCCACTTTGTTGAAACCATCAAGTAAGCATGAAAAGAAAAAGGTGTTGAAGACATGGATGGTAGGGTGTGCAAACATCTTCAGGACATCGATATACAAGTTGATTGCATCATCATTGATCAGAGTGCCATCTTGAAACATGATGAAACCTCCTTCAGAAGGGAGGTGTGGAGGCTGTGGCCTCTGCCCATACTTTCTACAAGCCATGCTCTGGACCTAAGCCAGGAGAAAGGTATTAGATTCAAATGTACAGAAAAGCTCAAAAGTCACTCACATTATCCAAAACCATCTGGGGTGGAGCTGAATAAAGATGATAGGCCATAAGCTCACCAAGAGTGGATGTGGTGAGTAATGGGTCCAAAGGAGGGTTAATCTGAGCTGATTCCAGCACACCAGGCACATCAGGATTCATAAGCAGGAAGACAGAGATGGGAGGATTTCAAGCACAGAAAAAGGGTCCCAGGCCCAAGAACCCTGCCACCACTTCATATGACTTTGTCAATAGCAGCATGGACTCTTGTTGGGGGTCTACTGCTACCAATGCTTTGAGAAAGGCCTGCTCTTCACAATATTTCTTGTCCCTGTATTGGTAGTAGAACCCTGGATAGCCATATGCAGGGGCCAAGAACCAAGGAAATGGATGATCAAAGGGGACTGCATACTCCACTGATATAAGAAGGAAGTCATGCTCCAGTCCTGGTGAGACATTGGCTGTATTTTGCCAAGGTGTCTTCAAACATGGTATCCTGTCCCAAACCATCTCCGACCACAGTTCCAAAATGGTCACTGCAAACACAGGTACCCCATCTCACTCCAATCCTCTGATGACTCCAGAGACACGGGAGTCCTCCAAATCCTCCATGTGGAAAACAGCACCAATGAGTTTGTCATTGATGCCAAAATGGGGACAAGGCATCTTGAGTTCTTGCAAGAGGCAGGCAACAAACCTGAGCATCAACCATTGCACATACCCTCAACACAAGTAACCATGCTGAAGGAATATCCCCATATCTGCCATGATTGGCACTTTGGTATTATGGTGCTCAAAATGGTGTCAGAAGTTGGCACCAGGATATTCACATGATGGGAGAGGAACAGGGACATGGAATCCATTTCTCTGTATATGGGAATACCACCTCTGGGCAGTGGTGCTCATGGATCCAACAAAGGCAGCCAAAGCATCCACATAGTGTTTCTTCAGGTAAAAGCAATTAGTGATAGGATCTAGGTCACAGGGTTGAGGGGTGTTGGATCACTCAGGTGGCAATAAACATAAGGTAGGTAAGGGAGATGTTTATTCCATCTTTGAGAAAATCATGTAAAGTCAGATGGGTGACTAAGTTGAGAGGGGCCACAGAGAGCATATTGTTGGGAGAGGGCATCAGCAGACCAGGGTCCATTGATGTTCATACCACCTTCATAGAAGGCAAAAGAAGGATAAGTCTCCAACCAAGCATTTGGCAGCTGATTGATATACTGGAACAACCAGTGACTGTTGGTGTACATCAAGCTCCAAGGTTGGTGACAAAAATACAGCCATGATAAATTAGAGACTAAGTATAGATTAGCAACTAGTGAGACAGAAACATACTGATGTGGGCTGATATCTCCCCTGAGGTGACAGTGAGAGTGCAAAGGTCAGGATATTCCTCCAATGGATGGTAGACAGTATTTGACAGCTGTCCTGAGCTTGACCATGTGAAGGGTTCTGTGAAATCTATGGTCAAGGTACATAAGACAAGCTAATCACAATGAAAACTGACAACATATGCTCAACAGAAGCTTCAGATAACTCCCAGGTAAGGAGGAGAGTTGGAAGGGTCAAACCAACAAGTTCTGGATCCTTGTGAGGACAACATGACACTCCAGAGTGCATCATGGCATCCTTAGCAGGGGGATCTTGAACCATTGAAGGGGTTCCACTGCCAGAACCTAGTTCTTGACCCTCATGGGGATGATGCAACACTCCAGAGGGCACCACAGCATCCTCAGCAGGGGGGTCATAAACATGGCTTGTGGAAGAAAGTGACATCAGCATGGTTTGGAATTTGGATCCATCACCTGCTTCACCCACCTCATGTTAGGCAAACACCTCAAGCTAGATGTTGGGCTACACTTGGTGTTGTTGCTTTCTGTTTAGCAGGTGTGGTTGCTGGACATTATTTTCTTTCATATCCCCCTCACCCTTTCTGTCTGTGGCTGATAAAAATGGGGACAATGACAACAGAACTATTCATCCTATTGCAGGTGCCAGCTGCACACCCTGTCCACTTACTCCTCTACCTGAAACCGAAATCATTGATGGAGACACACCTCCAAGGTCTCTCAGGCTGGTCAGCCAATTATCCATGTCTAATTAGATATCATTAGCCTTGCATTTATCTAGTCTAATAAGATACATCTCCATGGGGGCCCCTAGGGACCCCTCATGTATGATTATCATCCATGCCCATATGCTGGGGGGCCCCCACTCTTGATGTAGGGGCCCCAGGGGCCCCACAGCCATGTTTAAGGCCTAGAAATGGCCTCAGACCCTACTCTGAAGGGGCCCCTGTGCATATGGCTCAAGTCTCTAAGAGTAGAGTCCCCTTACTTCTTAGAGTTCAATATAGGGATGGACAAACTAGATATTGATATAGTACACATAGTAAAAAGATATCTAGAGTCAAGGAATCACTCATCCTCACTGTCAGTGCCATTAGACTGACTACCTTCATCACTTGAGAGTCCCTGCTGATGGGTATAGTCAGCAGCAGCAAGGATTGCACTATCAGCAAGCACAAGTGGAGGTTCAAGTTCAAAATCCTCCTCATCATCGGAGCTGTCCACTTCAAAAACCAGGGAGACACCACCTGATTGTGAATTTGTGTGCCTTTGAGAACCCCTCAACTTGCCAGGCAGAGCCACATTCAAAGCATCAATAGCCTGACCCCACCTCTTCCCCAAATCACACAGGGTTTGAATGTGTTCTTGAAGGAAGAACTTAAGATCATCATCTGGAATAATTTATACACAATTAGGGCCTCAGAAAGCTGGGAGGAAAACCTTACAAACACACCTTGACATGCATTTGAAGCTGTGATCAATGCAGCAGATTTGTCTTCAAACCATTGCTGCAGTGAGTAGCTTTCTCAGTCACATAGATAAAGCTCATCACAACAATTTACCACCTCTTGCATGAGCTGGATGCCATTTCAGACATCCTCATCCCCAAGCCAAGGGGGAACAGTTTCATCAAACTCATCATTGGCAAGTCCAATATCCTGCCAGATATCATTGTTGACATCAAGGCCAAAAAGACCCTTCATATCAATAGGTGGAGGTATTATTGCATTCTTTGAGATCCCACCCTGACCATGAAGCTTCATCATATTAAGTTGCTGTTTGTTATAGTCTGCAACAAGACTCTTGATGGAGCAATAGCATCTCTTCAATGCTTTCATTGTATGCTCCATAGTGTTATGGTCTAGGAGTATGAAGTGAAGTTGCTCATGAGTTTCAGAAAGCCTTCACTTGAAAGGAGATGATGTATCTACTGCCTTACTCCTGAAAGCTCCTGTGAGATTACAAGTCTCAAAGAGTTCTTCTCACACACTTTCACAATAATACAGGCTTTAAGAGCCTGCATATTAAGCTGGTGTTCAAACCAAGCATGGCCCCTCATATTCTCAAGCTTCTTGTATGATATTGGATCACCAAGTTGAAGGACAGCCATCAAGTCATTATCTTGCTTTGATAGACATGAGACAATCTTCTCTTGTTCAGCAATCAAAGTCATGATCTCCACAACTTCATTCTGGCTTGCAATGCTGTCTGAGAGAGGCACTGACATAAGTTATTTCTGGAGGACCTCAATGAGATCTTGAGCAGCATTCAGATGCTGATGGACAGCAAGGATCTTCTCCACAGCATGAAAACCTTTTGTCAGGGTGACACTGCCATTGAAGCCACAAACAGAAAGAGGAAAGAGATTAATTAACCACACACTATCACAGTGGGAATCCTGAGTATACACCACACAACAAGGGACACACAAGTCTTGCACCTATTGCTGTGGGAATCCTGAGAGATTGAAACTGGTGATCCCCCAACTGCGAAGGGCTATAAATACTACTTCCTTCACACAGCCACCATCCTTCCAGAGCCTTCCACCAACTTCTGTAACCTTCCAGATTCTCCTAGAGTGCAGCCTCCACAGCCACCATCACTCCACATGGCTAAGCCCCAACTTCCATATGTATCCCCCTTAGCAAATATACTTCCAAGGCAGTGTACACCTTGGTACTCCAAAGGTGTCCAAGGTGTCAAAGGATCGTAATGATGCTGATGGAGTAGGGATTGGGACAGGTGGGGTAGATTCAGGGACTGGGGGTGGAGGAGGAGGAGGGGGAGTCTGGATTGGCAACTCCATGGACTCACACAGGGAGTGAGGGAATGACAGGTACCGACAAGGGCACCAATGCTGCCACTGGTTGACTACCCAGCCCATAGCCCGCTGGTTGAGGCCCGATAGAATGAGGGCAATAATAATAAGAGAAATGCCAATAATGGCAAGGATGACAATAACCCCCTTAGTGAATGGAGGGAGAGAGGAGATGAGAGCATTTGAAGAAGTAGGTGCCATATGATATAGTCAATGAAGAATGATACTCTGACAGGTAAGTCCTTAAGTGGAAGCAAATGTCAATTGATCCTGACACCTTTCTTCTTAGACTGTTGCTCTAAAGGCTGGCTTTGATAGGTTCACTGTGCTTCAAATTGAGCTTGCAAGTACTCGTCAGTGTATTGGATATTGTCCCTCTTTGCTTCAGCAAGTGCAAGTCAGGCTTTTGTTGCCCTCACATGCTTTTCCAGCCAAACACCAGCCTGGCATAACTTCAGATGGTCCTGATGTTCAATCTGGAGGTCCAGGAGGAACAATCGATGATGGAAGCTGGTGACATGGAGATTTGGGATAAGGCTTCAAAGATCACTCCAAAGATGTTCACAACCCTCTCTGTCAGTGAGACCCCAGATGTTGCCTTTCCAGGGATGATACCACAACTGTGTAATATAGCTCTTTGGTATATGAAGTCCTTCTTTCCATTTTAGGACACTCATGTAATAGTGTGATCCATGATGATTGTGTTCACAGATGTTACCAAATATAGTAACTTCTTGCCTGGACCTCTATGCTCATGTGAGACCTGTGAAACCTTCCCATCATGTCACTATCAATGTGACCCACTACTGACACACCTCCCTCTTTCTGTTTAGCAGCTGCTCAGACAGCTGGCCTACTCTGTGAGTCTTGTATTGATGTGACTCTAATGGTGAGTATGGCTCTTTAGTCTACTCACTGACTCCAATCCCTCTCCCTAGATAGTTGTTATGCCACTTGGCTAACAACTACTTACTTGCCTTCATCATCCTCCCTCTCCCCTTGCACTCTATTCTCCCAGACTTGGAGTGAAGCAAGTGCCTAGGTCTGTGCCTGGTTCCCCACTCAAGGCTAGTGCTGAGAGCAGTAGGAATTCAACTCTTCTCGATCCCTGTCTTTCCCCCATTGACTCTGCCTTGTCTAATGACAACTATCATGTACATTCACAGTCGAACAATGTGCTATTACATTGGTTCCCTCTAGCCGACAAGGCAGTTGAACCAATCCCAATGCCATGCACTCCCTCCTCTCTTCCTTCCCCTCTCTACACACATGAGTCCCTGTTAATCATGGGTTGCTGGTCAAAGTCCCTGAAGCCTAACCTCCACATGAGAATTGCTCACCATGTCCCATCTTTGGATCATGAAGATGTGCTCTATCACCCTGCCATGCATGAATGCATAGCTATCCCTCCCCAGCTCTGGTCATTAGCCTGGTACCTCAAGATCATCAAGAGACTTGACAAGCTGGTAGGAGACTACATAGACCCCTTTTTGAGTGCACTGGTTACAACATTCCAATTCATCTCCATATGGACAAAGTTTGCACCTGCCCAATACCACACCTCATACTTCCTATTTGAGGAGGATCAGCAGGAGTGGTATGTGGATTGGGAGCTCCTCATTACGATCCAAACCACACTAGAGAGGCTGCAGAATGTCATTACCAATGTCATAGCAATAGTAGGGGAAGAGCCCATACCTTTGTAATAGATTGGGATTCCAAATTGACAGAGCAACTCTGGACATCTAAGGAGCTTAAAAAACTTATGATGGCCAACAAGCTGTTGAAACTATGGGCAGAGTTGACCCTTGCAAGGCTGTACAAGCTGAGGAAGCTCCACCAGGGGGAGAGTCTATTGACCCCCATGGCCTCAGAGGATTTGCTACCTCCTACCCCTGAATTAAGGGAATGGCTGCATAAGGTCTGGCATGACCCATGCCTGCCCACTAAGAAAATTGCCAGGAGAGCTGTAGCTGCAGGATGGGAAGCCTTAGAAGCTGACATCGATGGGGTTCGCCCCATAGTACAAGCAACCAGACACCCATTTTCTGGAAATCAGGCTGCCAAGTACAGAGAGTACAACTTCAAGATGGAGGAAGCTTTTGAGGTGCAGCCCCTGCCTTGGATTGACACCAAGCCATATGGCCTAGGGCTCTTTGTATCAACCACCACCCTAGAGGAGCAACAGGCAAGTACCAGCCACTGGACAACCCTCAGTCTGAACACAGGGCCAGGATCCATACTCAATGTGCCAACCTGGCCAACTCCCCCCTCAGAGTTAGCTGCATTCTCTCACTCATCCAACTATAGAGCCTCCTCCTTTGATTTGGAGTCATCCCCCCCGAAGTGGCAGGAAGTGCCCTTCAAGGTTTGAGCACTCCCACACCCAACCCTTGTAATTGATTCATGACCTTTTCCCAGCAAGTGTCCACCCTGGGGGAAGGGCTGTGTAATGCCTTATGGACCCTGTCGAAAGCCAATTTGGGAGTCAGTGAGGACTATTCAGGACTCCCTCCAAGTGGAGGCACCATGCGCCTGTTCACCCTTAGTCAACTACCTCATCAACCAAGCAGAATCTGCTGAAGGAGGAGCCAGATGGGCAAGGTCCCTCTGGAATGCAGCGACCAACACACCCACCCTGCCAGCCCCAGGAGTGTCAAGGGCCCATGGGTACTATGCTGAGATGGTTTCTGCCATCCCAACCAGGCTGCCGGTGACCCTCTTCCCTCAAGAGCAGGCCACTGCTCCCATACCCTTCACATTCCTGCCAATGAAGGGGCTTCTCATCTCTCAAGCCTCAAATGGGAGCACTGCACACTCAGGCCCCCTCTATGCCAGAACATCTGAGCCAATCCCTACAGAGTCTAAAGGGAAAGGCCCAATGCCTCCCCCCTCATGCCCTGCCAGCTCTAAGGGCAGTGATCCAGGACCATCAAGAGGTGGTGGCAGTAGTGGAAGTCCAGGACAAGGTGGCCCAGGCCCAGGATTCCCTCCCAGTGGAGGTGTTAGTGGTGTATAAGCCCAGTGGGCACTCAGCTTCACCAAGGATCAGTAGACTCATAGTGCATCCCCATTCCCCCACTTCTCTTATCCTTGTCATACTTCTCTACACAACATGGTGGAAAGCTTCTCCCACCAGGAGTTTGGTGCTGCCCCATATTTAGCTAACTTCATTGCTTACTTAATAGAGTAGCAGTAGTAGCTATTCCAGGCCAACCTGAATGCATCTTTTTTCCCTCCACTCAGTCTGCTGATCGCAGTGTACTGGAACTGTGCACCATGACCTCTGCACTGCATGACCCTGGGAATCCAACTTGTTCCCAAGGCTCATGGAGTTCCCTAATTCCCTTCCAACCATGAGACTGGCCATTTCCAATCTAATGTCTTTCCACAAGCCAACCTCTCTTACATCTAGCTTAAGGCACAACCAAAAGCCTAGTCCAGAACCCCCTCCTTACGCTTTTCATCATCCAATCCTTAATTCAGATACACCTGAATTAACAGGAGGATCCCCTGGCCCTACTGGCCCCCCAGGACCTCCTGGCCCACCTGGCCCCCCTGGACCTCCAGGGCCCCCAGGAGGCACAGCCAACACCCTGCCCCAAGGAATCACCTGGGATCACTGCCTCAAGTGGACTGCAGTGCCTAAATGGGATGGCAACAAGGATACAGCCATTGATTGGCTCTACAAGTGCAACAACCTTGTAAATTTAGGCCCTGAACTAGAGCATATGATGCCTACAATCATGTCACTAAGGTTCAAAGGAGCTGTGGTGACAGCCTGGTGAGTGCACTCAACACCAGTCAAGCATACCATTCTCCAATCATGGGACAATTTATGTGAATGGGTGCTGCATTGCTACCTCAGTGAAGCCTGGTATACCCCTGAATGCCTCAAATACAATAGTGAAGTATTTCAAAGCACTGACCATCCTCAGGAGTTGCCTGCTGAGTACATTCAGCAACATATCCTGTTATCACACATCTTCCTTCAGTTTACTGTGAACAGCCCAGAGGAGACAGCTTTGGTAATGGGGAATGCTCCCACACCATGGGACATCATCCTGTGGTGGAGTGAGAGGCTGCCAATCAAGTCAGTCCTTATGCTTGCCAAACAATTCAAACCCACACTAGTGATGCAGTGGAAGTCCACACAGCACTATCAACAGCAAATGGAAGCAGGAAACTCAAGAAGGGCCAACTTCATGGCCCAGGACAACACTACAGGAGAGGCTGAAGATGATTCAACCTTTTCAGCTTTCAAAGACAATCCTGAGGGAGCCTTCCAGTACTCTAGTGAGGAAAAGGAAGGGAAAAATACCTCAAACACATTCAGCATAGGGCAACAGCAAGGGGGGCGAACTGACATTCCATGATCCCACCCTCAGCCCAACAGCAAAACAGCAGACAGTGTTGAAAAAACCTACCCATACCCCCACAATGACTTGGTAGTTAGCCACCACAAGCCTGGTCAGAAATGCTTTGCCTGTGGAAGTGACAAGCACTGGGTGAGGGACTGCAAACACCATGGGGTGTATTCTAGTCATCTGGAAAGGAAGACTCTTAAGAAGGAGCATAGGCACTATGAATCCCCTAGCCACAAAGTGGCTTGTGCTGCTATAATTGACACTACACCAAATTTTTAATTGAGGAGCTAATGAAGCCTGCTCTGCTGTCTAGCTCCCCTGTATTTAATCAGAAGCCCACATATGTAGAGATGTGAAGCAACTTGTTGCATAATGTAAATGTAGTGACAAATAAAATACTACTCCCCCTGCCAGTGAGAACCCCCTTGAACCCCTGTAAAAAGCAGCCTGACAAGCCAGTAGCAAAGGAAGTGCACATGGCAACACAGCAACTTCCAACCATTGCCATAAGACCAGCCACACCTGAAAAGGGGCTCAGAGAACTGGCTGAAATGCTGGCTATCCTTCCAGTGAAGGTTATCTGCTGTGCAAAGGCCAGAACCACACCTCCTGGCAAATCTGCTCTGGGCATTACAGCTCTTAGTGTCTATGGAGGATGCTTAGGGATGCCCTCAGCTCCAGAAGTACAGTTATGACTGGATTCAGGTGCAGATATTACATTGATCTCAGAGGAGTGCTACAAGGCCTTATAATGGCAACTGAAGCTACAAAAGGGAATGAAGCTCAGCCTATTTGGGCTCATGAACCAGGCCAAGATCCTAGGCCACATCAACCTCCCCATCTTCATGCCCATGGCTGATGGATGACTGCTGGAGTTCGTTGAGGAGGCCTACATGATACCGAAAATGAATGTCCCAGTCCTACTGGGAGAGGACTTCCAGGTCAATTATGAAGTTTCTGTGCTCAGGATGGCCCAAGAGACATGCTTGTCAATTAACCAGCCACATGAGGCATTCGATGTGCAAGCACACTTGACTCCCCCAGTGGTAAAGGACTTCAAAGTGCATCCCTGTCACCCCCCAGGGATCAAGGATCAATCTGCCTACCTCACCACCTCAAGAGACCCATAGGTGTCCTGCCAAAATCCTCAGCACTGCAGCTGGTACAAGCCACCAAGGATGTGTGGATCTGCCCTGTTGGGTTGCCAAAGTCCCCATTCAGGGACTGACCACAGGACAAGATGAGTGGTTTATGGAAAGAGTCACCCTCCCCACTCATAATGGATGTTTCCTAGTTGCCCCTTCCACTTTGATCAAGTCCAGTGAGCTTATAATACCAGTAGCCAATACATCGCCTACCTGGGAATGGATTTGAAAGGGTGACACTCTGGGTGTCCTACACAATCCAGATAAGTATCTGGACCATGCACATGGGGAGCTCCACCAGGAGCGCTTGGAAGCATATGCTTGAGTGGTTCAGAAGCTAGCTAAAGGATCCCTGGGGGACCAAGATATGTCAGATCAGGCTCTCACACAATCTAGAGCCTTGGAGATCCCCCCAGAACCAGATGAGCTATGGGGTCCCAAGACATCTGAACCAGCTGATCCCACAACCTATGATTTGAAGAAGCTGGAAGAACTCATTGATATAGCCCCAGACACCCCTCCTGAGATAAGGGCTAGGACCCTGGCACTGGTCTGAAAGCACATCTGAGCTTTCAGCTTTGATGATCACTTAGGAATGTTAGAGACAATAGCCAAGATCTGCATGAAGGAGGATACCCACCCTGTCTCAATGCCTCTGTATGGAGCTTCACCAGCGAAAAGGCAAGTTATCAATGAGCAAATGGACAAGTGGATTCACCAAGAAGTCATAGAACCATCAAAGAGCCCCTGGGCAGCCCCAGTAGTCATCGCATACTGTAATGGGAAGCCTAGATTCTGCATCAACTACAGGAAGCTGAACACCATGACTATTCCTGATGAATTCCCAATCCCTAGGCAATCAGAGATCCTACAGGCCCTCTCAGGATCACAAGTTCTCTCAGCACTAGATGCATTGGCTGGCTTCCACCAGATGGCAATGAGGGATGAGGACAAGGAGAAGATGGCTTTCAGATCACACCAGAGATTATGGCAGTTTGGGCAGATGCCCTTTGGCCTGTGTAATGGCCCATCCATCTTCCAATGGATGATGCAGGCAATCCCAGCCTGGTCAGCCAATTATTGGCATCTAACTAGATACTTCAAAGGTTGCATTTATATGCTCTAACTAGATATCAGACCCAGGGGCCCCCAGGGGCCCCTAGCCACTAGGATTATTGATTTTATTATTTATTTATTTATTTATTATTATTATATACACTAGGCTCGCCCAGTGGGGCTCACCCATGCACCCAAGAACAGCAGCCACAGGCTGCTCTTCTTGTGCGATTGTAGCTCCAGAAAAAAGAACTTACCTTGAGAGTACCACACACCCACCACAGTGGGTGTGGTACTCACACATTCACGGTTTTGTTCATGGGGTTTGGTTTTGCTTGGTGGGTTTGGGGTCGTGGGGCTTCAGGTCATGGGTTTGGTGTTGGGGGTTCATGTGGGATTCAAGATCTAGAAAAATAAAGGTGTTAGTTAAACATTAAAGCATTGCAAGAAGAGCAGCTTACACTGCTTACACTGCTCTTCTTGCACCACAAAAATAAAATAAAAAATAAGAAAAAACTCAGCTTGGAGTACCACACACCCACCGCAGCAGGTGTGTGGTTCTTGGGGCCACTCATTGGCTGTGCATTGTTTCATGTCTTCAGTGGCCCTTTGCTCATGCAGTGTTTGTTTGGCATGTGGCCTTTGGTGTGTGGGTCACCATCTAGCATGTGTTCATGTGGTGTGCTGTTGTTTCAGGGGGCTCAGGGTTTGTTTAGCAGGTCTTTACTTGGCAGGCGTCTGTTCTGTTCATTGGTTGTGGGTCAGCCAACAACCTGGAAAAACAGATACATTAGTTAGAAATCAAAACCAGCACAAAAAGAGCAGCTTTTGCTGCTCTTTTTGTGTGGCTGTATCTATTTGGGGGGGGGGACTCACCTTATATAGTACCACACCCACTGCAGCAGGTGTGTGGTTCCTTGGGCCACTCATTGGGTGCATTGTCATCTGTCACGGCATTGTCTGTCATGTTGGGCATGTTATTGTCTGTTGCATTGTCTTGCATGTTGTTGTTTGGGTTGGCCTGTGCCCTGTCATTCAGGTGTCAATAGGCAGGGTTATGGGGGTTCTCATGTGGGTGTTTGTTCATGTGGGAAGTGGTGGCCTATAATGTAAGATGGTATGTTAGTTAAGAGTGAAAGACCACACAAAAAGAGCAGCTTTCACTGCTCCTTTTGCATGGCTGTAGCTACCTGGGGGGGGGACTCACATTATATAGTACCACACCCACTGTGGCAGGTGTGTGGTTCCTGGGGGCCTCATGTGGTGTGGTTGTGTCCTTGTTTGGCACATTGCTGTAGGTCGCATTGCCTTATGTCATGTTTCTGTGTGTCATGTTACCATGCATCACATCTTGGTTTGGTGCATTGCTGTTTGGCACATTTCCATATGTCATGTTACCATATGTCATGTTGCCATGTGGTGTGTCCTCATTTGGTGTGTTTCCATGTGTCGCATTGCAATTTGGGCCCTTGTCACTCATGGGTTTTTGTGGGCCTTGGACCAGGCCTCAATCTAGAATAAACAACATGTTAGTATAAAAATTCAAAGCAGTGCAAAAAGAGCAGCTTTCACTGCTCTTTTTGTGCCATTGTATCTATTGATAAAAACACTCACCTTTTGACCACACACCTGCAGCGGGTGTGTGGTCATGTGCTTGCCTTTCCAGGCAAGTGCCTGTTGTGGTAGCAGAGATACAGAGAAAGATGCACTCAATGCCAGCAATTGCCGATACTCAAAAAGCGCCCAAGTGCTGGTGCTACAAGCAGAATACATACTATATAATAAATATTTATCCAAAAATGTGAAGAAGAAGAAGAAGATAAATCAGAGCTCAATAAGGCATGATATGCCTAATTGTAAAGTGGATTGGGCCACTTCTGTGCGTCAGAATTGGCCCAAAATTAAATATATTAGTGGTATATATGCACCCTACTTGGGTGACTAATTATATTGGATGTTCTGTCCATTTTTCTATTTCCCCCCCCCAATTCCCTAATTAGGGAATTGAGGGGGGAAAATAGAAAAATGGATGGACTGTCCAATATAATTAGTTGCCCAAGTAGGGTGCATATATACCACTAATATATTTAATTTTGGGCCAATTCTGACCCATAGAAGTGGCCCAATCCACTTTACAATTAGGCATATCATGCCTTATTGAGCTCTGATTTATCTTCTTCTTCTTCTTCACATTTTTGGATAAATATTTATTATATAGTATGTATTCCACTTGTAGCACCAGCACTTGGGCACTTTTTGAGTACCAGCAATTGCTGGCATTGAGGTTGAGTTGAGTCAGTACACTGCACAGGGAGCTGCCTAGAAAGGCAAGTGATGACCACACACCCACCGCTGCAGGTGTGTGGTCAAAAGGCGAGTTTTTTAGTGCTAGTAGATATGCCAGCACAAAAAGAGCAGTGAAAGCTGCTCTTTTTGTGTGGCTCTGAATATCATTACTAATGTTATTCTTTTATTATTTTAGATCATGGCCTGGTGGCTCGAAAGAAAAACCAGCCAATGATGAGGGCCCAAACAGTCAGAGTCCAAACAACAATGTGCCAACCAAATATGCGACAAACAAAAGATGCCAAATGACACCATGACAAGTGAGAACACACCCACTGAGTGACCACATGAACCACACACCTGCTGCGGTGGGTGTGTGGTTCTATGTAAGGTAAGTCTATCGTGAACCCCTAATAGCCCAAAAAGAGCAGCCAATGCTGCTCTTTTTGGGCTGGTTTTAATTTTTAACTAACATATCA
Organism: Hydnum rufescens UP504; assembly: GCA_014904985.1. Taxonomy (NCBI): domain Eukaryota; kingdom Fungi; phylum Basidiomycota; class Agaricomycetes; order Cantharellales; family Hydnaceae; genus Hydnum; species Hydnum rufescens. The sequence goes on along the minus strand of MU128994.1, from coordinate 160,085 downwards.
TCTCTTATTCTAGACCATCACCTCAACCACCAGAAACACCTGCCAAACAAACCCCCCTCCCCAAAACAACAACCTGCATGCCACCCCCAAATTATAACCCACTGAAACCACACCAGAAGACCACAAGAGCCACAGGAACACCGCACCTGCCAAAGGGGTGCATTCATTTTCAAGGTAAGTACCTACCATCACACAAAAGGAGCAGCCTAGGCTGCTCCTTTTGTGTGGCTTTTCTTTTTTTATTTATTTTGGCTCTTGACTAACATATGATTTATTATTGTAGGTTGTCCATCTGCACCCACAAACTGCACAAACCACAAACCAAAAACCCCCGACCCGCCAGACAAAACCTGGGAACAGGGATGCACAATGCAAGACCCCAGAAACCCCAGACAGAACCACACACCTGCTTTTGGCGGGTGTGTGGTAATATTAGGTACATCTAATCCCACTGGTGCCAAAAGAGCAGCAGAAGCTGCTCTTTTGGCACCTCTATTTTCTTTTTTTTTTTACTAATGTATTATTATTTGTTCTTCTAGGTCTCTTCCCTCTGTGAAGACCCACCTGACAAGGACATGGATGAGCCCCCAGTACATGCAGCCACCCAAGCCCCAAGTGCTTGCTGGCCACCCAAAACAACAATTGACAAAATCACATACCACACACCTGCTTTGGTGGGTGTGTGGTAATATTAGGTACATCTAATCCCACTGGTGCCAAAAGAGCAGCAGAAGCTGCTCTTTTGGCACCGCTGTTTTCTTTTTTTTTACTAATGTATTATTATTCGATCTTCTAGGTGCCTTCCCCATGTGAAAACCCACCTGACAAGGACATGGATGAGCCCCCAGTGCAACGTTCAATGCACAGCCACCCAAGCCACAGTGCCCACCCCCTGAAACAACAATCGATGAAATCATGTACCATACACCCGCTGAAGCAGGTGTGGTACTAGTAGGTGAGTTTTTTTTTATTATGCAGTGTACCACAATGCCAAAAGAGTAGCCCTGGCTGCTCTTTTGGTGTTGCCTTCATTTTTTTTCTTTACTAACACATCATTATTCTAGGTACATTTTATTGTGTGATATCCAACCCAATGAATGCACAGATCAGGCCTGGGGCAAAACATGGGACCACACAGCCACCCATACCCCAATCCTCGATTTCGGGCAACATATATGAGGATGAAACAAATATGGTGCCACACACCCACTTCCACCTCGGTCAGCCACTTAGAGGGGCCTTAATAGGTATGTCAAACTGTGTCAAATCAAAAGCCTAGCAGGCATCAGAATCCTTTGATATCAAATAATTTCAGGAGGGTGACCTTAGGTCAATCCATAAGTCTGCCCTTGGGGATTTTGATATCAAACTCACAACCTTTAAGGTTTCTCATGGTACAGTGGCAGATATCAAGTCAATTAATGTGTTATATATGCATAGAGCAATTAACAAGAAGTCGAGTTCTTCAGAGATTAAGAAATTAAATCCAAGAAATAGGTGTAGTATGTCAAATGAAGGGAAAACATTTGTCTTAAAAAAGGCCAAGGGAAGGCAGAGGTACTCAAAGTGCATGAAGCACACAAAAGCATGCAAAGCACACATCCAAGACATCCACAAGCAGAGATTGGGTGGAAGAATTTAGAGAGGAAATCCGTCATCAAACCTTTGATTCAAGCCAAGGTTCAAATCAGGGTACCTCACAAACAGGGATGCCATCAAGGGATCATCATGTGGGTTGTATTCTTGCTGGTTTTGACCATATCCCCCAGCCCAGTCTATTGGACCATTGATGACACCACTCAAAGCATTCCCACTAAATTGATCATTGACAACACCATCAACGGAAGACCCAGCACCACCCCAAGTAGTTCCAGTAGATTGACCACCAACAGAACTTGCTCCACCTGGATTTTCAAAAGTATCTGTTGCAGGGCCATCATCATCACTGGGCTTGTCGATGAATTCAGCAGACATCAGATGCTTAGGGCCCATCCTCTTTTTCTTCCATGAGTGGCCATCACCTTGAGAGGCCTGCTTCCTGGGCCCAGAAGCACTGCCTGTGATGGGAGTCCCATTGGCAGTGTTGGCATTGGACTCTTTTGGCTCCCCCGGTCCATCCACTTGAGCAACAGTCAGGAGTGGGTTATTGAATTGATCAGAGATGATTACAGTGTCACTGGGAAGCTTCCCATTATTCTCCTGGGCAATATGCTTGAGCTGAGTAACTCGGACCTTTGTTGAATTGGCCAATGGCTGGAAAAAGGTATGCCAAAGTTTCTTCCAACTCTCTGTTCAGACTACAGTGGCATCAAGGGACAAGAGACTTGGAAATTCAGATTCTGTAACCCAATTCTCAATCTTCAACTCATTGTTGACAAGGAATTGGGGGAGACTTGCCCAAGGTATACGCAGTACCTGACCAATCAGAGGAGTCAGAAGGTTATTGAGCTCCTCTGAAATCTCCTTCTGCATCAGATGCATAGACTTTGGAATCTTTTGCTTCTGATTTTGGTGTAAAAGATGTTGCCCCTGATAGACCAGGATGTGAGAATGAATCATCTTCAATGATGTACTGTCTTTTGGGAAAGACAAAGTTAGCCAGTCCTTCATTGCTGGTGAGCTGGTGAATAGAGCATTCTGTTTTGAAGCCACCTCATCAGGAACGCCACTGATGATTCCATGGAACCCATGGATGTTCATAGTGGCCATCCATTTCAAGTCATCCTTCCAGCATTTCATAGTCTGCTTAATGACTTTGCCCATCGTGGCTGGTGAGAGGGCAATATCAAAAGCTTGGGCTGCCTTTGAGGCATTGTGCTGATCCACAAGCTCCTTTGATTTCTTTTTCCATGCATCAGATTCTTCACCACTGTGTGCAGCAATGAGCTCACAATAGGCTGGCTGTATGACTTTTTCCACATACTTGTGATGGGGATGGTCTGGCTCGGGGTCCTTCTTGTATGAGGCCTGATATGCATTCCATGGATTCCCAGCACTTTGCTGTTCTCTCATGCTTATTGCAAGGTTCCCAATCTGCATCACAGACTCAAGAGGCCTGTCCCACTCTTTCACCTTGTGCTCGAGCTCATGATTCATGGATTCAACAATGCCTCTGATCTCAGTGACTTGTTCATCCATAAATGGTCCACCCTGTGATTTGATTTGCACAGTGTCACCCTCCTTGGCAACCAAGTCATCATCCTCAACATCTGGATTCCCATCATTTGGATTTGGTGGATCCAAAATGACCAAATTTTCATGCTGATGATATAGACCAGAAGGCTCAACCTCATGATCAAAATCCCCAATGAATGGAGAATTGCCAAACATGTGAGATGGTATGACTTGGGGGCTGGGGAGACCAAGTGGGAGGACGACCACGAGAGTGATTGCAAGATTGAGCATGATGAATACAGGGTGATTGAGCATGAGGAATATGGGGTGATCGAGCATGAGGAATACAGGGTGATTGAGCATGAGGAATACAGGGCGATTGAGCATGAGGAATATGGGGCAATTGAGCATGAGGAATATGGGGTGATTGAGCACGAGGAATACAGGGTGATTGAGCACAAGGAATACAGGGTGATTGAGCACGAGGAATACAGGGTGATTGAGCACAAGGAATAGAGGGTGATTGAGCACGAGAAAGACCAGGAAATGGAGCAGGAGAACCAGCAGGAGATGGGGAGTGACCAGCAGGATTCAAAGAATAAGGAATGGACTGTAGTGGAAGTCAATTTAAAGCAATCTAGGAAATAAAATGGATAGGAAACACACTGTAGGTACACTGGGATGGTTTCTAGATTGAGGTGGAGCGAGCTGAACTGTTTGTTGGTGCAATCACAACAATGGAACGTCAATAAACCACTCATTATGCTGAGGGACAGGGCATGTAATGGGGGTGCTGGAAGCTTCACCAGTTGTGTCAGAAGACTCTCTCATCTGGGGCCCACTAGCAGATTCACTGCTCATTGAAGGGACTGTGGTGTCATTGGTTATTGTAGAGGACCAGGCCATTCGACCTGCCAGGGTGGCAGCAGGCCTTGTGGTCCTTTTTCAGGCTTGATATGTCTTAGGTGGCATATTGGGCTAGGAGTCAGCTCGTGAAAAAAAGTAGTAGAAGTGGGGGGTACAGAAAGTGCACCCTTGCAACTTCAGGCTACAACGTTGAGGGAATGGATGGCAAGATATCACACAGTGCAAAGTAGGAATAGGGAGAGCACAAAAAACTGTGCTGTCCTAAACCAGGCTTTGAGGGATTGAAAGTGTAGGGTAGTTGGAAGACAGCGAGTGCAGCAGGAGTGAATGAGATGCCAAAAAAGCAGATGGAAAGCAGGCGATAGGGGTGCAGTGTGCACCATCTTTGACCAGACTCTCCAAGAACCCCCAAAGGCTGGCAAGAGGTAGGAGTGGAAGGTGTAGCCCTGGGACTTCACAGGTTTGTTGGAAGATGACCAAAAGCCAGTAGAAGGAGTGTAGTGGATGGAAAGTCTTCAGTGGAGCAGGAAATAGGGAGTGTATGGTCACACTGTCCAAAACCAGACTCCACCAGAGACTGTTAATGTTGTGCAAGCAAAGGATATTCCCAGACATTGCCAGTAAACGATTCTTCAGTACAGACAGATGTATATATTATTGTATGAATGAGTACATGTGCAATATATGTAAGATGATAATATTAATGTCAAGGAATGGAGGATAGAGAGGAAAGTGCAGGAGGTCAAAGGCAATGATGGGATGCAGGAAATGGCAGAGGGAAGGCAGCAACAAGCTGGCGGTGTGGGGAAATGGGCTGGTGGTGAAGGGGATGGTCGAATAGCATATGAATGAGAGTAAGGCTAGAGATATACCTACTCATCAATCCACTTGTGGAATCAAGGCTGGTCCCTATTTAACTCCAAGACAATATGCCATGCCAGCTGGATCCTTATTCATCCAAAATTCTCTGTGCTCAAACAAACCTTGCTCCCTCCAAGATCAGCATATGCCCATCTGGAGATCTGGCATATGTCAGATATCATCATGCCCCCAGGCACTGGCCAAATGTTCTCACAGAAAGCCAAAGCAGTACCCTTTGCTGGAGCCCTGTGCGCGATCATCTGCATCTCCATGCATTGCATACTGACTGTCATGGAGCCTGGGTCTTCCTTTTGTGCATGATGGAGTCGTCTGCTGAGCCATTCAGTGTCAAACTCAACATTAATCATGGCATGAGTTTGCTCATGCTTGGGAGGAGCAGGACGAGGGTCGAGTAATGCAGGATACCGAATATAGTCAAGCATCTCAGGGATAGCATCACCGGGTGTCATGTAAGGGTGTGGTCCAACAGCCAGGAGCTCCTGGATCTCAGCAGTTGAGATTGCATTGATGTACACCTCCTGCATGTACCTTACTTCAGTGACTCCAAAACAATTCACCAGTGTATCTGTGTACAGGAAAGGGAGAAGTGTCTTGCCACTGAACAAAGATGCCAAGATGCTCTGACACAAATCCCATTTGGCCATGTCCTTGAAGAGGAGGCACATGTGGTACATTGCGCCCTTCTTCTAAATCAGTTTCACCCTCTGTGCTGCCAGCACACCCAGATGAGAGTTCTGGTGCACCCAGGTCAAGGGGTCCTCTTGGCCATCGACACCCACAATATCCAATGCATACCATTGGGCTAGCCTCAGGCATTCTGGTGGAGGCCACAGTGTGCTCACATCTGAAACACTTGGTGCAACACTGGCTGTAGGTGCCACAGAGCCTTGAGGAAACAGCATTGGCACAGGCCCTAAGCAACTCAGGAGAGGTGTAGCCTCAGGTTGGGGTGGCAATGGAGGATCCTGATGACTGGGTGGCAGTCCAGAGGACAGCGGTGGTGTCCAACTGCAGCGATGCAGTTGAGATGGGCCTGGATGTGCATACTCTTGGGATGGAGAGAGGGACAGCCTCCATGCTGGCTGTGGCAGGGGCTGATGGGTTGGTGCCTTTGAAGACAAGGCACTCTGCCAAGGTCCATCCCACATCTGCCCATCATGATCATCCCTGAAGTGGCCATGGCTCCAGCACTCAAGCTCTTGGGATGCTTGGGAGCTTGATGGCTCCCATTGCCTTCCCAACTCCCCAGGTCGTCCCCTTGGCGGTTCTCATTGCACTGCTTGTGGCCCCCTTGGTGGCTCCAGGGGTGATCTTGGCTTCCTTTGGGGTGGCAGAGTGGAAGGATGGACCTTGATGAGCAGGAGACCAGGCTCAATGAGGAGGAGAGGGGGACCGATGAAAAGAAGATGGAGTGGGGCGGGGAGAAGGTGCCCAGCAATGGTGGGACCAGGCATGGCCAGGGGAGACAGGGACCAGTGGCAAAATGGTGCACAGCAGGGAGGGAATGACACACGAGGGGGAGATGGCACACAATGAAGAGGAGATGGCACACAATGAGGGGATCATTCATGACAAGGGGATCGTGCATGACAAGGGGATCATGCACGACAAGGGGATCATGAATGACGAGGGGATTGCGAACGACAAGGGGATCATGAACAATGAGGGGATTGCACTTGACGAGGAGGCAGGGACAAACAACAGGGAGATGGTGCACAAGGTGGAAATGGGTCACTCACTGGAGTGACAGGAGAATACATGGGAGTGCAAGGAGAACCAGGCTCAAGAGAAGTAGGGGTCAGGGTCAGAGAGCATGGCCAAGCAGGATTCGGCACAGAAGCAGGGGCAGAAGGAACAGGAAGGGCAGGAACCAGAGGGGCAGGAACCAGAGGGGCAGGAACCAGAGGGGCAGGAACAGAAGAGGGAGCAGGTGCAACAGAGGCATGTCCACCCTGTTGAAGGTGCACATGCTCTTCTGCTTCCCATTTCAGTCTTTCTGCTTCAAGCCTTTGAGCCTCCTCCAGCACTCTGATCTGGGGGCTGCCACTGTGTCTGCCTCGGCACACCATCTCTCCTGGGCAACTTTTTCGCCTGCTTTTTTTTTTTGCCTTTGAGGGGCCATCAGAGGATCTCCACAATTGCATAACTGCAGTCTCAAAGTCAGTTTGGGGAGGCTTCCCATTGTGCCATTTTCCCCTCTTCTTCCCCTGGGCACCTTGAAGAACTTTAGTAATTTGAGACTTTGCAGTACCATCTCCACTTTTGGCAGCAAGTACTAGGGCCTTTGCTTCAGCCTCCTGTTTTGTGTCCAAGTGAGGAGTAGTATTGAGATCGTAGTCCCCTCGTTCTCCCAATTATCATTGTCCTCGTTGTAGGGGTTCCCCATGATGTCATTGTAGATATTGAAACCATGATCCTCCATGTTATCGCCCACCGCCTTCAATGAAGAAGCCATTGGACTGTTGTCCTCATTGACATAGATTTTTATTGCCTCCCCAAATTCATATTTTGTAATAGAACTTTGGCACCTTGTATGCCTGGGCAGCAGGCCACGGGCCATGACCAAGGAAGTCCCATAAAGCAACCACATCAGTCTCACAAATTTCACCAGCAGGCAAAATGCATGATGCAGCTTCACAGAGAGGATGATCATTGTGATCAAGTTCACCAGGATATCCCAAATGTGGCCTGATGAACCAATTGACGGGGTGCTGCACATGAACCAGTGGAACCTCGACATGTACAATATACTCAGTGACATCAACATTCTGCTCATCCCACTTCTTCATTGCAGCAAAATATTTGGCAGCTGCAGCTGCGGCTGCCTTGGGAGAGTCGGGACAATGATCAGGCACAGTATCATGACAGTTGTGATGTGGATACTCCATGACACCAAAGACTGGTGTACCCATTCACACAAGATCATCTACTGCTTGACAATCTGCAGGAGTAAGAGGTAAGCGATATACAGCCCCTACTCGTCGATCATCTATCCCAAAGACAGGAAGGTCCAGGTTGTAGGTGCAGGCAACATGGTCAATGGCAAGATGCATCATGTATTCAGCATACCCTCAGCAGTCATAAGCAAACCTCGTGAGTATGTTCAAGTGAACATCCCCACTTGCCCAAACAGAGTCAGGTACAAATTTGAGCAAGGTGGAGTGACCAAGACTAGTTGGTTTTGTAGGGGGAAGGGGGACATCTGGCACTTTAAGGGACCTCATGACAGAAGACCAGTGTTCAAGAGCACAATGACATGATGAGAAAAATTTGGTGAATAACAATTGATAGTAAGGCAAAATTGTCTTGACTCCATTGTTCTGCACATTCATCGCAGGGGTATAGGAAGGTGGGTCTGACTGAGTACAGGTTATGAATGCATGATAGGGGGCATTTGCATCCAATAATGTTGGCCTGAGAGTATAATCACCTGAATCCAGGACCCCTGCTTGATGAACAGGGGGGTGGAGCGTTGAGGAGACACTGAAATATTGGAAGTGCCTTTGGCTACTTGTGAACACCAATGACCACTCCTTCTGCAAGTAACAGCATGCCAATGCTGCATCCACCAAATGATTCATATTCAGCTAACAAATTTAAAAAAAACTTGGGAACCAACAGTATGACTTACATTTCAACAGCAACTGTTGGCTTCTTGAATACGTTTCAAGCTTCCCCTGATTGTTGAACAGATCACTCCAAGTGGTGTTGACTGGCACTGCCTCAGCATCTCCATCCTTGGACCAGGTCATAGGGCTTGATCCAGAATATTCTTGATTAGAGGTGCAACTTTGCCCACTCTGGTGTGGAAGATAAAAACATCCAGTATCAGAAAATGCGAAATTACACTACTTCCAGCCATTGGACGATCACATGACCGATTATGAGATTAATTATGGCTATGCACAGAAACCAAATTCATTTTATAACTCTGTCAGTTTTGATCGGAGAGGTATGCCCATGTAATGCTTAGAAGGCTACGATTTACACCTTTTGAACAGTACCAAATATAAGTCAAATGGTGTTGGAGGGATAAAACCCTACTATGTATATTCCGCTTCAGGACCCAACTACCTCCTCAAATGAATCCAAATTATTCAATTCCAATCCTTCAAATACCTACCATTCCTTTGATTGCCATACAACGTGGATTTCAATTCTCCAAGACCCACTTTATTTCTCTTTCCTCCACCTTGTACACGAGACATTTATTTGTCCATCTCCAAGTCTTCAACAGACTACCTCAAATTGTAGTTACTCCCCCCCTCTCTGGCATCGATCCCACACCATGTCACTTGCTTCATCTTTATTGAGATACAGATACTCAAAAAGAACCACCCATATCTTCACCCTGTGCATCAGTGACATGCTATCAGATTAAGACTCTCACCATGAACCTGAAATTTGTCACTTAATTAATTGCTTACATACATGCTCTCCATTAAAAACATCCAGTGAGACCTACGTGATAAGATCATGTCCAATCTATTTACAAGCTCAAGACAAACTCGTGTAAATCATTTCCTTTATTCGTCCTCATTTCTCTCTCCTTAGGTGAATGAATCCATCACATGATCAATCAACACTTCTGACTGTATAAATGACGATCAGCTATAGACACGCATATATAGTACAGTATCAGCATAAATATATATAAATAACTATTAAATGGTGAATCATCGAACTCAACGACCGGTATCCTCTATTGAAGCCTGTTATTACATCTTCGTATAGTGATCTTGCTCCAATAGCAACAGAAACGCACAATAATACAACGCAATAGGTTAAGATGTAAATACAAAACAGCAGATGAGAAAAGCAGCATCATAGGGTGCTAGTATACACCACCAATACATACTCTACATACACTGGAACAAACACCAACACTACGTCTCAAGCTACTGCTCCAAACCAGAAGAATCCATTACTTAATAATCACCATCTGAACCCACAAAGCTGTGATAAATCG
>MU128994.1:122494-149219 GCA_014904985.1 Hydnum rufescens UP504 | reverse complement strand
TCAGAGCCCAGCCAACTGTGGCTCAGGCAATTCAACTTGCCCTGTTTTGTTTGGTACCCAATCCATTGTGCATTGCTCATTGCCTCAGTGGGGATATACGAGTCCAATTATATAATCAAGATTGCCTAATCCTGGTTGATCACTGTCTATCTAAAGCCATCTGGAGCTAAGTCATCTTCAAGGTTGTTGAGACCAAGCTACTGGAAGCCATCTATGCGAAATACTGAAGCCAAGGATAGTTGCAGAACCTAAGGTTAGAGTTGCTGGACATCCAAGGAAAAAGTAAGCATAACGAAATACGAGTCAGGAAAGAAGATTGAAGCATACTAACTAAACTAACCAAGCACTGACCATTCAATAGCCCACAGATATCCGCATTTTTACCAGGAGGACATAAACAAGGACACACAAATATCAGTAAACAAACAAACACCACATGAACACATATAAGCCTTTCTATAAGCATCCCCACATATAAGCCTTTCCATAAGCATCCCCACATATAAGCCTTCCTATAAGCATCTATGATATATCATTGACTATTGCTAGTCCATATCACATTCCATTCTCCAATAAACACATACATATCTTGCAGAGAGTGATCAACCATTGAAGTGAACCAACCCATTTGAATAAACAGAAACACAGTCTCCCATCTACACACTGGCTGAACCAGATTTTGATTTGACAGCCATTGGAGCTCCCAACCCTTCTTCTATACCAGAGAGCGAGGTTGGAAGCAGGCTCAGAATCTGGAGCCCCATCCTGAGAGTGTTGACATGGAACTGTGTCAGGCCCAGACAGCCAACTGAGCTCACTGTGATTTGCCATGAGGGTGGAAGGCTGTGCGTGGTACCTGAGGTCGATGTAGGTTCCATAGTAGCAGTAAGTTATTTTGCTTCTGACCAAATTCTGCTTCCGGTCAAACATTGCATCATGTCAATTTGGATTGAAGTGTCAACCCTTTCGAGCCATTTTGTACCACACACCCTAATTGTCAACCTACACTCACCCCATCAGGGTCTTCTTCTGAGTATACCCAGCCTCTGTTGGCTGCAATTCAACCAAACATTTACTCAGAGCATCACCTCAAACCATACCACATCCCATTCGGCAACAGTTATCTTCATGTCTCCCAATACCCCCCTGGCAATGGATTGTAATGAGTCAGGGTCTCAGCCAAGCATTGATGTTACAATGCTTAGTGCAGGGGACACATTTTGGCCTCTAAGCACGAGTTCTACCTGCATTAGATCATGGGGACATCTGTCTCTTGATCTTCTATGGTCGAGATGATTGCAGAAGAAGTCCCTGGACTCTACTCATCACCATATTCCTCAGGCAGTAGCCTCTCTGGTATCGTGTCCACTGTCCCTTCTACACACTTCGAGTTCTCACAAGCTCATGAACCACAAGTGTACATCGCTGACTGGGAGGAGGATACTGGCAGGGAGGTCATGCGCAGGTATTATGCACTTTGGAAAGAGGCATTGGATATCATTCAACAAAGCAAGCAGGGGTGGATACCAACTTCTTGTAGGTGCTCATGAACATATTTGGGCGTACATGATTCTTAAATCCACCCTGTAGCATTCAAGCCTCCACAGGACCCTGTAGCCATCCAGGCTTTCTACGACTACTCAGTATGAACATATACCCAACTCCCTCTTGAACTTTTCATTCGACATCCAGGACGACCTCTCACCCATCCCCCTATGGGAATTGGATGCTGAAGAAACACCCTGACCCAGATGCCCCGCCATTTGGAGACCATGGAACAAGTGATCACCTGTATTTCCCCTCCCACACTTGCAGTTATCCCCCAACTTTGCCTTTGTCATCGATCGATCATTCTCCAGTTTCATGGCTTCATCCACTGTTCCGTGCTGGGGTCCAAGCATAGGTCCGAGGGAACAGCAAACCCCAAGACATTAACAGTCACAAGCAAGTCAGTGGCAAATGGTGGATGTCGCCTGTTGTTTTTCGCACTCCACTATCCACTGAGGATTTGGAAGTCTGCAGTCAAGTATATACTGTAGCAACTGATTCTAATTTTGTTGTTATCTTTTTTTAAATAAAAGAGGAAATTGAATATTCAGTAATGTGTGTTTACCTTGAGGAGACCCATAATTTGAGGATTTCTGCTTCGATTCTTTACAATCAGCAGAGACAGTGGTTCTGGTTCCTATGTGGGTGGACTGGATTCTGGTATGGCTTCCGCAGCTTTTTCTTCAGTAGAATTTGAGCGGAATGGGTGTATTGGATTCCAAAATTGTTTGCGAGCTGTATGGTATGTACATTATTTCATCAACCTAGCTCAGTCTGGTTTTCCATTTTGGATCAGTTTGGATTCAAAATTCTTTCTTGACTTTGGGCCATCTACACTCTACCATACAGTACTCTCCTCAAAGTCTGAGAATCTACCACGAGCCCAGGCTCAGTGCGATAATTCACTGCTTCGCATTAGCCCCTTGTTTCTTCGTGATGGTTGAGTTATCCAATCTCTTCATTTGCATGGGTGTCCCCCTTATGGACAGTGGATTTCAACCCAACCATTGGATCGACCACAAAGAGAAGCTGTTTTCGAAGGGATTAGGTATGCTGGTAGGATGGTGCATAATAGCTGAGGTCCAACTGGTATCAGTTTGGGGCCAATATTCAGTACATTCTGCACTGTGCTCTCTTTTGGTTTCAATTCTCATTCTCGAAAACACATCCAGTTATCAGCCCTTGTTCTTGAGGTGTCTTCCAATTCTGTCAAACATGTGAAAACGTTGTTCGTTGGTGTACATCCATATTCAACCATTCTCAAAGGCAAACCCAACATACCAATTGTGGTGTCGGAATGTATGCCTAATTCAGAAAAACAACTTCAATTGTGGGGGTTTGAATGCCCTCAAGGACAATCAAATCAAGCAGTTTTTGACAATGATGAGGAGGGGCAACTCTACCAAGTCATTGGTGGCCATCGCCAGAGACCCTGAGGACCGAGAGTGCCTTCGTCAAGACATAGGATGGCTGCACTCCAGGGTGTATCAAAGGCCTTCATCTTTGGCAAGTAATCCAGTGGCATTCCCCAAGTGGAGCTTGTGGATGACAGGAAAGGAGCCGCCCCGTGTTCGCCCAATTGAGATGTTGAACTCGAAGCAGAAGGCGACTGAGTCCATGGAAAAGGACTCTACTGCAAAGCATGTATGGAGCGAGGGGAAATCACCTGCCACCAATGTGGCTTTGAGTGCTGAATCTAGCTTGACTGATTTAGCTTCTGCAGCAATGCAATTCAGGTTTCCAAAGTTTCAGAAGAAACATCAGGACCCCATGGTTCTGGTTTGGTCCAATGGGGGCAGTGATGCAAGCATGAAGGGCACAATTGATGGCATCTGCACACATCATCTACCCTGACAGTATTTTATTCCTTGAGCTACAGCCCTTTTCAAATCTGTGGCCCCTTCTTTCCACCCCTTTCTACTGTACCCCCTTTCTTTTAATGGCCTTTCTTTTCCCACGTTCACCACTTCCCCACCTGCACAATGTCCTGGCGCTATCGTTCCACTCATTCCTGTGCAAAAATGTAGCATACAGATTTGTCATGATGTGCAATATTATTAATAGTAATGTCAATGTGACTTCACTGCTCTCTCTCAAGGCACCAGGTAGTGTCACACTGCAGTTTCAACTGAGTCGCCACTATCCATGCCTTCTCTTGTGCAGATCCCCTGTTTTTTTCCAGTGTTATCTCACTCAAGGCACCGGGTAGTGTCACACTGCAGTTTTGAATGCAGTCACCACTATCCATGTTCTTGCACAGATCCTCTGTTGTTTTTGAACATTATCTCACTCACCCATCACCTCATCGCCCTCTCTCAAGGCACCAGGTAGTGTCACACCACAGTTTTGCAGTTGCCACTATCCGTGCCATCTCTTGCATGGATCCTCTGTTTGTTCAAGCATTATCTCACTTGCACGTCACCTCATCACCCTCCTCAAGGCACTCAGGTAGTGTCACACCACAGTTTCAACTGCAGTCGCCACTATCCATGCTATTTATTACACAAACCAGCTCTTTTTTCTGAGCATTATCTCACTCACACGTCACCTCATCACCCTCTCTCAAGGCACTGGGTAGTGTCACTGCGGTTTTGTCCACAGTCGCCACTATCCATGCCACTTCTTGCGTGAACCAGCTCTTTTTTATCTCACCCATACATCATCTCATCACCCTCTCTCAAAGCATTGGGTAGTGTCACACCACGGTTTTGTCTGCAGTCGCCACTATCTGTGCCATCTCTTGAGCAAACCAGCTCTTTTTTTCGACTGTTATCTCGCCCATACACCATCTCATCACCCTCTCTCAAAGCATCGGGTAGTGTCACACTGCAGTTCCATCTGCAGTCGCCACTATCCGTGCCACCTCTTGCGCGAACCAGCTCTTTTTTATCTCACCCATACATCATCTCGTCACCCTCTCTCAAAGCATCAGGGTAGTGTCACACTGCAGTTCTGTCTGCAGTTGCCACTATCTCGTGCCATCTCTTGTGCGAACTAGCTCTTTTTTCAAGCGTTACCTCGCCTGTACATCATCCCATCACCCTCCCTCAAAGCATCGGGTAGTGTCACACTGCAGTTTCGTCTGCAGTCGCCATTATCCGTGCCATCTCTTGTGTGAACCAGCTCTTTTTTCGAGTTTTTTCTCGCTACCCTGTCACCATCTCAAAGCATCGGGTAGTGTCACACCGCAGTTTCACCTGCAGTCGCCATTATTCTTGCCAGTCATGCAGTGCAGTCTCTTGCGTGAATCGGCCATCCATCCATTGTCAAGTTTTTTCTCACCCACACGCCACCTCGCCTATCATTCGATTCCTATTGTACAGGCCTCATCAATACCATTTCCGAGTTTCTTGCTCTGCTTTCACATAATGTTGGCTGCAGTCTGTGGCTGCCAAGAAGAGGAGGGAGAAACAAATGCACCAAAAACAAAAACTACCTCCAAATCGAGGTAGTGAGCATGAGCCCCCTCCATCCAAAAGGCCTAGGTGCATGATGGCCCCTTCTATACCTGCATCTGCCCGAGACATTGCCGATTCGCCTTTGCCCTCCCTCGAAACATCGGTCTCGCCTCGATTCCCTCCTGATCCTCCCCTTACACGTTCCGAGTACTTCAGCTGGGACCATGTGGATGTGCAATATGCAGCTGAAATGAGCCAGAGTAAAATACAAGTAATGAAGGACAAACGATCTCAGCATGCACTTTGTAAACTTGCTCAAGCAGATAGATGGAACAGAGAGGTGTTACCCAGCTTATCCATCCCTACATGAAGGTCGCTTGGGGCACTTCTCAGACCTCTCGGCAGAAGAGCCCCATAGTCCTGCAGTATGTAGATGTGGGGCACCTCAACCCCTTCAGGTTCTCTGCGTTTCCATGGAGCGACTGGAAGAGGTTGTGCTGACGGTCTGTCCATGCCATCTGGCTGCCATCCAGCTTGTCGAGCGCAGTTTCTTCCCATGTGCACCTCTTTTCCCCACATTGGCAGTCAGTCTCGACATGCTCGAATTTGTGGCCTCCCTATTTCTTCATATGGCACCCAATGAAAGAGCATGGGCTGCAGACTCTGGTTGCAGTACCTCAAAGCTCGTGGCTATGAGTTTGCAACAGGAGATTCATTTTGGCGAACACTTTGCGAATGCACTTGCACACTATCAGGTGCTTGTTCAGTTGGTCAGGGCAGAGATTACTTGAATTGTGCAGGATGATAAGAGAGGGTTGATCTCAGAGTTGGACGAGAGAACGCCGGTACATGAGCGGGGATATGTCAATGTTCAGAGTGATCTGAAGCTGTTTGCAAACTCAACTCCTACAAATGCTTCAGTTAATGCTCCTGCCACTGTTCTCACTCATGTGTCTGCTGATCTGCCTCCTGACATCTGCTCAAATTTCATTCCTGCCGACCATACCCACCCCAGTGAATACTTGAGGTCACGATGCCCACTTTGTTTTGGAGGAAATCATACAGACACATGTAATATGCCATGAGTAGGCTATTATCTGTGACAAGCCAGGATAATAGTCATTCTGACTGCAATGAAACTTGTAGAGTCCAGCTCATAGTTTGCATTGATGCAAATTTCCAACTTAAGCAGATCTGCAACAAAGACCGATGACATGGTCATGAGGGAGAGACAGGGGCATGCGATCCCCCAGTCACTTCACCCAAGACAATCATGTTGTCAAGGGACTATTTGGAGTCCTGGGAAAGGAAAATCCTGGAGACTCGTCCTGCAAGGCCAGCACACATGGGACCGAAATGCACAGCCAATGAGGGCACCGATTATTATGCAGATCACCCAGAGGATGATATGGTGGAACCAGGCCTCCATGCACTGAACTCAACCTATGATGCATGTTGGCAGTCATTTATTGCTGCAGATGAAGATTGTGTCAAGGCGTCAACCCAGTATTTTGAAGATACTGGGGTAATAGCTCTACTGTGCCGTCATGACATACCACTTGCTGTTGCAAGC
The DNA here is from genome assembly GCA_014904985.1 of Hydnum rufescens UP504. Lineage (NCBI taxonomy): Eukaryota > Fungi > Basidiomycota > Agaricomycetes > Cantharellales > Hydnaceae > Hydnum > Hydnum rufescens. Next base: position 142,700 of record MU128994.1, on the reverse strand, counting down.
ATGTGGACTGCAGGAGAGAAGCAGTTCTATGTCTTTGTGCTGTTGGAGACCATCCTGAAGCATGTACTGAGTCACTGGAGAATTGGGGCCCTGTATGACATTGGCTGTCAGATGGACCAGACTCTGAAAAAGTGGAGATTCATGCCAGAATGGCTGCCTTGCTTGGAGTGGGGGGTTTCGATTTTCCATGTGTATGGTCATCAATGGGCATGCCAGCTCTGGTATCATCCTTGCAAATCAGAGCTCTGGGGACTCTCAGATGGCGAAAGGGTGTGAGTGGTTTTGGAGTGAGCTTCGCAGGCTTATCCCTGGGTTGTGGGTGACAGGCTATCACTGGCATCTCTTCATTCTTGACCTCCAGGTGGAGCACATTGATGAAGGGAAGTGCATGGGAATGGGAAAGTGGCTCCAAGGTCGAATTGATTGGTTGCAGCACTGCCTAGAAGAGGCAGAGATGAAGCTCGGTGACCACTCTCCCAGTTACTTAATGGAGCAGTTCAAAGCCCAATGAGAATATCACAGCCAACCTGTTTCATGCCAGTCTCAGACAAAAGGTGCCCGAGCTGTGGAATGGATCATATCTCTGATGGCAACCCTTGAGGCTCAGTGAGGGAATATCAAGGATTTGATTGCTGAGGGGAATGATTTGGTCCAAGATGACATGACTGCAAGCAATGAAGTGCAGGCGGAGTGGCAGGAAAAAGTCAGGCTGCTGAAGGAGGCCATCCAGTGATTGGAGACCATGATCAACAAGAAGACTGATGAGCTGTGGCTAACCAACCATGTGTCTGCATCTGAGTTAAATAGGCTCAAGAAGGATAAATGGGTCAATATTCAGCTGAACCTCTGTGCACTTCGTGAGCAACTTCTGAAGAAGCTGAGGGCTAGGAAGTTCGAGCTTGCCACATTGGACCGCGTGAACTTGAGTCGCATCTTGGACCAGAAGACAAAGGCCCATGTCAAGAAAGCTGTGAAAAACCGATCTGGCAGGATTGAGGCCACTGTAAAGAAATACAATGCAAGGCTAAAGGAACTGGTTGCACTTAGGGGAAGGGGAGGTATTTGGAGAAATGCATACATTCTGCCAATGCTCACAATGGATGGCCTGTACAAGCTGGATGTGGATCAAGATATATGGGAAGATTCTTGAGGTGATATTGCGGATTTCCCGGATGGAGTTGTCCCCCTTGGTTGGCAGATCCCTCAGTCAAAGAAGGTATCCAGATCTCACAGGAGGTGGCCAGCTGCCAGCAGGAGCTTGAGAGGTGCAAGGGTGAGTATGCCAACCTTTGGATGTGGTTCCATGAAGAGTATTCAGCTGCAATGGACCTCTTTATGGGATCCAAGGATGAAGATGTCTTGTATTTTGGGCTTCTGTGGGCACACCAACTGTATGACTGGATGACAGCTTGGAAAAAGGACATAGTCCAAGTGCCCATTGCTCCTGGTGCTCCAAGTTGGGACTCGGTTCGAATGCCTTTGGCACTACATCAACATTATGGTGTTCAATCTAATGTCCGAGTGCAATTGGAACAAGAATCTTTAGTTGCCACTACAACCCCACCATGCCCAGACCATTTTTGATGCAAGTTCAGATGATGACTTGGAGGGTGGTGAGCTGGAGGAGTTCTTTGAGCTGGAGGAAGCTGGTTTGATAGCTGCAGTGGACCAAGCAATTGTAGAACTAGATTTGGATTCAGAATAATATTTCCTTTAACCATGTAAATGCTTTGCATAATAAAATGTCTTGTCTGCACTACAGTAAAGCATTGCAAAATTCTACAAGTTCCAAAGTTGATCTCAAATTGATCTCAAATTGAGCTCAAACCTGACTCTTTTGCTATCAAATACTCTTTTGATCACTTTTAGATATCAAACATAATACAAGCCTATCAGGCACTATACAGATATCAAAATGACATACCTTTTAAGGCCCCTAAGACTGTCTGACCAGCCTGTTTTGAATCAGAGAGATTGGAGCAGTCTTATTTCTGGTCAACTCTAGGTAAGATTGTCATGATTGGATAAAGGCCTTCTAAAGCTGACCTAGTGGTTCATTCACAAGACCACAAAGCACATGCACAAACAGCAGAGGCATTTAAGCAGCAAATGCCTGGGATAAGAGCCTTGGCCAAGAGATATAACACCTTGTGTGCTCAGCTATCTGACATGAAAGCCCAGTCTGCAACTCACAAGAATGCTGTGATTCCAAAACCTGTGGACATCAATGACCTGTTTGACATTGGAGTGGATGATGCTATCTGGGAGGATGCAGGCCTTAATGGTGATGCTGAAGAAGCCCCCCCTGCATGGTTAGCAGATGAAGGGATTAGGGATGGAATCAAGGCAATGTTGATGTATAACTGTGGAAAGGAGGAGATCCAGAGGCTAAGCATTGAAATGCATGCTCTTGTGGCATCCCTTGCACAGCAATGCCTGGCTATAGAGAAGGCTGTGGCCACATGCACAGGTGGGAGGCCTGTGGTCCTTGCAAATGAGAGGCTCTGAGTGCTGATGACCAGGTAGATGATGTACTTTTGTTTGAACTACAGCACAAAGAAACAGCCCTGCAGTCTAGTGCAACCCAGGCTTGGAAAACCTTGGGCTCTCTTCCTGTGGATCCTGCCTTGCAATGGCCATCTTTCATGGTTACACAGCCTACAGAAACTGATCCACCTCTGATGGATGATGAGGATACCATTCCTGCTGTGGAAGCAGAGGAAGATGGATGGCCAACAGGTGGGGACATAAATGTGGTTGGAGAGGAGGAAGAACTGGATGATGTGGTGATTCAGGAATTAGAAGGGGTTGAGGGTGACAACCCACAACATGATGATCTGGAGGATTGGATTAATTCCATTTAACCTATGTACATGGATGAAAAGAGATACTGGATGAATCATGATGATGTAGCAGGCAATGCTGAGGTGGTAGCAGGTAATCCTCATGCTGTGGCAGGCAATTCCCATGTGATGACAACTAATGACCTCAGAGGATATCCCTTGACTTGATACATGTATTCTGCACACTTTACATTGGTGTGTAGTCATCAATGATCTTTGCCAGGGTGTCTGCAGTATCATATGAGTCAAGTGCTTTAAAATCTCCATAATCCACCAAGTCACTCTTGATTTGAGCCTGGACCAAGTTAGTGGTGTGCTCTATTTCAGGTGCATTGGGTGAATCAGCATTCCTCCCCCTCCGAATCCAAAGGATGACCACTGGGTTGATAAACCAAGATCAGCAATCTCTTCCACAGTTAGAATTAGTCACAACCCTGACAACAAATAAACACCAGATATTGAAGATTTGGGTGTGATGGAATAGGCAGATGATGCTGGAATGGTTGCTTAGACATCCTGGAGGGGGGAAATGAATGAAAACCTAAACTGACCAACAGTTTGAGGAAGGGCACACAGGCCTTGACCACCTGCATATTTGAGCACCTAATAAAATTTGGGAGAGATAAGGACAAAGATGGAGGTGAGGGTTGATAATATTTACCAGATAACAGGGGAGCACTGATGAGACTGCAATTACACAGAATCATTCAGCTTTCGCACACTAGATGTAACTTACATTATCCTGTAATAAATCCAAGTATAAGGAGTGCAGCCAAAAAATAGGATATTATTCCATTGTATAAATGTATGAACTCACAAGCTAACATTGTATATGTCAGTGAGAGGTGTATGAGCCATGACCATACACAGAATAGTGAGAGAAGGAACATACATCCTATTTTGGGGATGTAGTGAAATAAGAGATTGCCCAGAGATCACACATCCAAGAGTGGGAGGTGTGGACTGACCTCCTATGGGACAAAGCCACCAAGTGGGACACAATCAACAAAGGGTGGATGGAATTCTGAGACATCTGGACTTACAGGCTGCATTATCATGAAACAAAGAAATCAGAAAGAAGTGATGGATTGAATTCCAAGACACTGAGACTCACTTGCTACATTGTCAATGAAATGAAAAGATGAATTGGTGAAGAAGATGCTCAAATTCTAAGAGATCTGGACTTACAACCTAGGTTGTCAATATCCCAAAAGATAAATGAGCAAATGAAGAATCCATTGAATTCTATGACATACACACTTACATGCTATGTGGTCAATGGCACCCAATGATGAATCAGCAAGGGACAATCCATTGAATTCTATGACATCCACACTTACAAGCTATGTGGTCAATGGCACCCAATGATGAATCAGCAAGGGACAAGCCATTGAATTATATGACATCCACACTTACACCCTATGTGGTCAATGGCATCCAATGATGAATCAGCAAGGGACAATCCATTGAATTCTATGACATCCACACTTACAAGCTATGTGGTCAATGGCACCCAATGATGAATCAGCAAGGGACAATCCATTGAATTCTATGACATCCACACTTACAGCCTATGTGGTCAATGGCACCCAATGATGAATCAGCAAGGGACAGTCCATTGAATTCTATGACACCCACACTTACACCCTACATGGCCAATGGCACCCAATGGTCAATCAGCAAGGGACAATCCATTGAATTCTATGACATCCACACTTACATGCTATATGGTCAATGGCACCCAATGATGAATCAGCAAGGGACAATCCATTGACTTCTAGGACATCCACACTTACAGCCTATGTGGTCAATGGTACCCAATGATGAATCAGCAAGGGACAATCCATTGAATTCTATGACATCCACACTTACAAGCTATGTGGTTAATGGCACCCAATGATGAATCAGCAAGGGACAATCCATTGAATTCTATGACATCTACACTTACATCCTATGTGGTCAATGGCATGCACTGATGAATCAGCAAGGGACAATTCATTGAATTGTATGACATCCACACTTACAGGCTATGTGGTCAATGGCACCAAATGATGAATCAGCAAGGGACAATCCATTGAATTCTATGACATCCACACTGACAAGCTATGTGGTCAATGGCCCCCAATGGTGAATCAGCAAGGGACAATCCAATGAATTCTATGACATCCACACTTACAAGCTATGTGGTCAATGGCACCCAATAATGAATCAGCAAGGGAGAATCCATTGAATTCTATGACATCCACACTTACACGCTATGTGGTCAATGGCACCCAATGATGAATCAACAAGGGATGATGTGTCAAATGTTCAGACATTCAGACACTTACATCCTACATTTTCAATGGCACCCAATGATGAATCAGCAAGGGACAATCCATTGAGCTCTATGACATCCCCACTTACATGCTATGTGGTCAATGGTGCCCAATGATGAATCAGCAAGGGACAATCCATTGAATTCTATGACATCCACACTTACAAGCTATGTGGTCAATGGCACCAAATGATGAATCAGCAAGGGACAATCCATTGAATTCTATGACATCCACACTTACAGCCTATGTGGTCAATGGCACCCAATGATGAATCAGTAAGGGACAATCCATTGAATTCTATGACATCCAAACTGACAAGCTATGAGGTCAATGGCACCCAATGGTGAATCAGCAAGGGACAATCCATTGAATTCGATGACATCCACACTTACAAGCTATGTGGCCAATGGCACCCAATGATGAATCAGCAAGGGACAATCCATTGACTCCTATGACATCCACACTTACAGCCTATGTGGTCAATGGCACCCAATGGTGAATCAGCAAGGGAAAATCCACTGAATTCTATGACATCCACACTGACAAGCTACATGGTCAATGGCACCCAATGATGAATCAGCAAGGGACAATCCATTGCATTCTATGACATCCACACTTACATCCTATGTGGTCAATGGCACCCAATGATGAATCAGCAAGGGACAATCCATTGAATTCTATAACATCCCCACTTACATGCTATGTGGTCAATGGCACCCAATGATGAATCAGCAAGGGACAATCCATTGAATTCTATGACATCCACACTTACAACCTATGCAGTCAATGGCACCCAATGATGAATCAGCAAGGGACAGTCCATTGAATTCTATGACATCCATACTTACATCCTATGTGGTCAACAGCACCCAATGATGAGTCAGCAAGGGACAATCCATTGAATTATATGACATCTACACTTACATGCTATGTGGTCAATGGCACCCAATGATGAATCAGCAAGGGACAATGCCTTGAATTGAATTCAATGACATCCACACTTACAGGCTATGTGGTCAATGGCACCCAATGGTGAATCAGTGAGGGACAATCCATTGAATTCTATGACATCCACACTTACAAGCTATGGGGTCAATGGCACCCAATGGTGAATCAGCAAGAAACAACCCATTGAATTCTATGACATCTACACTTACACCCTATGTGGTCAATGGCACCCAATGATGAATCAGCCAGAAACAATCCATTGAATTCTATGGCATCCACACTTACAAGCTATGTGGTCAATGGCACCCAATGATGAATCAGCAAGGGACAATCCATTGAATTCTATGACATCCACACTTACATGCTATGTGGTCAATGGCATGCAATGATGAATCAGCAAGGGACAATCCATTGAATTCTATGACATCCACACTTACAGGCTATGTGGTCAATGGCCCCCAATGGTGAATCAGCAAGGGACAATCCATTGAACTCTATGGCATCCACACTTACACCCTATGTGGTCAATGGCACCCAATGATGAATCAGCAAGGGACAATCCATTGAATTCTATGACATCCACACTTACACGCTATGTGGTCAATGGCACCCAATGATGAATCAGCAAGGGACAATCCATTGAATTCTATGACACCCACACTTACAAGCTATGTGGTCAATGGCACCCAATGATGAATCAGCAAGGGACAATCCTTGAATTCTATGACATCCACACTTACAGCCTATGTGGTCAATGGAACCCAATGATGAATCAGCAAGGGACAGTCCATTGAATTCTATGACATCCACACTTACACGCTATGTGATCAATGGCACCCAATGGTGAATCAGCAAGGGACAATCCATTGAATTCTATGACATCCACACTTACAGCCTATGTGGTCAATGGCACCCAATGACGAATCAGCAAGGGACAATCCATTGAATTCTATGACATCCACAATTACAAGCTATGTGGTCAATGGCACCCAATGATGAATTAGCAAGGGACAATCCATTGAATTCTATGACATCCCCACTTACAGGCTATGTGGTCAATGGCACCCAATGGTCAATCAGCAAGGGACAATCCATTGAATTCTATGACATCCACACTTACAAGCTAGGAGGTCAATAGCACCCAATGATGAATCAGCAAGAAACAATCCATTGAATTCTATGACATCTACACTTACAGCCTAGGAGGTCAATGGCACCCAATGATGAATCAGCAAGGGACAGTCCATTGAATTCTATGACATCCACACTTACAAGCTATGTGGTCAATGGCACCCAATGATGAATCAGTAAGGGACAATCCATTGAATTCTATGACATCCACACTTACACGCTATGTGGTCAATGGCACCCAATGATGAATCAGCAAGGGACAATCCATTGAATTCTATGACATCCACACTTACACCCTATGTGGTCAATGGCACCCAATGATGAATCAGCAAGGGACAATCCATTGAATTCTATGACATCCACACTTACAAGCTATGTGGTCAATGACACCCAATGATGAATCAGCAAGGGACAATCCATTGAATTCTATGACATCCACACTTACAGGCTATGTGGTCAATGGCACCCAATGGTCAATCAGCAAGGGACAATTCATTGAATTCTATGGCATCCACACTTACAAGCTATGAGGTCAATGGCACCCAATGGTGAATCAGCAAGGGACAATCCATTGAATTCTATGACATCCACACTTACAAGCTAGGACATCAATGGCACCCAATGATAAATCAGCAAGAAACAATCCATTGAATTCTATGACATCCCCACATACAACCTATATGGTCAATGGCACCCAATGATGAATCAGCAAGGGACAACCCATTGAATTCTATGACATCCACACTTACATGCTATGTGGTCAATGGCCCCCAATGATAATTCAGCAAGGGACAATCCATTGAATTCTATGACATCCACACTTACACCCTATGTGGTCAATGGTGCCCAATGACAAATCAGCAAGGGACAATCCATTGAATTCTATGACATCCACACTTACAAGCTATGTGGTCAATGGCACCCAATGATGAATCAGCAAGGGACAGCCCATTGAATTCTATGACATCCACACTTACAGCCTGTGTGGTCCAATGATGAATCAGCAAGGGACAATCCATTGAATTCTATGACATCCACACTTACAATCTATGTGGTCAATGGCACCAGTGATGGATCAGGAAGGGACAATCCATTGAATTCTATGGCATCCACACTTACACCCTATGTGGTCAATGGCACCCAATGATGAATCAGCAAGGGACAATCCATTGAATTCTATGACATCCACACTTACACCCTATGTGGTCAATGGCACCCAACGATGAATCAGCAAGGGACAATCCATTGAACTCTATGACATCTACACTTACAAGCTATGTGGTCAATGGCACCCAATGATGAATCAGCAAGGAACAATCCAATGAATTCTATGACATCCACACTTACAAGCTATGTGGTCAATGGCACCCAATGATGAATCAGCAAGGACAATCCATTGAATTCTATGACATCCACACTTACATTCTATGTGGTCAATAGCACCCAATGATGAATCAGCAAGGGACAATCCATTGAATTCTATGACATCCACACTTACAATCTATGTGGTCAATGGCACCCAATGGTGAATCAGCAAGGGACAATCCATTGAATTCTATGACATCTACACTTACATCCTATGTGGTCAATGGCACCCAATGATGAATCAGCAAGGGACAATCCATTGAATTCTATGACATCCACCCTTACATGCTATGTGGTCAATGGTGCCCAATGATGAATCAGCAAGGGACAACCCATTGAATTCTATGACATCCACACTTACAGCCTATGTGGCATTCAATGATGAATCAGCAAGGGACAATCCATTGAATTCTATGGCATCTACACTTACGCCCTATGTTGTTAATGCCACCAAATGATGAATCAACAATGGATGATGTGTCAAATTCTCAGACACTCAGACACTTACTTCCTACATTTTCAATGCCACCCAAAGATGTATCAACTCATAACCATGTGGGTGATATGCACTTACATCCTACAGTGTTCAGGTTGATGAACCAATCAGCACCTTGCATCAAATTCTCAGGGATCCCCTCTTACCATCTGTGTTATCAAAACCATGAAATGATACATCAGCTAGCAGTGACATATGGAATTCAAGTATCCAGACCTACCCTCTTGTTTGCAGAAGCCACCAAACACTGAATCAGGCAGACACCATGCATGAATCAGACTGAGATGTGGACTTACATACTATGGTGTTAAGGCCACACAAGTACAACAACTGAGGGCCACTCAATGAATGGTGGTAGACACAATCTCACCATCTTAGATTGTCCATGCCACCAAACAGTATATCAGTCAATGACCTCATATTCAATTGCAAGAAATCTCAACATACAGCCTACATTTGTGATATGACCAGGCAATGTATCAGCCAACACCTATATATCAAGTGGTGGGGGAGGTCACTCACTTCCTACATTGGCAATCCAACCAGATGATGAATCAACCAGCAATCCTGCATCAAATTGTGAGAATTCCTGGGCCCACCAGCTACATTGTTGATGCCATTGGTGAGATCAGCAAGTCACCACACACTGAGTCAAAAGTGAGCCAGGCTCACTTCCTGCATTGTCTTGTCAAGCCCATCCAAAATGTATCAGCCTGTGATTGTGCATCAAAGTGGCAGCAGAACCTACATCCTACATTATCAATGTCACCAAAGAATATATTGGCCAGTGATCCCATCTTTAATAATTAGCAGAGATCTGAACTTACATGCTACATTGTCAATGGGACCAAACAATGTATCAGACAGTGACCATGCATTAAATTGTGAGATCCAGCCCTACTTCCTGTATTGTCCATTCAGACCAAGAAACATCAGTCTGCACCTGTACATTTCATTGGAAAAGAACCAAACATACAGCCTCCATTGCCAACATCACCAAAAGATATATCAGCCAACAACAATATATTGAATAGTCAGAAATTCAGATTTACATTCTATGTTGTCAGTGCCACCAGAAGAGGGATCAGCCAATGATCAAGCACAAAATTGAAAGATAGCCCACATTCTTGGTTATTTATGTCATCCAGTGATGGTGTATCAAGGGGGAGGAGATCCAGACTTACATCCTATATTATCAGTGTTATCCAACAATGTATTAGCCAGTGACCACACTCAACAAATTAGGAGATATCCAAACTTACAGGCTGTGGTGTCAATGCCAAATGATGTACCAATGAGGGGCTGTGCATCAGATTGTGAGAGATCTGAACTTACTCCCTACATTGTCCATGACAGACAAAGAGATATCAGTCTGCCCAAGCACACCTAATTGTAAGAGATCCAGGCTTACTTTCTACATTGTCCATGCCATTGGATGATGGATCAACCAGTGCCCTGGTGCTAACTTATAAGAAATTCCTACTTACATACTACATTATCCATGTCACCAAATGATGCATTGGCCAACAATCACCAGTGAAAGCTGTGAGATATTGACAGACCTCCTATTTTATCCATTGCACATAATGATGTATCAACCATGGATCTCATGTTGAATCCACACTTACATACTACAGTGTGAATGTCAATAAAATATTTGTCAGTGACCATGCATCAAATTCCAAGACATCTGGACATACATGCTATTTTGTTTATGCCATGGAAAAGATGTATGAGTCAGCCATAACACATTGAATGGTGGGGAGATCCAACCCACATCCTATGTTCATGCCACCAAATGTTCTATCAGCTAGTGACCACATATCAAACTATGACAGGTGCAGTCTTACTTCCTACATGGTTGATGTCACCAAGGGATATATCAGCTGGTGACAGTGTGGATCTAAAGGTGGGAGATCCATGCTCACATGCTATGTTATCCATGCCACCAAAAGATATACAGCCACCTCATGTCAACTAAGAGACATAAACTCACCCCCTGTGTTGCAGATTCCACCAGAAGCTGTATCAGGGAATGACTATGCATGGAAGTGGGGGAGATCTGGACTCACATACTGTGTTCCCAATGGCAGCAAAAATTATATCAGTCAGTGACCATGTATTCAAGATCCAGACTGACCAACTACATTGACAATGTCACAAAGAGACATGTAAGCCAATGGTTGTGCACCAAATGTGAACACCTGCAGCCATACCTCCTATGTTGTCAACACCATCCAGTGAGTAAATTATGAGTACAATCAGTACCTTAAATGTTGTGCAAGGGATATATCCACTCACCACAAGAATCCTGAAACCCTTGTCTGTCCGCAACTCTGATTCTTCATCTTGCACAGGTTGTTGGGTTCTAGCCACAATGCTCCCTGAACATAGTCAAATTGTATCATCATCTCATCAATACAGCTTGAGGCAGGACCTTCAGTTCCAGCATGAAGGACACTATGAGATAAACACAATCATGAGCCACCATTAATCTGTTGGACATCCAAACTCACCGCTTTAAAACAAACATGGTATGAATTCGGCGGTTTCTTTTCCAAACTGTGAGCCTAAGTAATGATCTCTGGGTCTCATGGGGAAGAGCATCCATAGTGACTAGAAGAATTTGGTCACACAATGCTATGCTGCGCATGCTAACTTCATCCATGTCTTTAGGCCATAGATTTAAGTACCAAAATTGCTGCTTGGATAGAGCATACATACTTTCAACCCCGATGAAACCAGCAGGTGGGTACCGCTGATTGCGAAAATGTGTCTCGAGTCCATTGAGAAATTCAGCTACTTTCTGATCCACCTCCTGGGCACGATCGCGGAAATCGGATGGGCTGGGAGCAGGGCCTAGAACCTCAATCTCCACTTTCGTCCTTCTTCCATCCAACTTAGTGAAAATTCCAATAATAGGCACTGAACGGATACATGGACCAGTGCTTAACGGATAGTGTCGAATGCCGCGACTGATGGGACATACCTGATGCTGTGGATTCAGAGAAAAAGCCTGATTGCAAGAATCCCAACGGCCTGTCATTATCTGTCGGAATACAGAGCCTGTAACAATTGATGAGTCGACACAAAGAGGTGTGGACTGCATGGGTGAACGCACCAAATCGCATGCAGCTGCTTCAAAGGCGAAGCCAACGAGCGCTTTCGAATAAATTTCCAGACAGCCTCGAGCTCCTCGACCCCTCCCGCCTCGAAACCGCCTGAGTCGTGGAAAATGAATGCCGGGTTTGATGCGTAAGTGATTTCGTCGTCGATATTATGGATCCCCCGCTAGATGGTGTGAAAGCATCAAGCAACCGCCGTGCACCTTTGCTAGGATGGCTCTTACTTGATCGTATCCTCTGGGGACCTCCTTGACCTGGGATAAAGGGATAAATTAGACCAGCATCTCTACTGAGTTCGAACATCTACAGTAATTACACGTTTTCCGTTCCGGGTCACTATGGCCGCGCCGGCAGGGCTGTCCGTAAGTCGCTCGAGTAGAGTGGTCTTTCCTGCGTTCGCCGGTCCAAGTATGAGGACCCTGAAGCGCTTATCGCTGTCCGCTTTAAGAAGCTTGCGAATAGATTTCCACATCGCTGAAGGATCACAAGAGAGCTAGAGAGAAGACACAGGTGTGAAATGTGAATGCTTCAAATTGTCAAAAGCCAGGCAACAGGAGCTTCCCGGTTATGTCAACTTGACTAGCTTCTGTCCGAGAAGCACGAACTGGCGCCACGCCTGATCTGGCACCGGAGGCTTCTCAGATTCCAAGAGAGGAAGATATTGTTATCTGGTCCCCTTTCTCTATGTGAAATTCGGTAGACCCTAGATCTGATCCTCTTGGGCCCCTCGTTCCAGATTACACCAAACAACAAAGCGATTTTGCCTGAGTCTTAGGATGGAGCTGGCCGAACACGTCCCAATCGGCATACTAGACAACGACTATGGGAGGGAGACCCTCCCACAGTGAAGCGTGAATCAATCACGTGGAGATGGTGCGTCCCACTCATTCGAACAGGCGTAGCTTCCATTCACATGAATGAGAACGCGACCTCAGCTTCTCTTCAGGATGTACTCCATTTGTGAGCCAATAAGGCCGCTTTTCACGTTCCCCCATTGGCGACAACCCGTTTCTACTCCAGATCGTGAAACCAGCTCGTATACTGTGGATTCCACTTATCGATGCAGTAAAACTTCGAGCGAGACTGCAATAGTTCAACCATCGGTATCGCCAATGCATCCCGGGACTCCTCCCCACTCACCCCCATTACCAACAGTCAGCTAGGGGATTCTAGGTGGGTCATCCGTACTTCTGTTAGTGTTCAACAGGCGTTGTTAGGTTCGAGGTGCTCTTTGTGGACGACGTGAGGCATGCATCCTTTCAAGGCGCTTGATGTCAATGAACCTTAACGATCCAGATCTAGGGAGTATTTGCAGTCTTCGTCAACGCAGTATTCGGCGTCAACCTCACTGTGTGCCCTCCTGCGGTTCCCCAAATCCAAATCTCATTATTTGATTCCAATGGGTGCGATAGAAGACCTCTGATGACCACGCCACTCGATGCGATATTGGCCAAGAACTCACTTCTGATGATAACCAGGGATTCATCCTAAGCGATTCACAAGATTGGCGGAGATATCGAGAATCTTCAAACGGTACGAGACTTCATCAAGATCAAAAAACGAGTCCATCTGTTGTCTCTCTGGACCCATGCATCCATTATTAACGTTGTGGTTGGTAATTGGGACTGTGGTCCCTTTCCGTTTTCTGGCTGATGTCTCTGCTTCCTTCTGCGTAACCTTCGTTCGTCACACTCTTGTAGCAAGCATTTGAATCTAGGGTTTTAAAATTGTTTTCTTTGAGTACAGCAAGAGGGGAGACAATGGAGACGACTATCAATGGAAAGGCATTGAACGCGGTGCTGATGAATAACGAGATGCAAAAATCACATGACGGAATTCAGGTGCTAACACACTCAAAGATGCCTGAACTGGTCTGCAGCCTGTTAGGAAGCAATGCATTCGACGTCAGTATAGAATACGAGAATGAGGGTTAGGGGAAGGCATGGCGTCCCTCAACCAAGAGTTTCTCCGTCTCAGGTTCAGGAGCGGAATGCCCCGCGTGCGTAAAATGGAGTGTTATTTCAGGCCAAGCTTTCTTCAAATCATAGACGGATTTAGCCTGTAGGGGATGGAGGGTGAAGTGGATGAGACGCTGAGAAAGTTGTTTCTCGTGGAGGGGGTTGGGACTCACAGGACAGATAACCTAGACAGGCAGAAACGGCACGAGGATAAAAAGTATGAGTACGTGCGGATGGGTTAAGGATCCAAAGGATGGCATACATCATATCTCCCTTCATGAGGAAAGGATCAGCATCGCGGTCTCCATGGTTATGTGTTCATAATAGACACATCTGGTCTATGGACTGCTTTTCCAATAGCTGCCCTTGGCGCGTGAATCCCTACGCAGATCACAGTTAGTACACAATGACGGGTTGCGAATTCATTCGACATACTTCGTTGATAAACAAATGGCAGAGAAAGCTCTGTTCATGGTGCGAGTCAGGTCACGGCCACGAGAATCAAAAGCGAGCAGGGGCAGTGAGAAGTCCATGCTTGAGAGGAAGGGGGATCTGATCCAGGAGATGAAACAAAATACTTACACTGCCCAATCGTCCTTCTCAACACATTGCAAAGATCCCTGATCGACATGTATTGTCGACGTGGCCATCCTAACGAAAGGCCGCATTGGCACCACAGTAAGGACCGTCTAGGAAATAAAATACGCACTCCCATCGAGAGTAAGCTTGACGTCCCTATCTGATGAAAGCAGTCGCTTATGGTATGCCTTTACCATGCTGGGATGGCCGCAATGTATGCGTCCCTAAAAAGTGAGCGAATGCAAGGGTAAACGAGGGGAAACAAGGGTGCTGAGAGGGGTATGAAGACGATAACACCATTCTTCAGGGAAGAGTTGGCTTGTTCCTTCCTGATACAAGAAGTCGAGCTGATATGGATATAATGTCAGAAAGGGGGTCATTGAGGGGCAAGGACACGATCACCTCGCTTTTGCGCAGAGTAAAGATACCACTGAGTGGGATATCAATATGCTGGCTGGTGGGTGAGGGGAGATTGGACGGCCACACACCGCAGAATCAAGGCTAACAAATGAAAATAGAGTGAGACAGCAGCTGGGCCAATGAATATCAAGGCTAACCCTTAACAGCTTCGGGATGACTTTGGAGCCCAGATTAAATATCGGTAGCGGCGACAAGCGCCAATCCCCGACTCTAAAGCCGTAGGACGACCCGGGGGGTTGGGGTTGATGTGCTGGGATGTACCGATGTTTTAGGATGTTGGCTCCTTAATTTTTAGCGTGTATCACGCAGTTCGAAAGTTGTGTCGTCTCGTCCAAGATTTTCTTCGTAGCCGGGTTCAAGGCTTTAGGTTGGGTCTACTGATGTCAAAATTATTTCGGGCGTTGCTAACTCGATACTGTCAATCTCTGTAAGCTTGGATATCCAAGAAATCCTCTCCTCATTAAGGGGGCAGTCATCAATTCTAATTCCGGTGTCATGAATCTTGACAAGGAAGGTGTCAAGGAGCGCGGCTTTGGGGGCTACTGCTCCATTTTGATTGGCCACGAAATCTGCCGTGGTCGTTATCTCGTCGTTCGGAAGCTTGGTTGGGGCCACTTTACTGATTCTGCTTGTAAGGGGAAGACATGACATACGGCAATGTTAGGTGGGCCCCAATAACGTTGTTTATCAGCTGGGTTCTAGTTCACGAATATACTCTGCATCTCCAGTATTGAAATACATATTCTTGCATCATTGGCACTGCTTACTGTCTCGGCCCTCGGCGGCCCATCGCGTCGAGCCCAGACGCAGTACCGATCATTCGTCCACATCCCTTGCCCTCCAAAACGCGCCGAGACTTTCCTGTGAAAGTGTGCCCTCTCCTAATATGGACGTTGGGGAGACTTCCGATAACACAGCCGATGGATCGTCGGCGTCTGAAACGGCAGCGGCGACAGGGCCCGATGAACGTACTATTATTGAAGAAGACGATTGGAAGACTTCCCACATTGCAAAGAGGCAGTTTTACGTCTTGTTACTTCGATACATTATGGGCCAACCCCCACCCATACTGCGTCGGCTCTTCGACCTCCATCACGCACGCCCACCCGCATCTCCGAAGCACCAAATCATATAATCTCATCATCAATTTCTCCATGCGGAGGACTGCATTGGGCGATTTCGAAGAGGGTCTATAACGCAATGCTCCAAGTTGGGTTCCGGCCCAATATGTACACATGGCGACTTCGGGCGCGCATGCTGACATTAATCGGCGATACCCAGAGCGCATTCGAGTGCGCCTTGACCGGCATTGGGGATATTAGAGCTTCTGGAAAAATCCCCCTGGTCTGGTTTGAATTGTTCTGGCACCCGGCTCCCATACGGGATAATGCGCTAGTAGTAGAGGGAGACAAGGCGACTCTTGAAAAGCGTGCATGGGCCATCACCGCACGACACGAAACTCAGGTGCCGGTCTCCGAGCGTTTTCCCCGGCATGTTGATCCTGCCATCATGCCCGACCTGTCCCAAGTGTCGTAACTATGCGCAGATCCAGAGGCTCACCGTAGTCCGGAATCCCCCCCTGGACGACACTGCAGGCGGTCACGTTGATTAATTCAAGCTTCGTGGAGTCATCCGCCCACCGAGGATAGAGAAATAGTGGGGAGCCATGAAGCAAATGCGGTCCGCGGGCCAGCGTCAGCACAGAGTTCCTTCTTCAGGGTACGAGATGGTGTTTTTTTATACCCCTTGCGTGCGCATAACTGAGTCTGGGCACAGGAGCAGGGCATCGAGGCTGGTTCTATTAGCGCATACAGCAGGAAGCATGTCAATCAAGCACAGAATGAAGAGAAACAAGGTGAACCAGACGCCGAAGTGCACGGGGAGGAGATTCCTGGTGTCGCACGTCTATGACGCGGACCAGGAAGCAAAAAGTGAGTCGGACACGTCTCCTTCACCTGGCTACTTGATGTGACTGATCCGTTCAAAAAGCTTGCTTTTTAGATGGTTGGCCCTAGATTCAGAAGATTCTGGGAGAGCGTGTCCTATCAGTATGGCGGGAAGATGGAGGGATTTGGTATACGTCTATTTGGGCGTTGTGATCTTATTGTTCTTATTAATTCGTATCTGCATATGAGGTTTAGAGTTTGCTGTTCTTGTTGATGGCACCATTATTCATTGAGTTGTATGGATACATGAATTTTGGACAAGTCAAGACGGAGGGAAATTCACGATAAGTACATACATTCAAAATGGGAATGGGAATGGGAATGGAGGAAGCATATTCGGGAAATCGTTTGGTAGTGATTTATTTTTTTGGGCCCGCTTTGCGTTTGCCTTTTTTGACGTCCGAATTTCCTTCGTTGTCGACGGTGATCGGGTGTTTTTCATCATTATCGTCATTTGAGTGACGGGATCGTTTAGTTTCGTTGGAAGAGGGAGGTGTGGATTTGCGGTCATGTATGATGACATCCATCTTATCGAAGTCCAAATTCCAGTCCGGAGAAGGTGAATGGGCTGTGGGAACAATGGAAGTGGACGGTTGGGAAAGGATGTCGGCTGCGGATTTAATAAGAGCTTGAACACTGTCGGTGTCCCAGGAATCGAAGATTTTGTAGTCAGCGGTTGGGAGCCTGGGGTAATACCAATTTTGGTACCTGGGATCTTGTTCTCCGAGGCGCTTTCGTTTGGTGTTTCGTAAAACGCTATTTGATTTCATATTGAATGTAGTGCTCTGTGTTTCGGGCTATCATGAAATAGGAATGGAGATTAGGTGTTGAGTCTTTGTGCACATATGGAAAGTCTTATGATAGACAGGGGGCCAATTGTGAGAATTTCTTGAGGAATCATCACCATTTCATATCCACTAGGAATTTTAGTAGCTTCCACTTCCGCAGTGATGATGACAACATCGCCATGTTGTACAGCAGATAAATAATATGTAGAGCACTTTTGAATTTTTCTCATTTGGATAGCTCCAACCCAACTCTATTGCAGCTTTGATGCCACAGCTGTCATGTCTCAGACTCAGCCACCTCAGTCCGCCACTTAGAGGGGCCTTAATAGGTATGTCAAACTGCATCAAATCAAAAGCCTAAGAGGCATCAAAATCCTTTGATATCAAATAATTTCAATAGGGTGACCTTAGGTCAATCCATAAGTCTGCCCATAGGCATTTGATATCAAACTCATATTTGGCTGGGGTATCAGGATAGGTCCTGGCAAGCCTGGGAATGCCCCCAAGTGGGTCAACAGGCCATATGGGCTTATTGGCAACTACAATTATTTGCTTATTACTGTATTGTTTATTCTCATTGATAATTATTAATATTATATACATATTATCCCCCTGCCCACAAGGGGGGGGGTTGCACCCAGCAGGGCCACACCCCACCTGGTGGCCACACTTTGTTTTACCTGCACATTTCATCTGGGGGCCACACACCCCGTTCTTGCAGGTGTTCGGTTGGTGGGGTCGCAGGTTGCTTCGTTTGGGGTCATGGGTTGCTTCGTTCAGGGTTGCGGGTTGCTTCATTCAAGGTCACGGGTTGCTTCATTTGAGGTTGTGGGTTGCTTTGTTCAAGGTTGCGGGTTGCTTTGTTTGAGGTTGTGGGTTGCTTCGTTTGAGGTCGCGGGTTGCTTCATTTGGGGTCATGGGTCACCTCAGGCCCCCCATTTCGGCAACCTCCTTAGGTTGACTTTGTCCTGTGCGGATGTCAACCTAACAAGGTAGGACTGAATGTGTACCTTTGTGGAGCTACAGTCAGAATGTTCCATATAAATAAGTGTAGCACCACCAGGGGTCCGGGGGCAGAGCCCCTGGGAGCTCAGGGGTAGTGTTGCTACATTTTTGAATTAGACTATTAGTGGAGCTACAGTTGTGTGCCTCAGGGTAGTGATGTAGCTACACCCTATAGAGTCCTTCAAATAGTGTAGCTACATCTATGGGCAAGTATTGAATGAATCAGTGTAGCTACACATAGCCAGATTTGCCTTCAAAAAAAATGCAATGACAGCCTTGGCCGTAAGGTAAATTTATTACATAATAAATACTACCTAATGAACACATTATATAACTACCTACTAATCTATTACCTAATTATTTTACTACCTAATTGATTGTATAATTATATAATTTAGATTGCATAACTGGCACCTCTGGTGCCAGTTATGCAAAGAGAGGGGTCAGCCCACCCCACCCCATCAACTAGAGGGGTGCAGGCTGCGCAGATACCCAGAAACGATGCTTCCAGGACCCCCATGCCACAAGGGGGCCCTGGGAGGTGCTGGAGGGGGTGGAGGCCCCTGGGGAGTGGGGAGGACTGGGGGGATTCTATAATGGGAGGATGGTGGGTTAGTGAAAAAATCAAGAGGAGTGCAAAAAGAGTAGCCAGAGGCTGCTCTTTTTGCACTAAAGTAGCTATAAAAATAGCAACATACCTAAGCACCACACCCCAGTCTATACTGGGGTGTGGTGACTGCTCCTGGGCTCTCGGTAGATGGTGGTGGTGGTGTTGCACGAAATGAAAACTTTCTGGCAATTGCCGGTAAATTGAACCTGGGACTCAACGCTGGCAATTGCCCAGTTTCAAAGGCAAGCCACCTGCTGCTATGAAAAAGCCTAAATGCGGTAACTAGATAGACCCATATAATAGGGTAGATTAGATAATACTGCATAATAACTTTGGATCATTTCTCATTACATAATACAGTGATTCCTATTTAAAAAAGCCTAAATGCAGAAATTGGATAAAGTACATCCAAACAAGGGGTGAGCAGGCCATTCTGAAATTTGGTACATCATTAGAAAATATTTCTACACAGATTAGATCAAAATTTCAGCTAAATTGGTCCTGGGGTTATGGAGATATAAGGCAAACAAGTCTGGACATTGATAATTTATTTCCTCCCTTTGCAGAATAGCTAGAGACTTTAAAATTGGGAAAAACTTAGACAATATAATTTCCTAACCATGTGCCAAAAATCAGCCCAATCCATGCACTTTAAGGGAATGAACTCCCTTTTC
>MU128994.1:78684-122469 GCA_014904985.1 Hydnum rufescens UP504 | reverse complement strand
AAAAAAAAAAAGAGAGGATGCCTATGCCAAGCTGCCCAACATGTATCAGCACCTCTTGAAGGTGAAACAGCTACTCATAAGATGGAATGGAGCTGCTATAGTATGGGTAGCAGCTGCGGATCCTAAATTTCAGTAGCTGCATAGCCAAAGAGCAGCTGCCCAACATTTATCAGTACCTCTTGGAGGTGGAAACAGCTACTCATAAGATGGAATGGAGCTGCTATGGTATGGGTAGCAGCTTCCCATTCCAAATTTTAGTAGCTGCATAGCCAAAGAGCAGCTTGGTTAAGCTTTTTAGCAGCCCTTTTAAATACAGCAGACACATATGCAATGGATTGGAGCTGCTTGTTTTCAGTATGGCATCAGCTGCTAGAAGTAAGCCCACATAGCAGCTCATATCATTGGTCATAGGAGCTTGAATAGCAGCTGATGACCACTCAATAGGAGCTGCTAGATGGCACTGTCCTAGGAGCTCCTAGAGATGCCACCATATAGCAGCTGCAAATGCCTTATTAAGAAAGCACTAAGCAGCCTACACCTCATGGGCATAACCAGTGAGCAGCTGCTTCATTGGATGTAGCAGTAACACAGGAGCTCCTACAGAAATGTCTAGTAGCTGCTTCCTACAGGGCAGACCCTCTTAGGTCCTTTCCTGCGTAGTGGAAGCCAGCCTAAGAGGTCTAAATCTTGATGCCCGGATCTGCATTCTGCTGTGGGGTTCTCGGGATGGAGTGTTCAAGGGTGGTGCTGACTTTAGTGCAGAATTGGACCATGGTGTTGCCAATGTATTCGCCCCCATTGTCAGACTGAAGAATACCAATGTGGCATCCATACTGATTTAAGAATTCAGCATCCCTTTCGATGTACCATGCACTGAAGTCACTCTTTAGTTTCATCAGCTTGACCCACATGTATCCCATAAAATCATCAATGAGGGTTGCAAAGTAGCTATTTCCACCAAGAGATTGGACCTCAAATGGACCACAGATATCAGAGTGGACATGCTCAAGATGTGTGGTGGCACGAACGTGTCTGAGTTGAAATGGAGTACTGGCCATCTTTCCCCAAATGCAAGCATCACAAAACATGTCATTGGTCATTGTATCAACAAGATCATCTACACCAGCCAGGGATCCCTGGTGAAGGGCATGCCTCAGGGAGTCCAAATTCATGTGGCCTAGGCATTTGTGAATGAGATCAAGTGATAAGGACATATTGGAGCAAGCAAGACTTGCCATGGGATGAGGTTGGAGATGCAGATCAAAGAGATTTCCACCCCCAGTGGATTTGGCAATGACTTTCCCACTGGCTGATTTTACCAAGCATTGCTTGCTGGTGAAGTGAACAGAGAATTGACGACGGTTCAGGATTTTGACCGAAAGCAGCGAATTTCCAAGGTTGGGGACATAGAGGGCTGAGCTGAGGTGGACAACCCTTTTTTCTCCTCTGACAATGACTTTGAGATCGATAATGCCATGGCCATGGGCTTGGATCAACGATTTGTCTGCAAGGTGAATGTCTCTTGGTGTTGGGAATGGAGTGTAGGTCATGAATTTGGATAGCTGACAGGACATGTGATTGGTGCACCCGGAGTCAATAACCCATACATCCTTGCATGATGAATGGTCAACCAAGAGGGCTGCTGTGGGCAGGGTTGATTGTGCATCAACAAAGAAGACAGCTGGGGGTTCAGGGTCAGGGCTTGCCAAAGTGACTTGGTTTGTTTCAGCAGGCTTGGTTGTGGTCAAGGTCTTCTTCGGACACTTGGCTTTCACATGGCCTGTCTCCCCACACTTGTAACAAGGGGCTGTCTTCAGCCACCATGCATAATTTTCCTTTTCTTCAGCTGTCTGTGGGCGATTGTTGTGACACCCAGCTTGCATGGCCCCTCCTACAGCCTTATTGAGGTCCCCAGCATCAATCAGGCACCTTTCCTCATCAAGTAGGTCAGCTTTGACTGCTGCCAGTGAGGGAAGGCCTCCACCAGCTTGTGAAAGGATGGTTGTGGCAATGACTCAAAAAGGGGTGGGCAACCCATGCAGAACAGTGA
The DNA here is from genome assembly GCA_014904985.1 of Hydnum rufescens UP504. Lineage (NCBI taxonomy): Eukaryota > Fungi > Basidiomycota > Agaricomycetes > Cantharellales > Hydnaceae > Hydnum > Hydnum rufescens. Next base: position 120,419 of record MU128994.1, on the reverse strand, counting down.
GCACAAGCAAGTGATCTGGGATTATGGGGCATCCATGGGGTCCTGTGGTGAGGTAGTCTGCAGCACCAGTTTTGATTGTGGCAAGGTACTCAGATACAGATGTGTAGTCAGCAAGGGTTGTGTGAAAAATCTTCTTTACAAGGGTCAACTGCATGGATGCACCCTTGGGCTCATACAGGTCATGCAGGGTGTTCCAGACAGCAGCAGGGACTTCGAGGTGGCGAATGTGGTGTTTCACTGGCTCTTCGCAGGTCAGTTGGATCTTGTATAGCACATCGATGCTGCAGTCAATCCATTTTTCATGATCTGGGTTTGGAATGGTTGGTGGCTGGGAAGTTGTGAAGGATGGGTCTGAGATGTGAGTGGGTGGTGGTGTTACATCAGCTCCATCAATGAGTGACCAATTTTTGTTGTGGCGAAGGATGAGGCAAAGGTCAGAAGACCAGGTGGCATAGTTTTCTGCTCCTTGGAGCTTGGCAATAGAAAGCTTTTCTGTCATATCTGGCAAGATGTATTGGTGGCAATAAGGTTAAGCTGATGGGCCCATAACCTGTAGTGTGATCACTGGCATAGAAACGGTTATAGATTAGACTACGGAAGGTGTGATTACAGGTGGACAAAGGAGCTTGCCTGTAGTGCAATCACCAGTGTAGAAATGATTATCGCGCTCCAGGAAAACATTGGGTATATATAGGAGATTGGGCCATGGGCTGCTATTGGCAAGCAGAGTTACTTGCCTGTAGCAGCAAGTGGACTTCGGATCAGTGCTTGGAGTGTCTGATGCTCAACAGAAGGGTGTTTGGATCACTCAGGTGGTGATAAATGTAAGGTAGGTAAGGGAGATGTTTATTCCATATTTGAGGAAATCATGTAAAGTCAGATGGGCAACTAAGTTGAGAGGGGCTGTGGAGAGTGTATCATTGGGAGAGGGTGTCAGCGGACCAGGGTCCATTGACATTCATACTGCCTTCATAGAAGGCAAAAGAAGGATAAGTCTCCAACCAAGCATTTGGCAGCTGATTGATATACTGGAATGACTGGCAACTGTTGGTGTACATCAAGCTCCAAGGTTGGTGACAAAAATATGGCCATGATAAATTAGAGACTAAGTATAGATTAGCGATGGTGCAATAACTAGTGAGACAGAAATGTACTGATGTCAGCTGATATCTCCCCTGAGGTGACAGTGAGGGTGCAAAGGTCAGGATATTCCTCCAATGGATGGTAGATGGTATTTGACAGCTGTCCTGAGCTTGACCACATGAAGGGTTCTGTGAGATCTATGGTCGAGGCACATAAGACAAGCTAACCATGATGCAAACTGACGACATATGTTCAACAGAAGCTTCAGATAACTCCCAGGTAAGGAGGAGAGTCGGAAGGGTTGAACCAACAAGTTCTGGATCCTCACGAGGATGACGCAATGCTCCAGAGTGCATCATGGCATCCTCAGCAGGGGATCTTGAACCATTGAAGGGGTTCCACTGCCAGAACATAGTTCTTGACCCTTGCAGTGTTGGAGGGATAAAACCCTACTACATAGATTCCGCTTCAGGACCCAACTACCTCCTCAAATGAATCCAATTTATTCAATTCCAATCCTTCAAATACCTATCATTCCTTTGATTGCCATATGATGTGGATTTCAATTCTCCAAGACCCATTTTATTTCTCTTTCCTCCACCTTGTACACAAGACATTTATTTGTCCATCTCCAAGTCTTCAACAGACTACCTCAAATTGTAGTTACTTCAAGCCCAGCCAACTGTGGCTCAGGCAATTCAACTTGCCCTGTTTGTTTGGTACTCAATCCATTATGCATTGCTCATTGCCTCAGCAGGGATATATGAGTCCCAATTATATAATCAAGATTGCCTAATCCTTTGGATCCAACTCGTGGATTAGTCACATGTTAAATAGGGGCTATTCCCATACCCTCAAGGAGTATTTCGCGAATATCTCACTCATTTTTGATCGGATCGACTCGGCAAGATAGCTCCCAGAAAGCGATGATCAATACCTATCCAAAGGTACCACATACGCGTTTATCGGATGCGAACTGCATCCTCCAGGTCGATTTTACCTCATTCTCCACACTATCCTTCAGTAATTTGCAAATATCCCCACCAGTTTTGATCCGATTCGTTATTAATGACCACCCCTGGAAAGACGCTGAGAATCCACATCAAATGGTACCAAGGGCAAAACGAGTGTATTAGAACTTGGCTTTCTGCAATTTAGTCTCCCCATGTCTCATTTCACTTTTACCTCCGCTTTTCTGATTACTAAAGGCAATTATGGTTCCGGAACCCTATGTCTGATGGAGGGTACGTCTAGGGAGACCAGTTCCACCTTTCCCCAAGGGATTCTGTTCAGTAGGAGAGGAGGAATACCTTGGTTAAGCCATATTCCCCTATTCTGACTTGTTAATTGAATATCTCCTTCAGTTTTGAAGCTTTTGACACAATCTCTTTTTCATCATTCTCACCTTAACCCCACCTTTCTGACGGTTACCATGGCATTATTCCAAGATGTATATTAAGTGCAGGGGATGTGAATTTTGATTGATTTCCCCCTCACCCTCAGTCTCTAAAGTCTTGAAGGACAGCTGTTGGCATCAGGGTGACTTCCAGAATACATCTAGTATTGTTCATGCTTTGGATAGGCCCTCAAGAGGAGAGCCATCAGTGTGATTTCTGAATTAAATCCTCCATTCATTCATTGTTAGAGCAAGCCCACCCTAGCAAGACAATTTCTCAACCTCAAGGCCTTTCATTCAATTGGACCTTAACCTACAGATTGACTCTGTGGCCCTCTCCTTTCATCCTCAATTCAATAATCTTGGACTGTAGCATAGTCTCTTAGGAGATTCCTGCTTACAGCAGGGATGATGCAATGCTCCAGAGGGCACCACAGCATCCTCAGCAGGGGGGTCATAAACATGGCTTGTGGAAGAAAGTGACATCAGCACAGTTTGGAATTTGGATCCATCACCTGCTCAAATCATTCACCCACCTTGTGTTAGGCAAACACCTCAAGCTAGATGTTGGGCTACACTTCATGTCCAGGCTGGTCAGCCATATTTTACATCAATCTAAGGCACAAAACTGTAGCAGAATAGGTACCTATGGAGATCAATATATAGTTGGGCCCAATGTGCACCCAAAATTGATTGATGATGGTACGGAGAACAATGTTGTGCCCAAATCTGGGCCCAAGTGGGCTTAACTGGGCTCAACTGGACTCAACTGGCCCCAAATAGGTGACTTCCCAGGTTTTGCTGAACACAAGGAAGACTTGGGCCCAACTCAGAGCACTTAGCAGAATTCTGAACTTGCACATAACACTGAGGATGAAGTCTATAAATCTACCATTACATTGTCTTGTCCCTCTCCCTCAGACCAATCACCCTCACCAATCAGATGATCCAAGTCACCTAGAAATCTGACATCCTCTAACTCTGCAACCAGCTCTAGCTCAACCCCATCATCATCATCAGAGCTCACGTCCCCATCCTCATCTCTTTCCCCCAGCTGTGGGATGCCTTGTAGGGCTTTCCTGCATGTCCAAGGATGGTTGACAGGTGGTGGCATTGAAATCCAACTCCAATCTACTGTGCCCACAGGAATAGTAATTGTAGCAAGGCTGCGTTCCCATGTCTTCATCCTGTTAAAGAGAACATGTAAGTGAAGCAATGCAAAGAATGCTACATCATCATCTTTGTGGACATTATAATAAGCTTCCAAATCAGGAAAGAGTATTGAAGACTCACACCATTGCCGAACTTGAATACGTTGTGGACTGCTTCATATTCCTCAACAAACCAAGCATGAAGGTTTGAATACTCAACATCAGCAAAGCTCTTCTTGATGACTTTTGACCTCCTGGGCTGCCCTAATTCCATCCCAAACCTCCTTATTAGCAAGCCACAAAGGAATCTCCCCCCCTCGAAGTCCACCATGTCAGCATTCTCCCAAATGTCCTGATCGACGTCCAAATTGAATAATCCCTCCATCACAAGCTCCAGTGGAACATATGCATCCCTCTGTACACCATTCTTCCCTCACTCCTTCAGCATTTCCTTCCACTTGGCATTGTATTTATGGACTGTAGCCTTGATTCCTGGGGCATGCTGTTTAACTGCCTTTTCGACATGGCTCTTGGTTTTCTGATCTGGAGTCTGATCAATTATAGACATGAAATCAGACATAAAATTTTGCACACATACCCATGGCCCGACTTGCATGTGCACACTCTAAGTTAGCAAGCTCAAATTTGCAAGCACAGAGTTTTGTGATTAGCTGGTCACGAAGGACATGGATATTGAGTTGTAGGTTGATCCATTTGTCCTTCTTGAGGTTGGCAAGACAGTCTGCTGATGCATGGTCTTCAAGTCGAAGTGCCTTGGTTTTCCTTGCAATATTGTCTTCAAGTTGTGATATAGTGTCTTGGGCCATCTTCACCCTCTCCTTCCACTCCTCACATAAAGCCTGCCCCCAACACTATCATCCACTGCCAAACTCCCTAATTCCTTCAAGAGGTGTACAAGTATTGCATGTTGGGATTGGACCATCATCTCAAGGGATAGAATTTGCTCTATCGCTTGTGTTCCCTTTGTTTTTGATTGCCCTAAGACAGCCAATGATTACTATCATGATAAAGCATACACAAATAATCTACTCACGATTGACAGACTTGGTTTGGAACTCCCGCTGTTCATTGAACTGCACAAGGAGCCCTTCCACATCCAACCCATGGGGATGCTTCCCCACAGCCATCAAGGCTTCACCAAGCCGCTCATCAGCTCGATGGACCCAGTCACACAACCACCTTCCCATCCCCTTATGTTTCATCTCAAGGATGTGCTCAGCTTGGCGATCAAGAATGAAAAGACGACGGTGATGCTAGAAGAAAAACTTGGTAAGGAATACAGGTAACATTCAAATGCAATCACCAACTCCAACTCACACCTGCAACATGGAGACCTGGGATAAGCTTCCAAAGATCACTCCAGAAGTGCTCACACCCCTCTCCATCAGATAAACCCCACATCACAGCCTTCTGAGGGTGATACCACAATTGGCATGCCCATTGGTGTCCATAGGCATGGAATATTGAGATGGTGAATTTGAGTCAATGCAGATATTCAGGCATGAGGTCCCATTTTTGAAGTGTCCTATGCATCTGACACCCAATATTGTAGAGAACTCCAACTCTCCAATGGTTAGGAATCGACTCCATCAAGGCAGATATGAGAGCAAGGGCATAGAACTGTTTTTTGCCAGCTGTTTTCAGGTTTGCCAGTACCAGGGGATGATCATGATGGCAGAGCAAGGCCATCACACCAGTCAAGTCAAAATACGTGGGCGATGCCTTGATACAGTTACCATCGGCAGCCACAAAGGAGTCTCTACAGGCATCATAAGTCGCATTGGGTAAGTTCATGCCCAGTTCAATCTCATCAGGCCATCCTCCACCCATCAAATCACCCTTGGTCTCCTCCATCTCGCCAGCTTTCCACTTACAACCCATCTTTGGTTTGGATGGTCACAAAACCTCAACCCTCTCTTCCCACTCCCGGATCTGTACTTCACTGAGGAAGATTGTTCTTGGTGAGATGACTTTAGGATCCAAAGATCCTGGTAGGCCTGCAAACTCCTTTCTTCTATCTTTGTCCCTGTTCCTCTTCAACTGGAAGTTGGCGTCGAGGCACACAATGAGATGGACTCCAGGTATTACTATATCCAGATCACCACCAAAGCAAAGGGGGCAGGCATCGCAGAGATTGGTGCTGGGTCTTTCTCGAGGTGGAGGGGTTGATGGGTGACTGATATCATTGTGTGCAATTTGAATGCGACCAGCTAACATCTGCACATTTGCATACTCTCGCCCATGAACAGGTGTCTCATCATCGAGAGCCCTGAACATCGCAGTAGTCTTCTCCCTTGCATCATCAATGATTTTACCCATCGCCCCATCCACCAGTTGTATCAGAACTTGATACTGGGAAAGGGCAGATGAAAATCGACGTTGCGGAGCATCTCCGGTAGCAAATTCATGGCCACAGTTCTTGAGGTATTTTGTTATTGTAGTGGCCCATGCTCTTTCATTAGGCACAGCAAGGACGAAAAGGGTAGAGACAAGCTCAAGCATGTCCAGGCTCACAGCAAGCGTAGGATAGACTGGTGAGCAAGGGAAGTACCCCATCTGCACCAGCTGTTGTGGGGCTGGGCAGCAGGTGCAGACAGTGATATCAACATCACAAAGAGCTAGATTGAAGTCGTAAGCATAAACAAACAGGCGTCAGCTATAAGTAATGGAGAGTGAGCACACCTTCAATTGATACACACACAGCCTTCAGAGGCCAGTGACAATTGGAGCAGGAGCACGTGCTATTATCAGTCCCCCTTTGTGAGGCAGGTGTCTGTCACAACAATATTTGCTCACACTTCCACTGCATGAAGGGTCTAATGAGAGCAGGAAGGATGGTTTGGCTCCAGCGAGTGGCTTGCGCATGTTTGCGTCTCGCATGCCTCGACTCTTTTGCTAGATAGTGTGTGTGCGTCTTGGGGACCAAATAGGGATCATAGTCCAGATTCAGTGGGTACAGTGCTGCGAAATCAGAAGGAACGGCATGGTGGAGATCCTCGGATTGTGGAGTACCTCATGTAGATACACTACAATCCCCTGTATATATGGGTCCTGAGGGGCCTTGACCAATAATTTCAGCCTTTGGAAATTGTGCTTGACTGGGATGTTTACTGGATTTAGCAGACAGACCTGAAGACTTTACTGGTGGGGTGATGGGGATGGGAGGGATGGTGTAGTCGGCTGGCTTGGTCCTCCTCTCTTTCCTTTGTTGGCCATAGATGGGAGGCAAAATCAATGCAAAGAGTCAGACAGAATACCAGATGCAAGAGAAAGTCGACATCTAGCACTGAACTTGATGAGTGCCTTGTATAGTGCCAGACAAAATACCAGACGTGAGAGAAAGTCAATGTCTAGCACTGAGCTTAGCAAGTGCCTTTTGTATACTGCCAGACAAGATACCAGACATGAGAGAAAGTCGACGTCTAGCACTGAACTTAGCAAATGCCTTTTGTATACTGCCAGACAAGATACCAGATGCAAAAGAAAATCAACATCTGGCACTGAACTTGACAAATGCCTTCCTAGGCTAAGAGTGATGCCGAACAGGATCAGACATTAGAGAGTGCCGACGTCTGATACTGAACATGGCGAGAGTTCGGCATTGGTACAATAAAAATGCTATAGTGATGGAACTTGATTGAACTTCTACACTTACTGATTTGTGAAAGACACATGGATTCAGGGAAGACAAAACAGGTCACCGCAGTGAGCGACAGGGAGGGCAAAAAAGCACAAGATACAGAATTTACTGTTGGCAGCTCGAAGATGTCCAACTTGGGAGGCACTTCATGGCAATGACCTGTGCTATGGGTCCCAGGTTATCTTCTTTTTTTTGAGAGGGCATATCAAACGAAATCATTATTGCGTACATGATATATACAAAGCATTTTTTTTGAGCGGAAGGCAAGATGAATGACAATGAGAAACTAGGTGCCACCAAGCTGTGTGTTTTCTACAATGGTATTCAGGGCTGCCAAAATATTTCCAAGTGCAAGGTGTGCTTCATCCCTCAACTGGGTCATCGCCTCTAGCACCTCTGTGACCTCCTGGAGCTCTATCTCCAAAGAAACGATTCGATTCGATAGCACGGTGCTAGAGACAGAATGATGGGGGGGATGGTTGTGCCAAGGGGAGAGAGGTTGATTGTGGGAATGATGCTTGGGGAATGATGCTTGGGGGAATGATGATTGCAGGAATGATGATTGCAGGAATGATGATTGCAGGAATGATGATTGCAGGAACAGCGATTGAGGGAACGACGATGGAGAGAATGACAACTGCAGTAACGATGATTGTGGCAATGCTGATTTGGGGATGGATGACTGGGGGACAGATGACTGGGGGATGAATGACTGGGGACGAACAACTGGGGGACAGACAACTGGGGGATGGATGACTGGGGGACAGACGACTGGGGGACGGACGATTGGGGAGTTCCCCTCATCTGAAAGTCTTCAGGCTGGGGGGTGGGGGTTCGGATGCGCCACAATGATTGGACCAGCCTAAAGAAACAATGTAGATTAGTTGCAATCTATATTTCACAATGATTCATAGTGATACATATGCCAGAAGCGACATCCCCCATTTTCGCACTTCCAAAACCATTGCCCCATGTTTTGGCAAGTCCATGAATGAAGCAAAAGAGCTAATGATGGAAAGAAAGATTAATGCTTGGGATGATACAACCTTTAGTACTTACGAGAGTTACCACAGTAACAGACAAACCTCCCCTCCACAAAATAGGGCCAGTCGTTTGCATTTTTGTCGTGAAGGTAAGTATCTATGTGGTATCCAGCTCCATGGGTCAGGGATGCTTCGAACGCCAGCAAAAGTGGGATCCCTACAGAACACGTGTGTTGTGATGACAGGACACCAAACGCCAGTGAGACTGGTGTTCAGTACTGAGCAGCAAACAGCATATAGAGATGCGGTTACAGTCTTAAGGAGGTCCAGAGGTTGGTGCTGTGCCAACCCTCCAGTTCCCATTTTTTGTTTGTTGTGTCTCTCAAATCATATGGTTGCAGACAAAAGGCACAGATATTCCCGATTAACTCACTGCAGAGGTACAGCATACCTATGCTAATTTCCGGACTCCATAAGCTCGATGCTGCTCAAGTGTGGGAAGAATTTTGGCAGTTAGCATGACAATGGCGTTACCAGTCACTGGTAAGTATTATCCTCTAGATACATCCACGCAAAAAGACTCTTTTTGCATTAGTTTATGCTTTAACTGACATTATCCTAGGTCATTGCCTGAACCGGAACTGGGAAATGAATGCCCCAAACAACAATCTGTGGAACGAGAATACACCAAACGGTGACTGGCTGAGTACGACACACTCCCTTAGTCTGTACGATATTAGCAGGGCTCCTGGCATCACTGCTGATATGAGCCATGTTGCTACTGCTGGAGAAGTCAATGGGTATATATTGGAGAAGCTTGGCAATGCACTCCAGGGAACCAAGATCATTGTCATTGCTGCTGGCGTCCCACAGAAGCCAAACATTGCGTGGGTCGATTTATTCAACACCAATGCACCTATCATCCAGGACCTCGCTCAGGCCATCGGCGAGGACACCCCTGAGGCACATATTCTCATCACCTCCGGTTTGTCCTCTCTCTTGCACTATACTTGATCCCTCTGTCAATTTTTATATACATAGATCCTGTGAACTCCACCATCTTGATCATCACTGAAGTCCTGAAGAAGGCAAGCAAGTTCAACCCCACAAAGGTGTGGTATCACCACTCTTGGTGTTGTTTGCCTTCTTGTCTACTCTGGTGGTGACAAGGGAGTGATCACACTGTCCTTCATCAAGTCTCCTCTTTACGAGAGCGAGGGTGTCACATGCTTCCCTAGCAATGAGTGTAAGTGGTCCACTAGCCCCTATTTGCAACCTACGTTTTTGATTTTTATTATTATTTCTTCCCTACTTGCAGCCGGAAGGACTCACCAAGATTCACCTGTTGGGCTAGCTTTCCACTGAGGAGGAGAAACGTATCCAGGCTGCTCTCCCCAAATTGAAGAAAAACATTGAGAAGGGTGTCAACTTCCTTGGCACTTAGAACTATATTTGACTTTTACCAGCCAGTTTGCGAGCTATATAATCAGATCATTGCTAGAGCCAGTCGTGTGAAAGCCACATGATCGCCTGCACCAATGGTGGCCCCCAACAACCCACACAATGTGACAATGGAGTAAGATGTTCCAATAATGTGCCAAAAACCTGCATGGTGGTGCGTGCGTGGGTGAGCCCCTTAGGCAAGCAGGAGTGTGTACTCTAAATAAGTTGTGATAATAATAGGGTGTTTCACGATAGAACTCAAATGAACCCAAAAACAGCGTTTTCGAGGCCAACTGAATTGGTTTTGTGTGCATTTTTGCCTCATTTTTGTTATCGTGAAAGACCCTAATTCAACAATAGATAATTAGATATTACATAGTATGATTGGTGTGCTCCCCAGTGTGATAACACCTGTGGATAAATTTGGATCCATTATAGAAGAAGGATTGGGAGCTCCGATGACTGTCAAATCAAACTCTGGTTCAGCCAGTGTGTAGATGGGAGAGTGTATTTCTGTTTTTATTCAATGGGCTGGTTCACTCTGATGGTTGATCACTCTCTAACAAGTTGTGTATGGTATTCAGTGATGGTAAGGCGATGGTATGGACTAGCTATAGTCAATGATATATTGTGGGATGCTTATGAAAGGCTTATACATGTTGTATTGAACTGTTTACTGCTATTTGTGTGTACCTATTTGTGTCCTCCTGGTCAAAATGCAGATTCTAAAGAGGGCTCTAGACTAGTTTAAGCTTGATTTAGTATGTCAATGTGTTTCTTTCTTCTTCTGACTTAACTTTGTTATTACTCACCTTTCCTTGGATGTCCAGCAACTCTAACCTTAGGTCCTGCAACTATCCTTGGCTCAGTATTTCACGTAGAGGGCTTCCAGTGACTTAGTCTTAACAACCTTCTATATGACTTAGCTCCAGATGGCTTTCAGATCAGTACTCTCTTCAGATGCAAGCAGATTTGTAGACAGTAGTGTATTCCAGTAGTGAGAAGATGATGGGGGGATACAGGAAAATCTACCAGCTTTTATACCTTTCTGAAGGTGGCTGTGTTTAAAGAATATGACTCACTCCTAGGTGAGTCATATGTGAGAACAATAGGGTTGTCAAGGAGGGTGAGTCATTCATAAAGTGGTTGCATGATAGGTGAGTCATTCATAAAGTGGTTGCAAGATAGGTGAGTCATTCATAAACAGAACAAAAGGGTTGCTAAGAAGGTGTTATCTTTCATAAAGTGGTTGCAAGATAGGTGAGTCATTCATAAACAGAACAAAAGGGTAGTCAAGGAAGTGTTATCTTTCTTATCTGTGAGGTTCTAGAAGTTATTTGTGGCAATGGAAGATGAAATAAAAGGATATTTCCGAGTTCTTGGAGATTAATTTGTTTGTAGTCCAGTGGTTAAGATGTTTTTGTTGCTGGTTGATAATGGGGACAAGTGCATGGGATGGGATTCAATGCAGAAACAACAGTTTACATCCGTAATAGACGTTCTTGGTATCATTCAATGCGGAGTTTTAACAGCTTTCTGGGCACGGTGGTTTCGAGCAGATCCAGTGTAAACTGACAGAGAAATTCGTTTTTTACTGATGGGTGTTGATTCTGATAGTAATATCGTTCTGCAGAGTTCAGTTTTGATCTGTTCTTCGCGCTCTCAGTACTGTTGGATGCGGATCTTTTATATCTTTCCAGGCGCGGTTGTTCCGAGAGGATTGAATGCGAACTGACGGAGGAATTCGTTTTTTACTGGAAATTCCGGATTTTGACAGTAAAATTGGCCTGGAGAGTGCATTTTTGGTCCATTCGACTTGTGTTTGGTACCATTCGAAAGGTGTGAATCGTAGCTTTCTAAGCGTTATATGGGCGCACCTCTCCGATCAAAACTGACGGAGTTATAGAATGAATTCGATTTCTGCACATAGCCGTAATTAATTTCGTAATAGGTCACATGATCATTCCAATGGCTGGGATCAATGGATATTTGCATTTTCTGATACAGGATGTTTTTATCTTCCACACCGCCCATCCAACAATACCACCAAAGGCCTTGCGGCGGTTGGTTTGCGATAGGCTGGGGGAAAGGGTTCGGAAGGTCAGAGAGGCTTCTCACGAGATCTCTCCTCCTCTCTGGGACACTGATGTAGTCAAATGAGGTTTTGCACTTCCGTCGATGATCAGACCAATGAGACCAAACCAAATTTCTTGGTAGTTTTTGAAAGCCTGGGGGATGTAAGCTCATAGGAAGGCTAAAACTACAATAGATCATGACTTACCTAGAGTCTCAACTTCCTCAGTACTGGTAGCACAGCATATGGAAACATGAACCATGCTTTCCCTTCCTTGGACAGTAAGTTCGTGTTTGCCAACAAGGGTGTCCATGGCATGTTTGATATCTTCATCGGTGATGAGGGTGACAATGTAGGGATTCTAGTTTGTATCAGTCAATGTTTTTTTGTGATACAATGAGACGTTCACATACATCAGCTCGAGCGTAAATATCTGTGATGTGTACTTGGGTGGCTGCAAACCAAGTGAGAAGGTGGACGATCCCAATGCTGAACATAGTATCTACGTCACTGCGCCAATTCAAGGCCTTGAATCCAGGATCAACACCAAGTATTCCCGATGTTACAATATACTTGTGTTGTATGGTTGACATGACGCACTGTGGGAATGATTGACTGCAAAAATTTAGTGGAAGTATCGAAGGAACAAGGTTTGGCGCTGTAGGTCTAATTGTTAGGACACAGATAAACGTTTTGAAAAAGAAAGACGCTTAACAGTTGGTTAGATTTTGATTATGAAGGTAGTCGGGGCCTGTGCAACCAACAATTGACAAAGACAGTACCAGTGAGATCTAAACTCATTGTTAGAGCTTTTGATTGACATGTAGAAAGGGTTCTCAGGGTCTGCCAAAAATACTCCAATCCTGCTGTTTTGATGGTGACTACTGGCCAGTCCAATGGTGCACTGTGTGATTCCCCTGGTGGAGTGGATCGTCCTGAGACATGTCAGGGGTTTGGCAGCCAGCTCGAGGGCAGTCAGGGTGACTCCACTGTAGGGTCATTTTGTTGCCTCACTGGAGAAGGTCAAGCCATGACATGGGATGAAAATGGTGTTCTTATGCCATCTCCATCACCGACTGGACTGGTAGACTGGGCCTCCCTCCACAAGGATGAGCTCTCGAGGCATGTGATTCAGAATATGCATGTGTATACTGATTTTTGCATCTCACTGCTCTGCATTCATGCTGATTTCCGTTCCAGGTCGAGGGAATCAGGTGCATAGTTTCAATAGATATGAATGGTCATTAGCATATACAAACAGTCACTGTCCATTCCAGTTCTTTGGTCATTGGGAACATGGGAGGACTACCGATGATATGTACATGCTGGTGCAGTATGGCCCCAAAGACACCGTACTTAAAGAACCTCCAGGTGTGATGCCCCAGGACTTCACCTGCATCCCCACGACTTACAATAAATCTACTCCATACTGACCTTACATCCAACAACTGCCCAGTGATCCCAAGCCCTTTTCAACAGAGCTTGCACTCAAAACTTCTAGTGGCTACCTCCTATCGTCACCTTACCACAAGAATGTTACATATGTCCTGGAGAAAAACAGAGCTCTGTACATGGATTGGAAATTAGTTGCTGAGTCACTCAGTATCCCCGTCAGCAAAGACTTCATGCCTCGTCTACCCCCATCCAGTGCTTCCCTTGATACTCCCCATTCTTCATCTGTGCATCACACACAAGCTGTTTATGATAATCTCTGATGTGCGTATGAATTTGGAGGCTATGCCTGTTTACTGGCTCGCTGATGTGTGTGGCAAGTTGCCCGTACATTTGGAGCATCACCCCCCAAAATGGGCATGGATGAAACCCTTATTGGCACCATTTTCATGTATCCAGTGTCGCAGGCCGATTCGCAGTGGTTAGAGGAATTACTGGAGGATGGGGTCCTGACCTTTGGTGTAGTCGAAGGTCCAATGCAGTCAGGGGTTAGGAGCATCAAAGAGTTTCCAGAAGGGGTGCGGGTGGCTGCTCCAGAAGGCAGAGTCCTCCCTACTAGTCGGCATATTGTCTGTGTTGAACACCATCTGGCACATATCCTGCATCCTGAACCCTGGCGAGCTCAACCCCCCAGCAGATATCCTGGAAATAGACTTCCAGGAAGTCATGAGCCTTTGGAACAATGCCTCCTCCACAAACTCTTTCCTGACCCCACATCAGTGAAGCTGGACCCCAGAATGATCGCGACAATCTGACGTATCCTGGGAAGTGGTCCATTTCCTCCAAGCGTGACTGAAGTGGAAATCGCTTCTCAAATTGATTGGTTATCCCTCGAAGATAGCAATCCTTCCACACACATTCCTTCTGTACCAATCAATGATTCGGTGAATGATGCAGAGGATCTATATGCCAAATTCTGGGATCAGTCCTCTGAGGGCCTACCTTATGATGACAACTCTGACATATCATCATATGATTCGCCTCCCAGTGACACTGTGGTCAAGTCTGCTAGGGCGGCCAAGATAGGAGAGAGATGAAAGCAGAAATGAGTAGAAGCTGAGGCAATCAACGAAGCTGCCCAGCTGCTTTCCAAGGCACAGAAAGGTGATTGGGAAGCCAAAGCTGAGATTATTCAGAGGATCAATGCTGAGCATGGCAGAAAGAATGGGGTGAGGTCAAGAGATGGCAAGCTGCCTGCAAGTCCCGGAGTAGTCTATTTGTGCAACATTTCATAAACCCGGACAATGTTGAATCAAACAATTGGAAGCATGAAAAGAGATTATGCCAGCAAACTGCAGAGATTGCAGAGGTGAATGCTCAGGCCAGGCTAGTGAAGACCCCAGCAGGAGATGCCCAGGAAACGAATGCATCGCTCCCTGGCTCCAGGACTCAGGTGCAGATACAGCACCCAACCCCCGCACCTGCTCGTTCTCCCCCTCCCACCTGTCCTCTCCAGATCCGTGATCGTGAATGGGCACCCCACAGCCATAATTGTGACCTCACATGCTTTTCTCCTGGTCCCAATCAATCATATGGCTCTTTACCTTCCTCACACTATTTTTCTCATTCTCATTCTCTCCCCTGTGATTCCCTTGATCCTTATTCTCATTCCCATTCCTATTCCCATTCCCATTCTCATTCTTGTTCTCATTTCCATCCATGTGCCCATTCCTGTTCCCATTCCCGTTCCTGTTCCTGTTCCCATCCCCATCCCTGTTCCTGTTCCCGTTCCCATTCTCATTCTCGTGCCCATGCCCATTCTCCCCTCCCAGATTCTTGTCTTCCCCCCAATAGCCACCATCCTCCCTGTCCCTATTCTTGTTCCTGTTCTCGATCTGGCTCCCCTTCCCATCACTCTCATCGTCCCAGGGTTCCCCACAATTCTTCTGAGCTCCATTCTTCCCAGCATGATGCTCCATGTCCCTCTGTTACTTCTTCAGCTCCAAGCCTACAACCCGGCAAGCCAATACCAACTGGTCCCAGGGCACTTCCAGACCCTTTGAACCCTCGGTCTATTCCACCAACTGGCCCAAGGCACAATGGCTCCTATCGCTGATCGGAACTTGGATCCTTGAACCCACAAGCTTACCAGGAGCCTAGAACATCTAGTCCAAGGGAATTAACTACTGGAGAAGCCTCTGAAGTGACTTCTATGTCTATGAAATCAAAATGGTGAGGGTTATCATGATCCCTATAGAGTTAGAGCGAGGTATTAACAGCTCTATAGGTCATACGCATTTAATAATGGCTCAAGGGACTCCTGTGGTACATCGCCCTTGAATACACCCTTGTTACAGGAAGAGGGGGTGCAAACTTCCCTGAACTTTAAGAAGTCCACTCTACCAGTCCCATCCGCTGTGGGGACATTGATTATGCCACCCTTGCCTGTGAAAGCATCAAACTCTACAGCTCCTCCAGTAGAGCACCCATCATCATCTGCTGAGCCATTTGAACAGGTTCCATTGGGTCAATGGTTCTACATCGAGTGGGGGCTGCTGATGGTGGGCCAGAGCAACATCAAAGATATTGTGAATGGCCTCATGATGGAGTTTACCCATCAAGGAGTCCTTGGGATCTGCTGTACGAGATGAAAACACATCGCGGGTCAGCCCTACCTTTGCTCCTTGTATTTCAAGAGCAAATTGCAGAGGGACAGTGTTCTTGCCCACTTCTCACAGGAGATGAACAAGAACAGGTTCAAGAATCTGAAGACATCCACAGCCAATGCAGTAGCACACCCATACATTGCCCCAGTGGACCTGTTGTATGTTGACGAGGTTTATGCATACACTGGTAGCAAGCTGGAACATGATGCTCTCCTTGCTTGTGGCCCTCCACCTATAAAGACTCCAGAGGACTTTAAAATGGAGTTTCTTGATTATGTCCAACATCCTCCTCATCTACCTGAAGCCATCACTCAATATCCTCCCGCCAATTTTCCTGCTCAAAAACGGGATATGCAAATGATTGAATTCACAACTGTATGGCTCATGAACAGGATAGAACAAATCCATGACATTCCTATTGACCTCAAGTGGCTGGAAATCTTTCTCCGTATCCATGTGCGCACTGGATTCAAGCAGGCATTCATTGCTCCAATCTGGCCAAACACCAGCCAAGTCAACACCATCATCCGCCAGATTGTGAGGTGGGCAGAAACTGATGGATTGAAACAGGGTGAGAACCATTTGGAGCTTCGGGAGACACTTGGATTCACTCTCCATAAATGTTGGAGATTGACACTTGAGATGGATTTACCTGAACCCTTTTTCTTGAAAGATCCACAAGAGGAAACAGTTCCTGGTATTATTCATTCAAAAACCATACCCCACACTACCATTTATTGATTTTCTTGGGCAGTTTGTACTCTGAAAATGTAATGGTTTTGGATATTACTGATCGACTTTCTTGACGCCCAATTCCAGATGTGTTTTTTTCTCACTTCCTTCCCACATGGAATGCACCTTGAGTCCAGTGCTGAATGTTCAGTGTCCTCTCTTGCATCCTTGTGGAGCAGTCTTGTGGCCCCATTGCTACCACAAGCATCAATTTCATCTCATTCACATATTCGTAAGTTAAAGTCAGTTGAATCCAGTTCCGAATGTCACTCTAATGACCTTACGGTGCTTTCTGTATCAAACTTTCATCCACTCTGGTACTGGTCGTTGACACATTCAGACATCCAGTCTCCTGTCTGGCATCCCTTGGGAAAACCATCCTTGTTGAGCTCAGTGCTGGAGGTCAGCATTCTCTGACCTCTGGTATCCTGTCCGACAGTATCCGTCAACATGGTTAGAACATGGGCCCACCCTGAATCATTATATTCATCACAATCATCCACCAAGCGCCCACACCCCTCTATGAAAGGTTCCTCATCTAATCCAAAGCCGCCCTCACCTAAAGCTAAACGCCCTCTATTGAAAGCGAAAGTTCTTTCATCCAAGGGAACACCAGCTTCCTCTAGTGCAAAGACAGCTTTGAATGCACCAGCCTCTTCCTCCCCAGCAGTACCATCCAAGGCCTCAGATCCTCTACGGGCTGTCGCCAAGGCTCCAATGTTTGCATCTACCAGCAGACAAACACTTGTCTCTGTTGACATTCATTCTCGTATCTCCACAAACCCACCCTTGAAGGTCTCCACATCCTCTGTCCAGCGTATTCTACCCTCATCTTCACCCAACTTGCCAAATCCCCTGGATATTACATCCACAAAGAAAGACCGTGCCCTCACATCTGCTGATGTATTAGTGTTGCTTGATCAAGGCTGGAAACTATCCCACCAACTTCCTCTGAATGTCCCTGAATGGGATCAGAAGGACAATAGGGCTACATGTCTCTGGGATGCAAGACACCCAGAGACTATACCTTTGTCCTTTGCAGGTGGTGGCAAAGACCATGATGAGGACTGGGAGAATCTGGATCCAGTTCTTAATTGTGTGCTCCATGTGGACATACCAATGGATGCACTTGTGAAAGGCATCAGGAGAGGATCCAGTGGTACTCTTGGGATTGTAGAAGGGCTCACCTTCTTTGTTGAAAAGCGTGGCTTGAATCCAGTCTACTTTGGAACCAAGTTACAACATCTTGTGGAGGCCCTGGAAGTGCAAATTAAGTGAGTAGTTTATTGGAGATTATATCTACACTGTTGCTTATTATCCGGTACTCCAGACTAGAGACCACCAATGCGATGAGTGATAAAATTATGGCTCAGGAAGTCACCCCACCCTCTGGTCTGGGTTTTGGTTTGTGGGATGGATGGTCCCCTGAGTCCCCAGTCGACCACTCTGTCCCCATTCACTGACCATCACTGGAACCCCCTGACCGCCCTAGGGTGAAAGACTCCAGAGGACATTGAGACCATGATTCTGATGAATCGAACCCTGATTGGCAATCACCCCCTTCCTGGTCTCAAAAATCTCAATGCCAAACAGTGTCATTTGATGATTCCCTTGATGATTGCAATGAGGATGATGATCATAGTGATGAAGATGGCAAGGATGGAGATGATACTGCAGACATACAACATCGAAGGTGCAAATTCCAGAATGACGAAATTGATGAAGTTGTAGAAACATTCCATCAGTTTGAAGAGACAAAAGTTAAACCATGTGCCCAGCACCTGGGTTGTACTGTCACATGCTTGATGAGAATTGGGAAATGGTCACTGAATATGAGTGAGTGCCGACAGCATGGGAATCCTTGGAATGCATACCTCAACCTTCTCAAAGGTTCGTGATCTTGATGTCACAATTTCCCTTTGTTTCTCATTCTGATCTCTGGAACATAGAGAAAGATGAGTTTGTGTCGAAGTCAGAAGCGCGCAACTCATATGCAAAACTCAAAAACAATATGGGCAGCAGTGATACTGAAGCCTGGGCAGCAGAGATGGAGCATTTGATGTCTGAACTTCGTGGGAGGAAGACTGTGGTAGGAAAGAAGAAAGGAGAATCAGGAGGGGATGTGGCGAAGCTCATGGAACAGACACAGTGCCAGTGGAATGCAGATGGAAAAACTTTGCTGAACACCGGCATCCATACCTTCTACATGATGGTCTCTGATATGGCATCTTCGTCAGCTGCTCATAGTCAGAATACCTCCTCTATGAACTCACCCCAAATGGAATCATGGTACAAGTCTCACTTTGACCCCACCCAGCACATTGGTGACATCTACAAATACATTCTTGCTCAGCAACTACGGTTTGAAGGAGGTTGAGGCTTTGGAAGAAGGAGAGTCACACCAGTGGTGTTGTTGGAGGGATAAATCCCTACCACATAGAATTCATATCACCGCCCAACTATCTCCTCAAACGAATCCAATATGTTCAATTCTGCCTCCTCCATTTCCTGTCATTCCTTTTATTATTAAATAGCATGGATTCCCCTCTTTCAAAACCATGGCCTACTTGCTTCTCCTCCACCTTGTATGTGAGACAATTACTTGTCCACCTCCAGGTCTTCAACAGACCACCTGATTTTGTATTTACCTCAAGTCCAGCCAATTGTGGCTTTGGCAATTCAACTTGCCCTCTTCATTGATGCTCAATCCAGTCTTCTGTGCCATTGCCTCAAGGGCGATATATGAGTCCCAATTATATAATCAAGATTACCTAATCCTTTGGATCCAACTCGCGGATTAGTCACATGTTAGATAGGGGCTATTCCCATACTCTCAAGGAGTATTTCGTGAATATCTCCCTCATTTTTGATCGGATCGACTCGGCAAGATAGCGCCCAGAAAGCTACGATCAACGCCTATCCAACGGTACCACACACGCGTTTATCGGATACGAACTGCATCCTCCAGGTCGATTTTACTTCATGCTCCACACTATCCTTCAGTATTTCGCGAATATCTCCACCATTTCTGATCCAATTCGTTAGTAACAACCACCCCTGGAAAAACGATAAAAACCCGCATCGAATGGTACCAAGGGAAAAACGAGCGGATTAGAACTCGGCTTTCTGTGATTTAGTCTCCCCATGTCTCATTTCACTTTTACCTCCACTTTTCTGATTATTAAAGGCAATTATGGTTCCGGCACCCTATGTCCAATGGAGGGTACGCCTAGGGCGACCAGTTCCACCTTTCCCCAAGGGATTATGTTCAGTAGGAGAGGAGGAATACCTTGGTTAAGCCATATTCCCCTGTTCTGACTTATTAATTGAATATCTCCTTCAGTTTTCAAGCTTTTGACTTGATTTCTTTTTCATCATTTTCGCCTTAATCCCACCTTTCTGCCGGTTACCATGGCAGTTTTCTGTGATGTATATTAAGTGCAGGAGATGCGAATTTCCAGGGTCTTTCCCCCCATCTCCAGTTGAAAAGCTAGTTGAACTGCTGCTGGTGTTAGGGTAAATTCCTCATCTCAAACCCAACTTATCACACTTTTGATAGGCTCTCAAGAGGAGGACCTAGGGTGTGATTCCCTGATTTAACAACCCCTTCATTTATTGTCTGGATAGGCTCCGTCTATACAGGACAATTCTACCCATCCAAAGACCCTTCCTTCCCTCGGACCCTAATGTTCAGATTGGCCCCGTGATCCCCTTTCTTAGTCCTTGTTTCCATTTCACAGACTGTAGCTGGATTCAACTTCTGTTTCCCGCTTACAAATCTGGTGGTCCTTACAGGGGGTCACAACTCTCAATCCGTATCCTATCAATTCAATAACTTGTGGCCACAAACATGTCCACTACTACATTCACCCATATGCTGGGACCACGATCCAGAGACACTCCGCGATTCAAAGGAAAAAGGGTTTTATGTTTCCTCACGGAATACGAATTCTGCACTATTGCGGCCCATCTTACTCCATCTCAAACAATCTGTCAGATCACTCGCTACTGTAACACAAAGTCAGAAGGGTTTATCGAATCTTTAGATGAATACTATAGTGACGACTGGGAGGCCTTTAAGGCCTGTCTTTTGGATTACTACCCCTCTGAAGAGGAGAAGCCCTATTACAAATTGGATCATTTACTTAAGCTTGTCCGCAAGGACAGGAAGCTATCCTCCGTCGAAAAGTTTGACAATTACATTCAGGAGTTCACCATTATTGCTCGTGCTCTCGAGGATCGGAAGCACTCTCACAGACTGATAAGTACAATTATTTTTGGAGGGGCATTAAGCCTGTGTCCCTCCGTGATGAAATAGGACATGTATTGAGGCATTCTAAACAATGGACGGATCTTACAAACCCGCCACCAATGAAAGAGGCAACTCAGGCTATCAAACTACACCTCAAGAGGGATTTGTACCACATTCCAGATGATGAAGGATTGAACATGGCTTTGGAAGATGGTAGTTCTTCTGATACGAGCGAGTCAGATGATGAGTCGGGTACAGACAACACAGACGACAAGTCTAAGAGAGTCAAAAGCAAGAAATATCAGTCTAAGGTTGAGGCTAAGCAGAAGAAAGAGGAGACTGTACTTAAACCTCTTGAGACCAAGGCCCAGGACTCGGGTGACCTGATGAAGTCGAATATCAACGACCTTGCCGAAAAGATCAGGCGCTTGACCTTGGCTTTAGGCCAGCTAGACCCCAATAAGGTCATGCGACGCCAAGGGAAGTTCACTGCATCATCAATCAAGTGCTTTATGTGCGGGGAACAAGGACATTCACTTAAATATTGTCCTGAAACGAAAGCCTTTATCGCGAAAAAGGTATTGAAGGTCTCGAGCGAAGGTCGCCTTCTGCAACTTGATGGCAGTGATCTACCGCGCAGAGACATTGATAATGGAGGAGTGGTGCGTATCCTTCGTGATCAGATCGCGAATGCCTTGAATGTAGAAATGGAGCACTTACGGGGCTTTGAGCTGTTGAACCAGGAGTTCGCCATATTTGGCAATTACGAGTACAAAGTTTTTCCAGCTGAAAGAAAGCAAGGAGATGGTGAACCAAAGTGGAATGAGCCGCATACGAAGGACAATCCTAAAGGGAAGAAGGCAGAACACCCAAACAGGGCATACGTCGAGTTGCCCCAACGATCTGTTAATCAAGTCCCACCCGTTGAGAATCCAAAGGTGCCTACCATTTTGAAGAAAGAAACATGCATCGCCGAGCCCACGCCAACTGCACCAAACGAGGACATTGAAATGTGGGATGGAACAAGCATTGGTCCTACCAGACACAAGCAAAAAGAAGCAGCCGAAGACAAGAAGGCTCCAGCGAGCAAAGTGAAACCTAAGAGAAAATCTTCATTAGAAGATGTAGTCGTACGGGATAAAACGGACCAGATCAAGAAGAGGGCCTCGCCCGCATACTGTTTTGCAAACGAGCTCCAAGAAAAGGTCGATACTGAAGTTTTATTCTGGTCACTTATGGATAAGGAAGTAACTGTTAAGCTCGGAGATATTTTGGGATCCTCGTTCGAGCTCGGCAAGAGACTGCAACTGGCAACCAAGATGCAACGTGTTCCAATCAAGTCGGAAATTGCTGGATCTCATAATGTGGAGGCCACAGTCAACTCACTAGAGCATACTGATGAATCTAAATACGAATCACAGGTCCCTTATTCGTCTGAGCTATCTCTGGATCTTGCCTCTGAGTACCTGGTCGAGTCATCTGACAACTTGCCGTCTACTGAAGCTACGGAACTTAAACCTGGCAAACCACCTAAACGGCCGCTAATCAATCGCCCACCTAAGAAACTGCTAGATCGAGAGATCAATGTGGTTGCCTTCAAATCAGACGAGTCTGAGGACAATTATGCCTTGGATGATAGTGGGTTCAATACTGAAGATCAAGCTGAACAATACTACAGGTGACAACTCGAAAAGGAACACAACCGAGTGTTCAACATAAGAGACTCCAACTTTTCATTTCGCCTGTCCTTCCTAGTGATGGTAATGGCAAAAATCCAAGGCACAATAATGGGGCAGGCTTGCACGATGTTAATTGATAGCGGCAGCGAGTTAAACATGATGGTCCAATCGACCCAAGTGAAACTAGAACTACCTATGGACCCATCTGGCAAGGATTGGATCCTTTGCGGAGTTTCAGGACACCAGGTCAATCTCGTGGGCCTGTGTCACAACGTCCCAATCCAGGTCAGGGGGGTACCTCTCCCACATAACTTCTTTATTACATCTGACAATATCAGTCAAAAGGACATTATCCTTGGTCAACCCTGGCTATTCTCCTACTCTGCGAGAATTGAGTATGTGCACAGCGAAGGGATGAATCTACAGGTGTGGCAAGATGGAGACTGACAAGGTCATTCAGTCCACATCACTCTACCTATCATGTCTGCACCACGGAATGTTTTTCCGATTCAGCTAGCCAATCGTCGGACCGCGGCCGTAAACTCCATCGAAGTAACCTCATCTAACCAAGACTCTATACCAGGTTTCCTTTCTAGTGTCACATCTATTATATCTGGAGAGGACATCAACTCGAAAAGGCTGGGGCCTAATATCAGCCCTTCAGAGATACTAGCTTATGCTATGGAATCTCGCCCTATCCGGGAAGCCTTATACCAAGGTTTCTACGCCCAGGATGTTACCTGGGAGAGCAACCTTGAACGACAGTTCATCAAAATGTTCATACAGGATGGTTATTCATATCACCAAGCCATCGAAGGATCAGACAAAATTGCAAGATTTGTCCTCAGTAACCGCAAGTACAAACCTGTCGGCATTAAGGTCCACCCAGTTGCGTCATATAACCCCGACTCGCATCCCCTCATCTTCAAACTGCTTAAACTTGGCGAACTACCCCCACTGCCAATGAAACCCACCAGACGTGAGGATCTCAAATATACGGATCGAATTACGAAGGATCGGATGTCCCTCATGCTAGGGAAGATCCCCACAGGATTCTTATCTACTGAAGAGATAGACCTTCTCACGTATTTAATCCTCAAATACCAAGATGCTTTTGCCTTTGAAGAACATGAGAGAGGGACTTTCAATATGGAATATTTTCCACCTTACGAAATGCCAACCGTACCTCATGAGCCATGGATGAAGAAGAATATCAGGATCCCTCTAGGATGGATGGATGACGTACTTAAGCTTCTGCAAGAGCAATTTGACAGTGGGAAATACGAGCGTTCCGCCTCTTCTTATTGCTCCGCTATCTTTGCAGTCAAGAAGAAATCCAGGCTCTTACATCTTGTTCACAATCTGCAGCCCCTCAATGCAGTAATGATCCGTGATGCGGGATTACCACCTAGGATCGACGAAATGATCGATCAGTTCACAGGTTGCACTTGTTATTGTATCTGCGATCTCAAAAGCGGTTATGATAGCTATCTACTCACTGAGAAATCTCAAGATTTGACCACTTTCCACAGTTATGGTCTTGGACCGCTTAGACTCACGAGGCTGCCTCAAGGTTATACTAACTCAATGCAGGTATTTTGCCAGGTGACCTCACATATGATAGGGTCAATGGCGCCAGAACGTGCCAATGTCTTTGTGGACAACTGTGCTGGAATGGGACCACGCTCAGATTACAATCAACATACTATTCCTGATAATAAACACATCTGTCTGTTCATATTCAAGTTTGCTATGATGCTTCAAGAGCTGCTGGCCCGAGTTAAGGAATCCGGAGTGACGATCGCAGGCCAGAAAACCATTATTGCAACCACCTCAGTCAGCCACTTGGACTGATCTCAAAAGACATGTTGAACCGCATCAAATTAATTGCCTATGAGGCATCAAAATCCTTTGATCTCAAATAATTTCAATGCCATGACCTCAGGCGACAGACATGGTCTTTTGATCTCAAATAATATCAACATGGGGACTTAGACTACATAGATCAATGTATCAATGAGCTTCCAAGTTAAATTAATCAGTGTACATCTATTATCTATTCAAGAGATGAGAAACTACAAGATTGACAAGGACATGAATCCAACAGGATGACAAAAGAGCTCAAAATAAGGAGGATCCAGCAAACACATTCAATCCAAGGCCCAAATCAGGATATTGTGCAAGCAATGCATCAAAGTCGCTAGGAGGGACATCATTTGGCACCACAGGGTTGTACACTCCAGTGTTCAGCCCATTTTCCCAGTTAACTGGCACAGCGAATGGGTCGGGTCCTGAGGCACTGCCAGAAATACCACCAAGTGATGCATCAAACATAGATGCCCCCTGCTCTTCAGGCTCTTCATCTGACTCCGCTATGAACTCACTGGATATCACGTCCCTAGCACCCTTCTTCCTGCCACCATGAACCCATTTCTTCTTCTGGACTGGTCCCCCACTCGTATCAGACCTTCGCTTTCGGGATCTAGATGAGCCTGTGGCAACTGAATTTGACTGTGGGTTGTTGGGTTCTGGGGGGGGAGCATTTTCAGTGGCTGAAGAACCCACCCCATTCACACCATTATGACTTTCTGGTCCACCTGAGCCCTCAGATTCATATGCTTGCCCAGCAGTAACAAGTATTGCATTATATCAATCCACAACAATAGCAGTGTCATCTGGCAATCTCGTGTCATCCACCAACTGTAGAATTCGAACCCACTGCGAATCATCCTTCAGTTCAAAAAATGCCCACCACAGTTTCTTCCAACTATCTGTTCGGACCACTGATACATCAAGTGACATTAGATTCAGAAAGTCCAACTCTGTGACCCAATTCTCCATCTTCAGATAATTGTTGGCAAGGAATCTGGGTAGAGTTGCCCATGGCACCCTAGGGACGTGGCCAACAAATGGCTTCAGAAGATTTTGGAGCTCTTCTGAAATCTCCTTCCGCATCATGTGCATAGTTTTTGGGACCTTCCACCTCACGTCCCTTTGCAGCCGCTGCTCCCCCTGATAGACTAGGATGTGAGAATGAATCATCTTCAGCAACGTGCTGTCCTTGGGAAATGATTCATCCAGCCATGCTTTCATCGCCGGTGTCCCAGTAAACACAGCATTGTGTTTGGATGCTGCCTCATCAGGAATGCTGCTAAACAATGCGCAGAACCCATGGATGTTCATAGTAGCCATCCATTTCAAATCATCAGTCCAACATTTTGTTGTTTGCTTGATGACTTTACCCATAGTGGCAGGAGATAGTGCGATCACAGTGGCCTGGGCAGCCTTTGAAGCATTGTGTTGTTCCACAAGTTCTTTGGCCTTCTTCTTCCACTCAGCAGAGTCTTCACCACCATGTTCAAGAATGAGCGAACAGTATGCAGGCTGTATAACCTTCTCCACATACTCATGATGAGGCCGATCCGGGTCAGAATCCTTCTCATATGAGTGATGAAACGCATTCCACAGATTCCCTCCACTTCATCGTTCTCTGGTATTGATGCCAAGGTTGCCAATCCGCATCACTGACTCCAGAGGTCGCTCCCATTCCTTGGCCTTTTGCTCTAGCTGTTGATTCATAGCATCAACTATCTCCCTAATCTCAGCAATTTGTTGCTCAGTAAAGGGGCCTCCAAGAGATTTGGCCAGGACCTCGTCACCACTATCAATGTCTCCACCATTCTCAAGACTGTGGTCAATCTCATCCTCACTTCCTTCCCCATCATCAAGGAACAGGGGAGTATCACCCCTATGGTCTTGAGTGGGAGTGGGAGTGGGAGTGCGGAAATCAAAATCCGGTTCGTCAAAATAAAAGGCAAGGGGCGAACGCAAGTGGGGCAAATGCAACTGGAGTGAAGAGTGGTATGGAGAATTGCCAGGGGAAGCTGGGGAACCGTGAGGAGAGCCCAAGGAATTCCAAGGGGCCAGAGAACTGCCCATAGAGAGGGCTGGAGAATTGACAGTATTGTGGACTGGGGAATTGGCAATGGAGCCGACAGGTGAGTGAGCAGGACTTATATCCACCATGGATTGGATTGGGGGGTGGAGGGCCCCCGACGACAATGGTGCATCTGACTGTCATGGTGGTATTTCAACACTCCATTTCATGCGAGGAGCTGCTGACTGTTGAACTAGATCACCAACTACACTTTTCATGGGTGCATCAGATGACCCTGTTGCTCTGGGCTTAGTGGAAGGCCTGGCCGTAGAAGACTCCGCCATTTTACCCTTAGAAAAGGCTGGGCTGGCAGTCGGCACTGTCACCCGTTTATTTCTCTTATACGTTTTTCGTGCTTTTGGTGGCATAGCAAATGTGAAGGAGTATGTTGTTATGGAACTTGGGATTTTAGCAGCAGGGGAGTGCAATAGGTGCAGTGTCAAAATCCAAACCATGATGGCTGGATGGAAAACCAGATATTAACACAGCCAGAGTTGAGAGCACAATGCAGTGTACTGTCAAACTCCAGGCCATGATGGATGTGTGGAAAAGTTGAGACTAGGGTAGTCGGAGTTGGGAGCACAAAGCACTGTCAAACTCCAGACCACAATGGATGCATGGAAAAGTTGAAGTGAGTGCAGCCAGAGTTGGAGTGCAAGGCACTGTCAAACTCACACAGATGTCAAAATGAGTGAGCACAGAGTCAAATGAGTAGTCGTTGGAGCGCAAGCACTGTCAAACTCCAGACCACAAGATTTATGTAGAGACGGTGTAGTACGGTTGGAGTTTGGAGTGCGACGCGCTGTCAAACTCCAGACATGGTATCAAGAGATAAGACGCTGAGAACGAATCGATATCGGCGATTGCCATAATTTCTCCAGGTCTGAATGAAGAGCACGTTGGTCGGAATTCTCATTTACATACCGCATAGGCTCCCGCAGGGGGCCAAGAGCGGTTCGACTACATACTCGAAATTATTCTAAGGGTGGGTGGGAAAATGTAGAGCGGGTGGACGACTATATTCATCCTAGATGTATCATTACATACATACATCAGAAACGAAGGAGAAAAACATAATGCCAAGGGGGGGAAGGAGACGAAGATGATGATAATGGGTGATGACGAAGATGACGATGATGACGGAGGTGATGAAGGTATTGACAACAAACAGGTTGATAACAAAGAGGAAGAGGACTACACAGCGGGCTTGAAATACCGAGGTCGATCCAGCTCTGGTTCCAATATTATTTGCCACGCTGGTCGAACTTTTGTACGTGCAAAACTCTCCAAATTTGAAGAAACACTGCTGCTGCTGAGATCAGCAATTGCCCACCTCGCAATCTGGCGAATGTCCAAGTTCATTGTGCCCCCAATGGTTGGCCAGATATTCAAGTTGAAACTGAGTGGGGTACCCTTGACAGGTGTTTTATGCGCGATCAACTGCATCTCCATACATCGCATCCCAACGGTCACAGAAGCTGGGTTTCCCTGGCGCGCACTATAGAGTCGCCTGCTTAGCCATTCCATGTCAAATTCAACAGAAGTCATGGGGCGACTTTGCTGTGGACCAGGGCAGGGATCTATCAGAGCCGGAAACCACTTGTAATCCAGCATCTCATCGATGGCATCGAGGGGTATCAAGTAGGGGATTGGACCAATGGCCAGAAGCTCCTTAACCTCAGCCATAGAATGGGCATTGACGTAGGCCTCCTGCATGTACCGCACTTCTGTCACTCCTAAGCAGTTCACCAGGTCATTTTCGTACTGGAAAGACTCCACCTGGTTGTTGACCAGAGACCCTGCCAATATCTGGAGACAGGAATCGCGCTTAGCCATGTCCTTGAACAGGAGGTACATGTGGTATTGCACCCCCTTCCTTCGATTCGGCCTCAGCCTGCGAGCTGCAAGGACCCCATGCTCAGAATATCTCCGCACCCAATCCATAGGCTCCTCTGTGCGATCAATCCCTTCAATATCCAATGCTGGCCAGTGAGCCATTCTCAGGCACTCAGGTGGGGGCCATGATACATTGTTACCAGGCTTCATCGCACTAGACGATGGTCCTGCCACTAAGGGAGTCAAACGAGACTCCAGCCCCGAGTTGGGTGGGGGAGGCAAAGAGTGAGGAGAACGCCCTCGACTTTGCAGTGATCGCAGCCCATGAGCTCCTGGCGACAGGGATTGTCTTCGTGGAGATTGGGAGTGCCATCGTCTTGGCGGAGTCCATGACCGGGAGCGTCGTTGTGGGGACTGAGAGCATCGTTGACATGGTGGTGTCCTCGACCGAATATGTCTCCATGGAGACAGAGAGGATCGCCTTCCAGCTGGATGTCGAAAGGGACTCAGACAGCCCCCTTGACGATCCGGCCTGTTCGGTGGCTCTGTCCCGATCTCGTTGGCTCCGATTGTCCCACAATGGTGCAAGAGAATCATGTCGCCATTCTTGGACCCTTGGGGGCTCCCAGTGGCCTCTCAGGGGAATAAGCATACCCTGAGGTGCTCTTGGGGGTTCTCGAGACATGGGGACAGGACGAGGCTCAGGGGGACGGGCAGCAGAACGATGATATGAAGAGTCCAGGGCAGGGGGGGGATGCTGAACAGGGGCCACAGGGCATGGAGCATTGACATCAGGAAGTCCAGGAGCAGGTGCAGGGGGTCGAGGAGGTAGTGAGGCAGGGCCAGTGGTAGAGGCAGTGGGGGCATGCTGAGCAGAGCCAGAGGCGGCAGGGGGATGATGGGGTGTGGGTGTAGGTGGTGGTGGTGGTGGTGGTGGTGGTGGAGGCGCAGATGAGACAGTAGGAGCACTCTGGTGAGATTGAGAGGCTTCATGTTCACGCTGCTCAACTTCACTGTACATGTGTTTCTGCTTCCCATCTAAGCTCCTCTGCTTTCGACTTTTCTACAGCTTCCAACTCATTTCTGCTTTCGATCTGCCTCTGCATAATCCTTTGCACATCGAGCCTGCTTTGCACGGCACCTTGCATCATTCTCGCATTGCCTCTCTTCTTTCATGGATGACCTCCATAGCCTCATGAGTGCAGTCTCGAAGTCACTCTGGGCGGGTTTCCCATTACAGTGACTTTCCCCTTTTCTTCCCATGAGCCCCTCTCAGTGCAAGTTCGATTCTCTGCCATGCACTATCATCCCCATTTTCTGCAGCCGATATGAGGGCCTTCATGGCATTCTCTTGACCAGGATCCAAGGGGGATGGTTCTCTCCGATAATCATCATCTTCATCATGGCCATCGTAAGTGTCATCAAATTCTGTGTCAAAAGGGTTCCCCATGATTGCCCCAGAGATGTCCATTCTGTCATTGTCATCCACACCACTGCTTGCTGCAGGTTTCAGTGCGCTGAATGTTGGATCATCCTCCTTGTTATTGTAGACTTTGATCCTTTCCCCATACTCATACACCCAACGGAATCCCGGCACCACGTATGTCTGGGCAGAGGGCCATGGACCAGGGCCAAGCAAGTCACACAAGATGGCCACATGTGTTTCACACATATCATTGGCACCAAACATACGGCTTGCAATGTACAATAGGGAGTGTTCTTCATCATCACGACTGGATTCGCCAGGATATCCCTCATGTGGTCTTATATGCCATGGATCAGGGCACGAGACATGGATCAGAGGAATTTCAACATGCACCACATGCTCCTCAACTTGGAGCCTATCCACCTTCCACTGCTTCATCACAGCAGCAGACTCTGCATCTGCAGCTGCTGATGCCTTGGGATATTCGGGAGTGTGATTGGGAATAATATCATGATGAACCTGGGATGGATACTCCTGAACACCAAAGACTGGTACACCTCGTCGAATCATATCGTCCACCACGGATCCAACATCAGGATCGAGGGGGAAGTGATATATAGCCCCAACCCATCAGTCATCCACACCAAAGCTTGGCAGTTCTAATTTGTATGTACGTGCAAGATGGTCAAAGCAAATGTGCATGATGTATTCGGCAAATCCTCTGTTATCGTAGGCATAATTCACGAGTAAATTAAGAGAGAGTTCTGGATTTTCCCAAATGAAGTCCTCAATGAGCTGCACAGAGTATTGCTTCTCTAGACCATGTGGCTTGGTGGGGAGAGGGGGAATTCCTGGCACCTTCCATGCCTCAGCAATTATTTCCCAGTCCCTTGCAATGGTGAAGGAATCCATGAAAAATCACCAATATAGCTCTTTATAGTAAGGCAGAGGGGTTTTTATCCCATCATTCATTGAGCACATTGCGGAGACATAAGGAGGCAGATCAGACTTGAGGCGATAGATATAAGGATGATAAGGGGTCGAGGGATCGAGCATATTTGGCTGAAGAGTGTAGTCATGGGGTTCCAAAGTTCCACGAGGGCGAAGAGGCCACTTAGTTGGCTTTGGCAGCAACACCTGGTTATGTGGGGCATGCCCCATATTGGGGGATGTTGGGAAGCCCAAGAATTGGAAGTGCCGCTGACTATTTGAGAACACCAGAGTCCACTCCTTCTGGACGTAGTATATCCGTAATAAAGGCCTCACTAGTGACACAAATGTGAGTCAACAAGGAAGGGCAAAAGAGGAGAAAAGGAATGTACGGTCCATCTGGGATGCATGATTTTGAGAGTACTTTTCCCAACTATCCACTGTGTCAAATAAATCTGCCCAAATCCTGTCCGACAATGGTGCCACCAAATCGCCATTTTTAGCCCAAGTCCAAGGCACACAATTCCCTAGAGCAGAGGAGCCACATTGCCCGCTACGAAGAGCAGGGTCTGCAACAATCTCCTGGCCCAACTCTTGTTGAGAATCTGTGTCTGACTGTATGTGAGGCTCAGACAACCCGCTGGGCTCGCTGCGATCCACGGCGAGGGGCATGGGTTGTGACTGAGCATCAGCTCAGACAACTCACTGAGCTCACTGCAATTTGTGGTGAGGGTTGTGGGTTGTGAGTGAGCAACTGATAGTTCCATTTTGTTGAGTGCGGAAATTTGCTTCTGTGTGCTCTAAGTCTGGAAGACTGCCACGAGCCTTGGGCTCTGTGCCACTCTTCTCGGTCAATTAACAGGGTGAATTGGCCATCTCAAAGGTCCACTGCGAGTTCTACCCACACCAACCCTGTCTTCATATTTCCATTACCCACTTGTAAGGTCAACTGCGAGCCTTGTGCGCTCCGCACTACCCCTATCAGGTGGCAAGTGGGTCTGCACCCTTTCTTGGTCAATATGCCATCAACACCAACACCGGACCTCACCTGCCTGTTCATTTCCACTGGCATCCCTTATGCTAGTAGTCATTGCCGCCTCCATAATTGGATTGACCGTCAAGAAGGCTTATTTGCTAACGGTCTCAGTATGTTGGTCGTATGGTGCATCTTGGCAGATATCCAATTGACATCAATTTGGACTCATGGGGAGTACGTCCTTTCATCTTTCCTCGGTGTTCACTTCATACCGAGTTCTGACGATCTGCTTCAACTCTCAGTCATCAGCCATTGTTCTTGAGGTCACCAAAGACTCTCAAAAACAAGCGATCTCATCGTTCGTCAGCATTCATCCGTATTGGACCCAACTCCGCAAGGGCAATGATATTCCAATACACGTATCCCAAGTTTCTCCAGAATCAGAATGGATGCTCGGAACATGGGGATTTGAACGTCTGAAGGACATCAAGATCAAATGGTTTTTGACGATGACCCACAGAGGAAATAGTGCAAAGAACCTGACCTCTGTGGCAAGGGACCCCGCCAATCGAAGTGCTCTTTGCGACGCATTAACATTGCTGGGGATTTCTTACAAAGTCCCACAACCTGCGACCCTGCGATCCTGATTGTTTCCCTGGCCTGGAGAACTTGGACGTCGTGCACCCCCACCGCCATAGGGACGAGTGTCAATGCGACAACAGAAAAGTGCAAGGCTGTTGACCCCTCAACCTCGAGGAATCAGCGCAAAGCACATACGAATGGCCGACGATATCAATCCCAACTCCGCGGGCTCTCCGGAGAGTGCAGTCCCTCATGCCTCCATGAGTTCGAGTTCGACCGAAGTTGGTACAGCCAATACCCCAGGAAGTCCTGCATTCAGAAATAAGGATGAACCCAAGGTGCTCATCTGGGCAGAGGGTGGTGGTAATTCCAAAGAAATAGAACACCCTCTCCCCCAGAGTCAGTTGCAGAAAGGCATTCATGGTGTATCGCAGCCCTTGCTGGAAGCTGATGCCATTCTTATATTTTTGCTGACCTGCGTATTCCCAATGGCACCCTGGCCATTCGGTATGGTCCCTTATTACCCCTGTCCTGAACTCTCCTTGTGCTAGTTCGACCACCCCTTGTGTGCGCGTTCCACCGGACAGGAATACAAGGTGCCCACAACCTGTCAGCACAACAGCGTCAAGTGCCCTAGAAGGTCGCCGGAACTTGTCGCAGTTGTGTCGCTACGTAGATTTGTGATCTCTCACATGATGTCTTCCCCTGTCAAATGTTGTAAAGCAAGCCATAGTGGAGTGTCTTTCGAGGAGTTGCTAGATAGAGGGAGGCGAGATTCTCCCCCCTGCTGAGCTTTTAAAAAGTCCGAATTTGAGGTGGGAATCTCGGATGCAGTCACTATCCCACATGATGCATGTCCGCTCTTAAGGGCTATGTCCCAAAAAACCTGTTGGGTTTACAAGGGAAAGGCTCCAATTTATAGGAGTTGGATCTATCCCCGTCTCGGTAACTGGGTGATGAAGTTCCCTGATGTGATCATTGACAAGCCACTAATCCACATAACATATTCCCCTTCTAAAAAATCCACGCGTGCTGGGTTGACAGAGTCTCCAATAATCGGTTGACTGACCCCCCCTCCACTTGTCATCACAAGGTGGATCCTAGACATAAAGCACTAACTGCTTTGGCAAGTGCTGCACCTCAATGCAAATACGCGTCTGGTTCTTGACCAACTCTATTCCCTGTGGGTCTAGTGCCTCCAAGCTACAGAACCCAGGCAGCCACATGAGAATCATTCCTCATTCAGTTTAGCGCGCTGGGACTTCTGACCCCTGCCTCTCCATCAGTGCCAATTTCCACAAGACCGCGCAATTTCGCCCACCTCACCATGGTATGTTCATGTGTGTGGTGAGGGGCCCCAATTGGGTACAAAAGAATCCTCTGGTGGCAGAGGTGTCCTTGCTGCTACCATCCATATTCGGGGTTGCTAAGGTGGTGCAGCTTGGCAGTTGAAGTGGGGAGCAAAGCATGCCTCCAGTCCATGTGTAATTATGGCAACCGTGAGCAGCGGTGCCGCAAAGCCAAAGCATGCTGTCTAGTCCCCAAGGTAGTGGAAGAGGGGGACACCTCCACAGGTGGCTTACCCCCTTGGGCATCAGATCTGCAAGGATCACATGCGTCCAAATCAAGTCGGACATGTAGCTAAATAAGCTCACCATTGGACTTGGGTATTAGTTCGCGGTTTGGTCTCCTTGCATGCGCCAGTGCTAATGGCCCTCTGCAAATGGCTTGCCTTCTCCATCGAAGGCCGCGCGGCCCGGCAACGCTCGGGCCTTACAACCCCTCCAGTGGTGTGAAATGTCCAAGCTCAAATCATTGTCGAAGCGCGGAGAAAAACCTAGCGGAAGAGAAAGACGGAGAGGACTAGTTGTCAAGACCCAGCTTTTGTTGAGGCATCGTTCCTACAATAGTCGCAGCTCCGTGTTGTGCGGTGATACTCCATGCGCTTACAGCTCAAATGGATGTGTTCAAATGGGAGCCCAACTGGTCCCCTCGTATGACAGAGACGGAATAATGCAGCATGGGGTGGTGCTGTCTCAAATGAACCCTGCGTGCACTCGAAACAAGTGCATTGAATCGGTCAAGTGGAAAGGGCCCGCTGCGGTGTGCCGACAGAAGTCCCTATGAATATAAGAGATCCCAGCGCTGTTCGGTCTTGCATGTGCAAAGGCAGTAATATGAGAGAAAGTGGATCCCCTTGTGCCGCTATAGTCCTCCCTCTAGTACCAACAGGACCGAATTGGACTTGCAAGGTTGTTATCGCAGGTGTTTTCGTCAGATGGATTACTCGTCATGACATTCACTGCCAGCGTTACTGGTGGTGGGCAACCTGGGTGCAGGTCTCCTGATCAAGCTTGCGGCATCTTCCGACTTGGTTGTGATCAAAAAAGGTGGTAGCAACGATGCCGGAAGAATCTTGGTTGTGTCTTGGTTGGGTGAGAAGCTCTTGGACAGCTGTGATGAGTGTGGAGAGCGAGCGATCGAGCTGGTAAGCCGATGATAACTGACTGCCAAGAACTTTCCCCCTTGACTTGTTAGTCAAATGTTTAGAATGTTAAGTTATTTCGGCAACGTTGTGGGCGCGGCCTCCAGGTAGCCGGGCCGGAGCACAGGATACCGCTCGGGAAATTTGAGAGGCTCCACGTTTAACCGCCCGCGCGGCTGTTTGACTCACGTACATGTTTTCTGCTCCCCTAAGCTCCTGTGTCGACTTTTATGCGCTTCCAACCATTTCGGCTCGATCGCCTCTGCATAAATCCTTTGCATGCTCGAGCCTCTTCGCACAGCGCTTCATTGTTATAGTGTGCCTCTCTTCTTCCGTGATACCTCATACCTTCCATGAGTGGAGTCTCGAAGTCACTCTGGCGGGATTTCCCATTACGTGACTGTTCCCTTTTCTCCATGAGCCACTCATACCTCTCAGGCGAGTTCTAACTTCCTGCAAATAAAAAAAAAAAAAAAAAAATTTTCTGCACGATATGAAATCGCGCAAAAATATAAAAAATAAAGGGGGAAATAAATCAAATAATAATAATGAGCCTCAATCGAAAAAAAAAAACTCAGCTAGAAGGAATCGACGCACACAAAAAAATATAAAATATAAAACATAAACCCAAACACACCTCGCCCCCGTTGACCTAATCAACACCAGTATAATGATAGACTCTAAATCTATACCACTAGTCTAAACTCCACCCAAAAAAAAAAAAAAAAAAAAAAACGCAGCCCACGGCCCGACGCAAGCCAGCCCACGCACCAACCCGCACGCGCACCCACCGCAGCGACCCGCTCGCCCGCAGGCCATCGCGACCAGCGGCCGCGCACCCGCAGCCCCGCGCAGATGGCACATGTCAACATATATTGGCCAATATGGCTGCAATGTAGATAGGGAAGTGTTTTCGTCTCACGACTGGTTTGCCAGGATACTATCATGTTAGGTCCTTATATGGCATGGTTGGGTGCGAGACATGGATCAGATGAATTTAACATGCACCACACACTCCTAAACTTGGAGCTATCACTCCATGCTTATCACAGCAGCAGACTCGCATCGCAGCTGCTGACGCTCAAGGAGATTTCGGGAGCTGTGATTTGGATAATATCACGATGACCGGGACGATACTATGAACGACAAAGACTGTAACATCTCATCGAATCAGTATCTGTTCCACATGATCCAACATCATGAGGGGGAAGCAATAATCCAGACCTGTCGTCATCCACACCCAACACGCTTGCATCCACTTTCGATATCCTACCACTCCAAGACGGTCGACCCCCCACCCTAGCCCGCTCGCACCGCAACTCGCCCCACGCCCATAGATCACGGCGAGGTCCACTCACCCCCATCTCGCTCGCACAAGTCCTCCACGACAGCGCTGCCACGAGTACGTATGGCCGAGACCCGCGCACCCCACGCACTGCGCGTCGCTCCGTGGCGGCGCGCGCACGCGACGAGCGCACTTCCACGTGACATAACAGCGACGCGACTCTCATCATTGAATGGTGAGAATATCGCAAAACTGTATATAAGACATCTTATACCCGTCTACCAGCGACGAGGGGTTTTTAAGTCACCAATACAATCCCCTTCTGACCGTTCGCGCCACGGCACACATCACCAGCGCAGCGGCCAGCCTACCATTCTAGGAGACACACCAGCATCCAACGCGCAGAAGATACAGGGTTGAGGGATAGAGAATATTGTCGAGCAAGAGGTTAGTGTGGGGTTTTCAAAGTTACATGAGGCGAGAAGAGACAATTAGTGCGATGATGCAAAGATGGTTAATTGTGGGGGAATGACAATATTGCGGGATGTTGGGAAGCAAACCCCTGGAAGTGACGCTGACCATCTCTGCACGCACCGCCCAGCTCACCTCCTCTCTCTGGAGCACGTCTACCACCGAGACGCCCTACACTACGAACACCGACACTCATGCTGCCACACCACACCACAGCGACGCACCCTATCTCGACCAGTCACCGCGCCCCCCGACCTCCTCACGCGCGTAATTCATGCACACATAATCGGTGTTGCGAAACTGCACCGGCACCAACACTCCCTGCTACCAGTGAACCATCGTGAACACCAACCCTCACGCCTCTCGCCTCCACGCTCCAACCGCGCCAAAAAGATTACTAGAGACCAGGGCAACCAATTGCCCGCACGAAAGCAGTCTGCAATCAATGCTCCTGGACCCAAATCTCTTGTTGAAATCTGTGTCTGACTGTATGGAGGCTCAGACAGCCTGCTGGGCTCGCTGCGATCCATGGCGAGGGCACGGTTGTGACTGAGATCAGGCTCAGACAAGTCACTGAGCTCCTGCAATTTGTGGTGGGTTGTGGTTGTGAGTGAGCAACTGATAGTTCCATTTTGTTGAGTGCGGAAATGCTTCTGTGCGCTCTAAGTCTGGAAGACTGCCACGAGCCTTGGGCTCTGTGCCACTCTTCTCGGTCAATTAACAGGGTGAATTGGCCTCTCAAGGTCCACTGCGAGTTCTACCACACCAACCCTGTCTTCAATTTCCATTACCCACTTGTAAGGTCAACTGCGAGCCTTGTGCGCTCCGCACTACCCTATCAGGTGGCAAGTGGGTCTGCCCCTTTCTTGGTCAATATGCCATCAACACCAACACCGGACCTCACCTGCTGTTCATTTCCACTGGCATCCCTTATGCTAGTAGTCATTGCCGCCTCCATAATTGGATTGACGTCAAGAAGGCTTATTTGCTAACGGTCTCAGTATGTTGGTCGTATGGTGCATCTTGGCAGATATCCATTTACATCAATTTGGACTCATGGGGGAGTACGTCCTTTCATCTTTCCTCGGTGTTCACTTCATACCGAGTTCTGACGATCTGCTTCAACTCTCAGTAATCAGCTGCCCCGATTCTTCTCTCCCAGAGGCTCACCCAGCTCCACGCCCCCCCGACCAACACAGCGACTCTCCATCATCCACCCTCGCGCCCCCCTCTCACCGCGTACACCCTCTGGATCAACCACACTCGACGCCCACGCGCGACACGACTACTTCAACCAGCTCGCACGCACAGGTTTATCTCATCAGCACGGATGCGACTCGCCACCTACGCGGACCCACCTACGTATGAAGGAATACAGGACCAACCTTCCGGCTCTGAAGACTCGACCGCCAGACAGGCAACATCAGTAAAGAACTGAAGTCCGGCAGCACCCACACCAGCGCGCCGCTGCACTCAGACTCCGTGTACCTTTGCCGACGGTAACGTCTGCGCAGACCCGCGGCAGCTATACACGTCAACACCCGCGTCCTGTACTCCGCGCGGCGCGCAATGATGCCGTCGCGCAGCCCCACACCCAGAAACTGAGGAGAGTGTCAGCGCCTCTGACCCAAAACGACCAAGCCTCCGCCTGCGGAACAAAGTAACAACTCGCAGATGCCAGCCCTCACCAGTTACTAGAAGGCTGCACAATAATAAATCCAACTCCCGGGGTCTCCCGGAGAGTGTGGTCCCTCACTGCCTCCATGAAGTCGAGTTCGACGAACTTGGTAAGGCAATACCCCAAGACCTGCATTCAGAAAGGATGAACCAATGCTCATCTGGCGAGAGGTGTGGTCAATCCAAAGAAAGAAACCTACACTGCTATTTGCACACCGATTGTCCCTTGTCGCTATCTTCATTCTTTGACTTTAATCTATAAATCCTTATACACTTCCTAGTTAATTTCAACTTAATACCTGTATACATCATAGAAATATTACGTACATCCTTGACTGCCTATGCTTACTAGTTAGGCGCAAGTTTAGAATAATCAAAAACAGAATTGGAAAATTATCTAATTGTCAACAATCTAAAATTGACTGAAAATGCACTTTATATCCTCCCAGCTTGTTCTGCCTCTTCCTGTCCAGTGCATTGCACTCTACATTCCCTCCTCCTTTTCCAATGCGAAGCTCAAAAGGATATGTTGCACGCATTCTTCACGAGACATTGCACTAGGAAGAGAATGGGATTGAGCCCAGATGGACTGATCGGTGATACAGGTTGACTGCATGATAGTGTGAACAGTGTCCCCGCCCGGCTCGCGAATCGTGAGTCATATCCTCCATCAGCCCATCCGTAAGACATTGTGGCAGTGGTGGCAATCGACATCATGGCGCTCACCAGAGACACCCCACCGCGCCGGCCCCCCGCGCGACGCTAAGCATCATAATATAACAACTATGCCAAAGAACCTAAACTACCTGTCAGAAATAGACGTCAGGCGCCACCAAAAAACTTGCCATTTGTCTTTATCGGTCCCTTAAAACTTATAAACTCCGCTTGCCCAGACCTCAGCCGTCCAAAACAGAGCCAAAAACACAAATATAAAAAGCAAAACACCATCCCCTTCAACTCCGAATCCTCCGATAGATACAAGATTCATCATCCATACCCTCAAATATTCAACATCTGTGCACATGCAAGAGGAGTTTCCCATTCACAACATGCCTAACTGCACTGCCTGACATGCTGCGAGCTGAAGTCATGCACGAATTTGGACCATGAGCCGCCTTTTGCAAAGCTCAAACCTCGACAGCAGACTGTTGGCGAGGTTCGCTATAACGGATGAAGCAAATCTAGTGATCAATCAGGTCCAGAAATGCCTGGAAGGTATACTTAACATAATTCTCCATGATGACCGCCATAGAACTCGGACTCCAGGTAACTTTAGGAATAAGGCTTCCCGACATACGTAACCATAACGTGATTTGAATTTGAGCATAGCAATGCTGTGATCATTGTGGCTACTGCAAGGGACAGGGGCAAAAGCGGTGTATACATCGTGAGGCGACCGTGGAAGGTATCATAGGCGGCTTGCACCTGGGAGAAGGGAACGTGACAACATGTTACTTGATGGTGGCTTCACAAGGGAAATCAGTCACCTTATTCGAATGCCAAGATATTCAGCATCGGACTTCACTTTGACCATTGCAGATGATTTTCCCTCAAGACGACCGACTCACCAATCGCGCCTCCACCCTGGTTCACACTCTACCAACACGGTGGCACGCTAACCCACGACTCTCACTCTCTCCTCTACCTCAATACGCGCCGGCACGCAACATTTCCAACGCTTGCGCTTCTGGCTGCCGCGCCCCCTCACTCTCCTCCACATTCTTACTCTCCGCTGAGAACGCATTTCTACGCACAGCTCTCCACGCAGCGGCTCCCGCGCAACGCAGATTCTGTTGTCTAATAACTCTTTGAGTTCACACCGCAGCTTTGCTGAGTGCTCACTCAACAGAACCAGTCTAATCCAGCTACGCGATCCTCTCGAAGAGTTCCTTGGGTGTCACACTGCACGCCTTTGTCTGCAGTCGCCTCATTCCCAGACACAGCCCTACATCCCCTGGGAACATACCGCGCTACGTCCTATTCTCCTTTGTTGTTGTTTCCCAGTCTAACTGCCCTCGCGCATGATCCTCAAAGGTTCTCTCTCCGCCGTGTCAACACCCACGCTCCCGGCCCGCCTTTTGCCCTCGCCACTCCACTCCAAACTATGAACAGCTCCCTGGGCGCGCGAAGTACCCTCGCCAGGCTCAGTCCCTATCACTCTTTGTTGGTCTTTCCCAGTTCATCTCGTCACCCTCGGACTTCTCAAAGGTTCTCTGAGTGTCACACCTGCAGATTTGTCGAGTCGCACTCATTCCAACCCAGTCAGAGCACAGGGTCCTGGAACGTACTCTCGCGGCTTTCCCCTAATTGTCTTTTGTTTGTTTTTCCAGTTAATCTGCACGTTCCCGCTCGCCATCCTCAAAGGTTCTTGAAGTGCACGACGCAGTTTTTGTCTGCATCAGTCGCCACTCCCATCAGAACCCAGTCACAGCCCCACGGCAGGTCGGGACATGATATCTTCGAACGGATCCGCCATCGTCTTTTTGTTTGTTTTTCCAGTCCTAATCTGGTCACCTCCGCCTCTCCCTAAAGGTTCTTGAGTGTCAGCACTGCAGTTTTGTCCGCGTCGCCACTCCATCAGAACCCAGCATACAGCCCTGGGAACGTATCTGCGCATGGGCTCCGCCCTATCGTCATTGTTTTTTTCCAGTCTAATCTGGTACCCTCAGGCCCCTCCTTCAACAGTTCTTGGTGTCAGCACTGCAGCTTTGTCGCCAGTCGCCCACTCATGCAGAACCCACGCATAACTCCCTGGGAACGTATCTTCCACGGCTCCGCCCGTATCGTCCTTGTTTTTTTTTTCCCCAGTCTAATCAGCCACTCATCCTCATTCGGATAGGTTCTTGAGCTGTCCACGCACAGCTATGTCCTGCAGCCCCACTGCATCGGCTTGTCTAACAGCTCCATCCACCCCTGCAGGTTGCCATTAATGACGCATGTCGTCCTGCACAAAGGAAGAGAGAAACTCAGAGCAGAAAGCACAGAAGCCCAAAATGACCAGCCTGAGCGTCCACCGCCCTCCAAAAAGCCTGAAGATCCAGTACACCTTCAATTATCCCTGCAACCACACTGCATCTGCATCTCTTCACCTCACCCTCTCCTTCACTCAGAATACTTATCGTTGTCAGCGCCTACTCCAGATACTCCTTTTATGCACCGAATATGCAGCTGGGAGCCCCTTGCTCTGCAATATGAGAGTGTTCAGGCTTCTCCTCAAAATACAGATACTGAAGATAGGGACTCTCGCATGCACACCGTAAACATGCTCAGGCATATAGGTGGAACAACGATGTGCTTCCAAGCCTATCTACGCCCTTTTCATGAAAGTCATGCGGACCGTTTCTCCAAGCCTGCTAGCAGTACCCCGTGCAATCCGCCATGTGCACATGTGGCAAAGAAGCTTTGCTCCCTTAAGGTGCTCTGCATTTCCATGAGAGCGATTGGAGAACATTGTGCTAGAGGTCTGCTTGTGCCAACACGCTGGCATCCAGCTCATTGAGCACAGCTTTTTTCCTTGCACCCTCCTTTTGTCCTAGGCTTGGCAGTCAGTTCGACTGTTGGAATTGTAGCCTCCCTTTTTTCTAACATGGCCCCCAAGTAACAGGCCATGGCAGCCAT